>PTFA01000061.1:887170-1108739 GCA_003342895.1 Casuarius casuarius | reverse complement strand
CCCTGAGGGAAGGGGCCGGGGGGGGCCGCTGGGGGCCGGTTCCCTGAGGGGAAGGAGCCGTTGGGGGCGGCCGGGGACCGGCTCCCCTCAGGGAAGGGGCTGGGGGAGCCGTTGGGGGCCGCCTCCGCTGGGGAAGGGGCCGTTGGGGGCCGCCTCCCCTCAGGGAAGGAGCCGTTAGGGGCCGTGGGGGGCCGCTTCCCCTCAGGGAAGGGGCCGTTAGGGGCCGTTGGGGGCTGCCTCTCCTCAGGGAAGGGGCCGTTAGGGGCCGCCAGGGACCGGCTTTCCTCAGGGAAGGAGCCGTTAGAGGCCATTGGGGACCGGCTCCCCTCAGAGAAGGGGCTATTGGGGACCGGCTGCCCTCGGGAAGGAGCCAGGGCTGGGCAGGGCACAGCGAGCCCCCGCGGGCACCAGCCCCCAGCCACAGCCGAGATGAGGGAGTGGGGGAGACGAAGGGGGGTAGCAAAAATAGGCAATTTCAGCAGCGCCAGAAGAGCCTGCCCGGTTCTGGACTCTGCCCCCCTTCAAAAGATTACGCGAAATAATAGGACAGTCGCCTCCCGTTTCTGCACTGAAGCTTTCCTTTTTGCCAGGGGACGAAGGGGCAAAACGCCTTTTTAATAAAAAGCGAGCATCCCACATGGATTGCGGTTTTCAAGGTGCTTTTCCCAAGCAGAAGTTCGCGAATCAGCTGTTATCCCGCAGCTTTGGCCCTGCTGTGCCCGCCACAAGCGTTGGGACCCCTCTACCCATCCATGCCGCCAGGGCGCTGCTTTTCCTGTGCTTCTCACAGAAATGAGCTTTACGCATCACACTGATTAGGATTTTACACCAACTCTGCGTCTTGGTGCTTCTTCCCCTGCAGGAAAAGTCTCTCCTGCCTTTGCATGAATTATTACAGCCCAGCTCAGATTTCAGCAGGGATAAGCTGGAGAACGGTGCTCGGAGGAGACGAGCAACATGATGGAGCAGCGCCTGACCTGAGCACCGTGTCTCCTGCTCTGAATCTTCAAACCTTCGCCCAAACGACGCGTGTGGCACCATAGCAAAGTGCTCCAAGGACAGCGGCTGCGGGTGCCAGGCTTGCACATCCCATGGGCGCTCCCTTGAACGAGCCTCTTCTCCTGGCTTCGGCACGGCAATAAAGTCCTGAGAACGCTAATTTGGTCACACACGGAGTAAAAGACAAACCCGTTGCCGTCCCGGCTGCCAGAGAAAGGCATTTTCAGGAGCGGGTGTTCGGTGCGGCGCTGACCTCTGTTGGCACTATCTGCTAAAAGCATCCAAAGAAATCACCGCTCCCAAGGCACGCGCCAGCCGCCCGCCTTGGCCAGGCTTACCTGCTGCTTTTTCCAAGCTGGGAAATACACTGTTGATAACATTACTTGCTCCTCATTAAAAATTAGACCTTCAGAGTAGGATATTGCCCGTTATGCTGTGGTCGCGTGTGAGCTCTAGCAGTTGAGTATATCATACTTAGTATGGTGACTGAACCGAGGAAAAATAGCCACCAACTTCCTCTGCTAACAGCAAAAGACAGACGTGGGTCAGCAGGTCCCTGGGGTAAATAACTCCTCGCGTGGCAAGCAAAGACCTCCTCCTTTTCCAGCTGATTTAGCCCATGGTTTCCATGCCTTCAGTCATAAGTTAGCAAGCTGCTTTCTTTTTTCTTCCTCTCCCCAAAAAGGGTGTTTAGCAGAGGTCAGGAAAGATCCTTGCCCTCGTATTTTCAAAACTGTAAGCGTGTTTTTCCTCCCTCTGAAGAGGGGGCACCTTCCGCTGCTGAAGTAGGCGATGAGCTGAGCGAGTCTCTTCTAGACTGCTAATGACATTCTAGCTTCCAGCATCTCTAAGAGAAATTAATGAATAAGAAAATAAGCTGAGCCTGAATTCATAGAACATATGAACACTTCAGCTTTACAGTTCAAAAATCATTGCTTACATTTCTCTGCCAAACCACCAGTATTATTCCAGTTCCTCATCATAATGGCGAGCCAAATGCCACACAGTGAGAAAAAGCAAATATCCAGCTGCACTAACTCCTGAATTTGTAAATCACCAAATTCCCAAACTCTCAAAAAGTGATGGAAAAATTATTACATCAAATCTGTTCAGCCATACACAGACAAACCCGAGACTTCTTAAAGCTGTACCGGTCTTAAAATTTAATATATCCTCCTCAGCCTCTCTAATTTTATTCTGTGTGCAAAGGAATTGGGTCTCTAATGACAGTGAATAACCTTAGTAAAGGTAAAGTTTTGAAATCAAATTATTATATGAAATGTAGATAAACACAAGCTCAGGAAAATACATTGCTTACAATTATACTCAGAGAGACACTGGGAAATGCAGATTTGAGCAATCTACAAAGTGACAGAAATCGGATAAAGAGAAGATCACTTCCAAATATTTTAGTGCTTGGGCTGTATTTTAAACGCAAGAATCACTTCATGTTAAACATTAATGTAAATGAGCAGAGAAACAGAAATATAATGACAAAAAAAAAGAAAAATGGTTCTTCCCTATGAAAAGCAGTAGTCCCTAAGTAGTCTGTCTTAAGTACAGTAGTTCATCTATAAAATACTGAAAATTACAGCAAAACAGCAAATTGTATTTTTATTAGTCTTAGTTGCTGAAGATTTATTTTGGGAGGAAAAAGGTTGAAGGAGAATTTGAAGAGTTTGCAATTGTGTCTGTTCACCTTTGCACGAGGAGGCATATTTTCTCCTCTTCTATGTACGGCCTTGCAAATTAGTGAGATACTTATATTTTTTCCGAGATATGTAACATTGACAGTATTACTTTTTTATTTTCTTGAAAGGACCATAACTGTCTTTGAATATACTTCTCTTTAAGGTCCAGGAGAAAGATAATTTCTTAGAGACTTTATTTCCTATGTTGAAACCACACATTTCCATTCCTGTTTATTTGTTCTGCCTCATCTCAGAATAACCTCATCCCTCAGAAATTATTATAGGCTATCCTAAATTGAACATCTGTTCCATTATTTAAAGCAAAAATCAGAGTGTTATTATTCAGACCAGCAAAAGCACCAATTAACAGATCAAAATCATAAGGGTAAATACAAAGATGCACTTGTATTTCAGTGCACCTGTGGGACTGGGGCAAAGATGCTCTTGCCACCTACATCTAAGGTGAAAGAGGGGTCAGTCCAGTCACTGACAGCAGTAGCGACACCCTCGTGGCATAGCTGGAAGCCTCTACCAAAGATGCGGCACCCGATGAGACGATGCTTCAACCACTCCTTCCATCCGCCGCAGCTGTTCTCAGGCAGGACACAGGATGAGAGATGAACGTGGATCCTCATTTCTCTTTCAAAAATTAAATGGTCAAATAGGCTCATCAAGGGATGGCGAGGGCACAGAGAAGCAGGAGTAGGCAGAGACATCTGAGTTACAACCCTGACTGAGAAAAGCCTCACCTGTCAGCATTAAGATTTACCAGATATAGGTTACCAAGCCAAGGAGATATATATGTACTTATACATATTTTGCTTTTTCCTCTTACTGCTCTCTGTAGACATGCTCTTTCTTAATCTGGAGCTGGCTAGCGTCTCCACGTAGACCACGGAAAGGATACTCAGTGAATAAAGTTGCTTCTAGGGCTCGCTTGAATACACGGGAGAGACAACAGGCAGCAAACCCAGAGAACGTTCCTCGAAGCTGCCTACACCCCGCGAGGTGCTGTCGTTCATGTTTATCTTCTCTTACCACCAGAAATACACACACACGTTATTTTCCACATGGAATATCCTTACCAGGCTCTACTTACTGTTAAATGCCAGAATTTGTGTGGGGGTGTGTGTTATAACTTCTTACCACTATGCTTTCTCATTAAATGTTTTACTAATATTAGATGGGAAAGTTTGCATATGCAATGTGACTTCAGAAAGTCCAGGCTCCCTCGGGTCACTTAAAATCAGAGAACAGTTCCCCGTCGATAGAAACATGTTCTGTAGCCTGGCTGAACGCACATGCACACAAACATCAACTGCTTTTTTGCTTTGGCTTCTTCTTCCTACACTTAAAGAAAATTAAATTATTGTTCTTTTCCTCTCTGGACCTGGGGAAATTGTTGGCCGTTATCCAGCCTAATTGTGTGGCAGATTTATAACAAGCCAATATGCAAGAGATTCAAATTAGTGCTTTCATTCTACGGCCTGGTAGGTGATGAGATAGCTGCAGAAGCAACAAGCTTGATGACTTTTAAAAACCAGGCTCTTTACACTGCTCTTGTTCTGCTTTTCCTGGCCGATCCATTGAGTGGCAGTGCTGTTGAGTTCTGCCCGAGCAGCTAGAGATGAAACAAAAGCACCTAATAACAGCATTCAGAAAACAAACGCCGTTGCTGGGGGAAAAGCCCACCTATAGCCTTGGAAGGGACAGGAGAAACAAACCCCTCCTACAACCTGCGCACAGTGTTGAGAGCATCGGGGTCACCAGCTCTGCACGCAGACCAGCTCTGAAGCCATACTCTGTGATTTGAAGAGGTTCAGAGATACTTTTCGTATTTTGGACTCGCTGCCCCTGCTAGTATTCACAAGTCTTGTACCATACTCATCTTCAGAGTACGGAGCGTCTTCCAAGACAGTATTAAGCAGTATATCTAGTGACAGTTGTCACAAGTTTGTTCCCTCACCAAAATATCTGCAGTAGATTGCTTAGTTTTGGTAGGAGGCTTGGTCACCACACGCCTGCCTCGTGCACTGCCCAACCTTCGTATTTTCAATGAAGGGATGTCCTTGCGTTTGAGAGAAAAGTGACACAGAGGTTGTGGTAGTTCCCCAGTTCCTCGTGCAGCTCATGCCAAAATTCATGATACCGGAGTGCCCCTGAGAATGATATTCTTCCTCTGCTGACAAGCTCGTTACACGTTTTCATGAACCAAAGGAGCATTTACTGTCATCTCAGAGCCTGATGTGCCTGTATTGCTGAGAGGATGGTACGGTCACCCAGCTGTCATTTCAGCCCCGATCCCATCCAGTCGCTCCAGCTACAGTACTAATTGACTCTGAAGGACTCTCTCCCCAGTGCTCTGAGCTAGAGGAAATTCATGACAATGATGCTAGCTGGCTTGATATTTGGATTGCTTCGTCTAAAGAACAGAAAAGAGAACGGGAAGCAGGGACATGGTAATAATCTATAAATATGCAAAAGGGCTGCTGACAAGAAAAAAGCATTAATCTGTTTTTCACGCTCCTGGTGGATAGAACGAGAAGCAATACTCTTAAATTGTAGCAAGGAAAATCTAGTTTGGCTGTAGAAGGAATTTTCCAAGGGTGAGAAAGGGAAACGGGATTCCTGGGGGAGCCTCCTTCACTGCAGGCCTCAAGAAACAGGCTTGGCAGCCGCCTTCGAGAGCGACCCACACGTGGTGCGCTCCGCCGTGAAGCTAACGGACAGCGTACATAGTGTACCAGCCTGGAATTTACAGCCAAAGTAAAAACCTCTCATGTCAGCAAAGCATTTCTATTTTTCACTTTTACTTGACAAAAGGGAGAATTAAAAGACAGCCCATAGTGGAAGAAAAGAGAAATGTTTGGATGTAACTTTTTGCAACTATTGTAATTTCAACTTGGAAGTGCCTTGGGGGAAAAAAAAAAGCATCTAAGATAGTTAATAAGCCTAATGTTTGGTCACATATTAGCACTTGAATACCCCAAAGCATACTTTAGATATCCAAATAGCCAATTTAGCACTGAAATCAAAGGATTAGACTCATCATCTTCATTTTTAAGTCTGAAAAATGGGTCTACAGCATTTGAAAAGAGATCCCTTTCCTTAAGATCTAAATTATAGACTTAGAATATAGAATTTCTTACTGAGGAAATTATTAACCACTTTTCTTCAGGCTGAGGTTGCCTTTTTATGAAGTGAGACCACACCAGGTAATGCCTGAACTTTCTAGTGGTAATGCATCAAACTACTTTGCAAAAGAGATAACGTAACTATCCTTTAGAGCACAGTAGCCATCCCTGGGGTAGGTTTAATTTGTTATAATAAACATGAAGCAAGCTGCGCTCTAGAAGGTCTGTGCTCTAGAAGGCGTTACGTAGAATTCCCTATACAGCAGTATATGCCTAATTACATATATGAACCCGTGCACGTGTGTGCCCGGGAGAGCAGCTGTCCCTCAGGAGCCATGTAGGTGCTGGCAACATGCTGAAGTCCCCTGCAGATGTTCGCACTGACCAGCATCTCCACAGAATTACGTGCTTCAGCAAATCCCTAATAAATAAATTTCTCCATGCTTCTCGTATGTTATCTAAGCGCACAGAGTCCCAGGGAATGAGTTTTCTAGCTATCTTTGCAAGTGCCTGCCTCTTAGGTTGAGCTAGTAATTTTATACTGTGCGGAGGGGCTGGCACAAGAAGAGGGAATCTCATCTGCCATCTTTAAGTATCTTGTACTGTGTGAGAAAGCAAGCATGAACTAAGCAGCTTTTTCTTTTCAGGTGCTGAAACACCTGATTCGCTCACAGCAATAGAGCGATCAGGAACCCCATCTTAGGAGCTCTTATTTCTTCCCAAGCAGAGCTGTCAAAATACCCAGCCAAACGAATGACCCAGCTAGGTGATTATTCTGTTCAGTTTTCTCATAACAACATAGACTAATAGTCTGTCTCGTGGGTTAATCCCTATCTGCTGCATTAGTTATTTGTTTCCAACAGCGGTAAGTAGCAGATATTTCACAAATGTATGAAATAAACCCACTATGCACCTAATTTTGCAATAGTATACTAAGGAGGAAAATGAGCTGCTGATTCCAGCTAGTGATCAGCTTATAGTCTGTGGCATGAGGATTGATTGTCCTTACATTTTTTATTCCAGCTAGCAGTCACAGATGCTATTTTTATTCTCATATGCAGCTCATCTAAAGCTTTGACAAATCCTGTTTCTTGGAAATGGTGGCTACCTCTGTGCCTAAGCAGAGGGATTAAACCCCGATGTCTAAAACTGTTAGGTTCTCCTATTATTTGACTGCTAATGCCTGGTGCCCAAGGATGAGTTATGCAGTACATGTGAATGCCGGATGATGGAACAGATTCCATGACTTTTCAGAGCATGAATCAATCCCTTACTGAACAAATTCCTCAAAGCAAACACATCAAACCAAGCAGAAAATCCTGAAACAAAATGACCTTCGCTTCTATTCCTGCAATATGGAATATCTAACCTCTGACTGCGCGCCGTTGCCTTTCGGTGCTACAGAGCCCTTTGAGCCATGTTCGTTGGAGGTTGTATGTCCCAGGACAACGCCATTCGGAGGATGCATGCAGTGGAACTTGGAGTTTTTAATGCATGATTTTCATTTTTTCTAGCTGAATATGGAGTGCAATTACTCCTCACCTCCTTCTACCTGTCTGCTTTCTTATATATGGTGAAGCAGGAGTTTTCAAAGGAAAAACTGAGGAAAAGTTTAGAGAATACTCTTCCATTAACACTTTCACGTTTCCTAATTAGCCATTTACTCCCTTATCCCTCTGTCTTCAAATTTGCCTGTTTCCAGGTTTCTTAATGGCCACATCAAGAGATTATAGCAAATCTTAACCCTGCCGGGTGCTAGATTATCCAAACGGCAATTTGGACAGCTATCAGAGAAGCACCTGACTGCACAAAGATGATTAATTGGCAAGCTACAGTTAAACTGTAAAATATGAATTTCCTTAACATTTTACTTCAATCAATTTGTTTTCCAGTGATTTATACAAGATTCTAAGAGGCAGTTATTTTTATACAAAGATGGGGTTATCGATACCAATGTTTCAAACGCTGATTATTTAGGAAGGGAAAACAAATGAGAGATCACTGCGCTGCAGTTTCACTGTAAATTGAAAGCAGGAGCATGGAGGCGATGGGCAAACTTCTCTAACCGCGACTGCTAGGATAACTGGCCTTGTTTACTAAAATCCAAAATTCATTCTAATCATATTGGATTCAGAAGTCAAATACGCTTTTTTTCTTTAAAAACAGAACTAAAGCACAGTCCAGAATAGAACTCTGCAAGATTTTGCATGCAAGACGATAAATTTGGGTGGTTAAGAAAAAAATAGAAGGGGGTTCAAACAAAGAAAAATATTTAAAATGGTTTATTTATGGGCACACAAGAGACTAAGTTGTTGGGCACGTTCTACTTTATGAAGAAAAAAAGAGTACAATCATTGGAAGAATGATTTACTTTTTATGTAGCCAGATTGAAAAATTTCAGTTAGCCATTCTTAGTTCCACCCCACAGCAGCAGAAACAAAAGTATCTAGGTATCTGGAGATATCTACCTCTGAACATCCTTCATCCCAGCGAGAAGGTTCAGATCACTGGGCTCTGGACCTTTCTTTAAATGAGTCCAAAAAGTTTCCACGCTGCTCTGGGATTGACCAATCTGTAGATGCAACAACCTGTTTTCCCTCTACACCAAGGCCGATCAGATGAGGATGGCTAAAACCCGTGCAAGAGGAGTCTTCAACATGTATCTAGAACGTGTGCAATATAATCAGGGTAATGCTGTTGTCCTCGTGAACCATATGTCAGTCTATGAAATTGAGAAGTACATGTTAGCTGCTTTGGGAAAGCACTATATGAAGGGAAAGGAGCTTCTCCCTGATGTCAGGGAGGTGGTTGTGTTGTCAGGGAATAGATATCAGGGAGGAGCTTCCTCCCCGCCGCATATGTTCACCTCCCCTCAAATGCTGTGAAGGCTGAAGAGCATTGGTGATGCAAGTGTGCTGTGGGAAGATTCTGGCTACGTTAGTTTGCCAAAAAATCCTCCGTCATGTCCTAACACTATTCCTCTGAGAACTGCCAATTCTCAATAAACTTGTCTCAGAAAATCTACAAGGAATCTTTGCACGGATGAGTGTTCATGTGGCCAGGTACTGTTTGTGGGATAATTGAATTATATTTTTAAATCATTTTCATATGCAGTTAATTGGAACATTAAAATTAGACTGATGTAGAACTTCTTCCCTGACCCTCCAGAACGTGTTTGTGCTGGTCCATATGCTGAAGAAGGGCCTTAGGAGCTTTCCATGGGAAGATACTCGTAATAGTCAGAGCTGACCAAATATAGCATTTTCTTGTCCCTCCACTTCTCTCTTCGTAAGTTATTTATTTTCTAGAAAAATTCTATGGATTCTTAGAGGGAATATATTGCAGAAATGCAATGTTCTTTGAATCAGATTTGCAACTTCTTAGTCCTCCAAAATATTGAGGCACATAGTGGGCATCAAGGGTTTGGAGAAAATGTTAGATTGCAGCTAGTACATCCCAAAAGAGAATCAGTAGGGGTGTCTGGTTTTAACTTTCTGGAAGAAGAATGTTTTCATGATTTACATCCTTCAGCCATCACTGAAAGCCTAGAGATGTGGTGCTCTGCCCCGCTGTGTGTGTCTCATGCAGTTCAGGTACCCCGGGCATGACACTCGGGTGGCTCGGAAGAAATATTGAGCCCTCTCAGGGGAATGAGATCAATGAATTCACTCATAGTAACTTGTTAACAAATTAACTGTTTCATGAGTTTCGGCAAAACACATACATGATAAGCTTGAAACATCTAGCCAAAAAGCAGTGGATGCCAAAACAGCATAAACAACAGATGGTGCCATCTCCCATCTACCTACTACTCTGAAGAGATGCTTTGTGGGGAGTCAGATGAATGCTCTTGCAGAAGGCTTAGCAGGAGGCTATGAAGTACAAGATTCAAATGCTTTTTTGGTGTCCACTACTAGCTAGTTTATGAATAAGAGATGAAGAGGAGTAGTCATATCTGCACATCCCGTAGCACTAGCAGGGCAGGCAGGAGATGCTACAGTCCAGCAAAGCAGCCTGTCATATACTCAGCAACTTTTTTATTTACTCTCAAAAGCAAGTGGCACTTCCCCCAGAGGGATATAAAATCAGCCTGTTCTTGCTGCTGTAGACCACTCAGCATTTTAACGTTCTGTGGCCCCTGTGGAAGTTGGGGGAAGTCTTCATACCACTACTTGCACTCTTAAACAACCAGGTATATGTTATTGATTATTCCTCAGTTCATAAAGGATCAGTTTTCTAGGAAAGACATAGAAACAACACTGCATTAATTAACTAATGAGATAAACAGCAGAACAACCTCACAATTTAGCTGACAGTCACGAGGCACTTCTGAAACCTGCTTTAGTCAAACTCAGTGATGAACCTTATAAATATTTGCAAAACTGAAGGGTTTTTTGGTTTTGTTTTCTAACATGGTCTGCAAATAGGAGCAACTCTGAAACGCAGGTAGCATTAAAAACAACAAAAAAGCGTGGTCAGCTTTAGAATTGGCTAGAAATGATCTGTAGTAGTCATGCATCACATTTTGTCTCGTAGCAAGGCTTCAGAGCTGCCCACAGGACACAATTTTCTGTTTCGGACCCGCTGTTTCCAGCATGTGTAGCGACTGCTGATCTCCAGCGAGTGATTATGTCATTCATCAAACAAGGGGGAGGATTCTGGATGCCGACGCGATATCCCACAACGATGTTCTGGATACCAAGTGGGAGTGTTTGAAAGGTGCTGCACCCACCCACCACACTACTGCTGTACATCACACACGCCAGATCACTTGGTGAGTAGATAGTAATATTTCATGCCAAGGACAGACTTTTCCTACGGCACCTAATTATCATCAGCCTACACACTGTTTTCACGAATTGCTTCGAAGGGCTTGCTGCAAAGACAGCACTATGAGACAGTTGGTGTGCTGAACTCAGGTTATTTAAAATACATGGCGGGGGGGTGAATCGTGGGCACTTTGGTCACCATAAAGTGGAAAATCATTACTACCTCTACTTTTTACACGTTTTTCCAAGCTACACATACATGTTTTAGCCTCTTAATTAGATATTTTACCTCCTCGTGTTAACATGGTTACGTCAAAGCCTGCTACAAGTTTTAAACTTCATCTCATCAGCCAAGCAATTTCATTTTTATGAGCTTTATCCACTTTGTAGTAATTTTAACACACTGCGGTTACCTAATTATTTCTCTTCTCAGATCATTGCTCTTAAATAATATTTCTATTATGGTGGATTCAGTGATGGAGACAGCACACCAGATCACTTATCTCCAAAACCATTTTGGGAACCACAAGTGGAAATATTGGTGTTAAATTACAGAAAAAGCGTACAAAGAACTAATTATTCTATTTGGAAACCTTCAGATTTAATTGCTCCAACATTAAATCTCCTGATTTGTTTCCTCAGTCATTCAAGCATAACGGGTTCTGCTCTGTTCTCAAAAGACCATAGCACCAGGCTTTCAGGACACAGCTCCCTGCCTTGGCAGCACAGGCTTTGGAGCAAGGGACCTCAGGCTGCAACTTCCCCCGCTCTCAGCTGACAGCGAGGAGATGCTGGGGAGAATCTGGGATGCTTCGCTCAGCTCGTGCATTGGGCATGGATATGCCTCAAAAGTCATCTGCCTCATCCTGCTGTATCCACATCGGGTGCAGGCAAAAGATGGACTGATATTTTAAGGTGATTATCCATCACGGAATAGCAAATACAGTGTCTTCATCAGCCTTTTCTTTTTTTCCTCCAACTAACAAGAAATGCCAAGTTTTACTAAATATCAGCAAGATTCAATGAGACAGGACTGGCCTTAATATAACAGTCCTGTTCTGACTGTGCTGCATGAGCCTGCTTTTATTACAGGCTTCTACCCACTAACCAGCCCTCCCACCACCCCACATCCAACAACAGCTAAAGGTCAGTCATAGCGTATTTCCTCATTATTCTCTCACGAGGAAGACACCCACATTTTCTACTTGGGAGAAAAGGGGAAAGCTGTACTTTATTCACTGTCTCCTGCTGCAGTTGTCATTTCAGGTTACAGTCCAAAACGAGCAATTCTGGATCACGCCAAGCAATAAGGCTAACATTATATGCAGAGGAGCTGCTCATCAGGACTCGCAAGCGGGTTCTTGAATGCTCAAGGAAGAGAGAATTATTGATCACGTTTCACGCAAATTGTGAACAACACTGAGCTGTGGCTTTCAGCCTTTAAATTAGTGCAGGGAAAGTAAAAACAAGTAGTTATTTTCTTGTTTAGTAAGAAAAAACTTGTTGCTCAGAAGGAACTAATGTTAAAAACTGTAGAAATTATTCAGCTGGTTTGTAAAACAGCCGAACTTGAACGTCAGACGCCAAGACGCAACTGATGTCCCTGCCAGCTCCAAAAAGCTGGATGTGCATGGGCACAACTTCATGGCCTTCAAGAGACAGAGAGAAAGTGCTCAATACAGTCCTAAGGGAAAAGACTGAGAAAGTTTATAGCAACTGATAGAATTGCATTATTGKTTTTTTTTTCTTGGTTTTTATAGGTAAATTACTATTAAAAGTAAAGATAAACTCATCAAGTATATATTTTTGCTTGCAGTTCCTTGCAGTGCCACATCCCAGTACATACCATTGACGACAGCAACAAATATGCAAAATAATTCCCATTACTCAAGATCAGTCACTAGAATCCTTTTTAACATTACAATATTTCTATGGACACCTGGCAGCCAGCCTCTATCGTCGGTTCCCTGCCTCAGAGATTCTCTCCAAAGTTAGTTTTGTCACGTTAACCTTTGTTTTCAGGTCTGTTTTTCCTCCGCCGAGATGGCAAGGAGATTGACCTTCTCCTTTTCCCTTGTGCATCACCACTTGCTCTGCAGAGTGCTTGTGCATCGCCACCAGTTTTCAGCCCCTCAMCCAGCAGCTCCTTCCCGCACATCCCCTTTTCCTTGCTTGCCCCTTGCACAATTCCTTCCAACACCACACCCCATCCTGCTCCCCCCACGCGCTGCTTTAACCCAAAACTGCTCGTTCTGCCCCCCCGCTGCAGCCCTCGCTAGCCGAACCCCGGCTCGTTTCTCGCAGCCGGTCGCTCCCCTCCGGGGCTGCGGACGAGGGGGAAGATGCACTCCGGCTTCCTCCTCCTCRCGGGCTGGTCTGACCTCACATCCCRACACCTTGGTCAATTAAAAAGAAAAAACCTTTAAGGGTTGATATTTTATCTTTGTCCATACCAGGTAAACGCATGTACCGTTCTCTCCAGGGAGATCTCTAAGCTGTGCATCCCATTCTTTGGGTTGAACATTACCAGAATCAAAACTTATGTTTTGCTCAGCTGAAGAGGACACCACCTCYGCTGTTGGAAGTAAATGCCAGAGAGCAGAAGCCAGCATTATTTTATCCCTTCCATTCTTTCCCTCATTAGCTAGAGACTTTCTGATCCCTGTTTTCTTGTTCTTTCTGTGCAATGCTTTAAGGAAGAAAGTCTCCAGAAAGAGCAYGCGTTCTCTCAGCCAGGGCAGATGCACTTGCTGTTTTAAGGCAATATTCCCAGCTGACACTTCTTCACAGTGTCATTCATGTCACAAGCCTGATTTATATTTTGTTTGCTGCTTGAAGAGATGATTTTGTTGAATAATAATCTTYCTTGTGTGAGAACTTCTATTTTCAAAAGTGGTCCATGAAGCAGCTCATCTCGTAATGAGTTTTCCTGCAGGCTGCTAGCTGACATCGAGAGCCCTCTTTGGTTAGCTTCCCCCCCCTCCCCCAAGCAGAAAAATGCATTTAAGATGCCAAAGTTAGCTGTCAGGTACGGGAGAAACAAAGCCACTCAAGACACGTAGCCTTACAAGATGAACTTAGCACAGGCGTTTTTTGACATCACACAGACAAATTCTGTTATGGCAGAGCCATTTTTAACCCAGAACAAATTCATGCTTTGAAAGATTTCACAAGATAATATTTTAACACAGCTTTGCCACTTGTTGTGTTCACTGTAGATGAAATTCAACCACGTAAAAGTACAATTCTTATTCACCATTTATTATGATCTTGGAGATTTAACAGGCCTGAGTGACAGCRTTTTGGGCCGGTTCAACCAAATTGTGGGGACTATTGTAAGAAGAACTAGAATCCTTATAATATGCTCCTGGAGTCCCATAAATCCTATAAATATGCACTGTACTTATTGGGATAGCCGATGGTAACCCTTACAATATCCAGCTGCTAAATTTCTGTTACTTTCTATTTGTTTTTCYTATCTTAATGTCTGTAAGAAAAAATCTGTTTCACAATTCTAAAAATAATTCTATAGGCTCTTATCTCAGAAATCCATACACCAAGGAGGTTACACAAGTTAAGCTAGAACCGGATAGTCTTTCTTCATTTATTTATACAATTAGACAAGATATTTAGCAGCTTAATCTTTCATAAAATCATCTACATTTTTCCTCCATTTGTTAGACATGATCAAAGTTCTAACCTCCCCCCTCAAAAAACAAACATACACACAGAAAACCCTCCATTCGTCCTCCCCTGGAAAACATACTTTTTTTTTTGCCCTCTGAATTCTTGCTAGCAATATCTTGGAAGTCTTATTTTGCTTCAGAACACTTACTTCTGTTGTGCCTGATATACTGGAATTATAAATATACATCAAGCTCACCTAAAAGAATTTGTTGGTCCAAAGGATATCTGGCTAATCATTATCATTAAACTAAACGTTACTGCATACAGATCAGTTCCTTTTCTTTAAGCAATGTTCTTTGTTCTTTCAGCCATCCAATTTAACGACACCTTCCCGGCTTTATTTTTATAAGCTTAGCTCTTAGAAAAACATTAAAGTATGTTTTAGAGATATACATACTAAGAAGTCATTGGGACAAAATCCAAAATATTACTTTCTTCCTCTATAGGGAAAGGAATAGTTATTTTTAATGTAGCAATGCGTATGTTCTTGGATTTTCCTAAGAAGATAGGAACATGAAAAAAGAGACAGGGACAGAGAATTTCTAAGCAGCTTAAAAAAAAATCAGCTAGCGCAGCTCTTCAGTCAGGATACACACCTAGTCATCTCAGTATTGCTCATTATTGAGCAGTAATAATATTTTTAAAGAGTTGTGTCTGACCTTGTAAGGCGGTTTAACTCTCCAGACTTCTTGAGGATTGCTAATTTAAGCCAAGAGTAAAGATTCTTATATGAAAAAGAAAAAAACCCCACTCCCCCAAAAGGCGGCTTGTGGAGTATCCCATTTTTGTACTTAATGGGAYTGCCCAGAAACAATCTTATTCTTGCATCAGAGCCATCACATAGTCCCAACGCGGTTACCACTGCTGTTCTTGCAGCGTGAACATGAAGACGCAGCCCCGCAGCTCCGGGACGGGACAGCCAGCTCCGGGCCAGGGCCACAGCCTCATTCTTGGCTCCTTGTGCATGAAAACCACCAGGGCAAAGGCAAGTTTCTCTCCCTTTGCAGGGAGGGAAAGGCTTCTGGCTAAGTCCCCCGTAAAGCTTTCTAAGCGCCTTTCCGGTGCAAGGTTGCGTGAAGACGCTGGTCCACTTGCTCTTCTGGCTCCTATGGATACTTCAGCATGCTCTTTGGCATGAAGCCAGGAAGAAAGGGGGTGTGKGGGGGGGTGAACTGTGTACATGGTATCACCACACACTTATTTCAACCGTTCTTCTCTGAAAAGATGGTAAGAGCTGGGGAAAACTGTCTTAGGAGACTAATAATAACAGAGTTACTCCTTCTCATTAGAAAATTCTGCTGTTCAGATTAATTTACAAATAGCCTAAGCATTTGCTGGCAGTGCTATTCTACTAAGGAGTAAAAAAAAAAAAAAAAAAAAGCTGCTTTTCAGGATATTTTTGAGCAGATGAAAATTGCAAGAAAAAGAAGTACTTTAATGAAAGCCAAGCTTGACTGATGTGCAAGCTCCTGAAGGGAAAAAAGTAATCAATTCAAGAGGGTCCTGCTGGTAGACTGCAATTATATCCTCCACAGTGTTTCTTTTTAGTAATTGAGTTCTGCGTGTCTCCTGCTGAGACCCCCAACGAATGCAGGGCGAGATCCCCCAGCCCCTCGGTCTTCTGTGCATCGAGTTGTGTTAGGGACAGACACGGTGTGGGGAGCCGAAGGGGTGCCCAAGTAATTCTCCAAAGGAAAAAAAGCACCAAATACAGATGTTTGGGTGARATGCCAGCCTTTTTAATAATGCAGGCAGCAGACCGTGAGAGTTTGATGTCGATCCTGAAGAATTATTTATCCATTTTGGCAATGACGTGATTCGCTTTGTGAGCTGCCCTCTAAGTTCTCCCATTAAAAATCCTATTATAGTGGTGGTAACGAGCCAGCACAACTCAAAGTTTCTCATCAGGTGAATAAGGTAATTTTCTGGCAAAGACGACCAGCTTGCTGTAGGTGAGGATTTTATTCTACCCAGCCAAATAAAGCAGCTCTCTCTAGAGAAGGAGAAAGACAAAAATACTCCAAAAGCAAGAAAACCCCAAACTCAACTGGAATTAGATGAGCAGCACTCTCCAGCTGCGACCAGCATAAGCCAGCACCTCCCTCCTGTAAGCTTGAGCCAGAGCCCCTCCTGACACCAGGTGAACCTCAAGATTTACCCATGAATGTTGGCCTCCACTTCTCAGACCAAAACACCTAACAACATTTTCTGGAAGCCACTTTAATGTCCTCAGAGGAGAAGAACTACCTGTCCCTWTCCATGCAGGGAAGCACACGGACATTGCTGTGCTGCATCACGCAGTGAACGAGTTTTCACCTCTAATAAACTCCCACGTGTCTGAGCCTTCTGCACGGATTTATAGACATTAGGTATCACAACATTTCAACTAACATTTTAACTATCCACGTCTTAAAAAAAATCCTGTAATTKCAATGCCACTTTTATACTCCTCTGCAGTGTCTCCAAGTTTTGCTATTACTTTCATAAGTAGCTTTCTTATTTCACTTCAAGTCTGTCAATTATTTTTCCCTTCTGTACGAAGCAGAAAGGCATCCCTATTGCTGATCTCGTGAACAACATTTCTTCCGGCTGCTCCACTTACCCTAATTTRGCATCCCACTCCGGACCACAGCCTGTCTGCTCACACAGCACCCCTGAGGCCTTATTTCCTTTTTTACCTCTCCTTGCTCCATGGTATATACTTGAAAGAGAGAAAGGTTCATAMTTATTAGTTTTGACAAATAAATGACCAAAGGTTTTTTTTTTTCCTTCATTCTTTGGGAGTTTTGCAGCCATCCAAAAATTTAACTGCAATTGGACAGACACTCCTTCACACTGTGTTTAATATTTCTGCAGCTGCAATGGGGTGCAGTCCCCAGAATCTCCTCTAATGTTTTGACAGTCACTGAAGTTTTTCACTCCCCAGTCCATAAATTAAGCTCAAACTCTCCCTGAGTGGGAACAGGAAATTTAGCGTTCCTATGCTGCTATGAAGCTTCAGGATTTTATGTAAGAGCTCAGTATTATTATGCAGCAATGAAGGTGAAAACCCACATGCTCTAAACATCAACGAGAAGTCTGCAGAGATCCTATGGCAGGGAAATGTAGAATTTCCTGCAGCTCTACTTAATAATGGTAACATTAATGCATTATCAAACTCTCCAGTTTGTTCATTTTCTGTAGTAAAAACTGCCAGAAGCACAGAACATTTCATGCCTTCATCTTCTAGAAGTAATTTGACAGTAGCTGAAAATTTGATTGCTCTGATTATATTATTGTTTGTTGAATACCAGTAATGGCAGGCTTTAAAAAAAATAATTCTCTTTTCACTGCTTGGCTTATAAGAGCAAGATTTGAAMTGATGGGCCATGGGGGGAGAAACATTGCATTTCTCATAGCTTCTTCAGGGGGCTGCTGTCATTTGCAAGTTTGAGTCAAGGATGAGAGTGGASAGGAAGGTCATGGGCTCCCCCGAGCCAGCGGGACACTCTTGGGTGCTGGCCCTGCTTGGCACCAATACGGGGAACACAGAAGGGCCAAGGCTGGAAGAGGCCTCTGGAGATCATCCATCCACCCGCTCCGGCAGGGTCACCTAGAGCACATTGCRCAGGATCACGTCCAGGCAGGTTTTGAATCTCTCTCCAGAGAAGGAGACTCCACAGCCCCCCTGGGCAGCCTGTTCCAGGGCTCTGTCACCCTCACAGTAAAGAAGTTTTTCCTCMTATTCAGATGGAGCTTCCTACATTTAATGACAGGGTCCAACCCAGACCCGGGACAAGCTACAGCTCTCCTCCGCTGAGCCCCCAGCAGCACCGGTATCTCACTGTGCGACCTGGAGCTGCTCCAAACTTGTGCCTATGCACTGCACACCTGGAGCAAGTCTAGTGAAAATGGTTGGGTATTAAAAAACAACCCACACACCGCTAGAAAGTCTTCCAAGCCATTAATTTTAAAGAAACTGGCTGTTTCCTGCAGCAGAAGTGATGTGCCCGATTAATCTCTCAATCCTTCATATCAGGGCTTTGTCATTAGACAGCTCTTTCACATGCGGCGATCAAACACCACCGCCAAGCCGCGAAGGTGGAGTGCTGTTATCTGAGTGCACAGTTAGTGTCCGAGCAGAGGATGGTGATGAATGTAATAGCGCCTAAAATATTAGGAGTAATATTTGTGTAGCCATAGGGAGGTGTGCTTCGTGTTTGGGGCCTGTCCATACAAAGAGCTGTCAGGGAAATCTCCATCTCCTCTTTCTGATAGAGGGGCTTTTATCCAGGTTTTTCAAATGACAAGACAGGCTGCTACCAAACCCAGACATCTAGATACGTTATCGTGAAAGTTCAAAGGGAGGGAAGGAGTCTGGGACTTGATCTAGTTTGGCAGAAAACAGAAATGAGAACGTGTGGGCTGCTTCTGTAAGAACATGCAGAATTCTTCAGGTTCTTGATGTTTCTCCTAATTGTAAGTGAACTGCTGCCTCTCTCTTCCCAGACTTCCCACCCCTCACCTGTGTTGTGGTTTCATTAGCAGCAGCAGCAGCAGCATCGCCCTGCCAGCTGAGAATGAAGATTTCAGCTCTACACTCAGACAAAATCTGAAACAAAGCAGATCCGATGAGGTCAGAGATCGGGTTTTCCCACTGATCCTCCAGCATGGGCCAGCACCACAACCAGGGCAAGGGAATGATCTTTAGGTGGGTGATCTCTCCTTAAGAACTGGACTCATTTCATTCCACCAGCATGCCTTGAATGCAGGAAAACATGGAAGGACAGAGCTTTTCCATTGACTTTCCTCACAATTAGGCTGACAAATTTAAGCAAATTTGCTTAAATTTTGCTGAAGCAAAAAAGTTCCATGAACTATTGGCATAACCTGGTACAGCTTCTTTTAAAACCTATCACACCACTGCCCAAGGAAAAAACCCAGGGCCCATGCAGTTGTTGGGCAAGTTTAGAATGAAAAGCACAATCAGAATAAATATATATATATATCTCCAGCTCTGAGGAAACCCAGGCCCGTTACTGTTTCTGTTGCCTAAGAATATCAGCACATTACTATAATCTCTCATTCTAAGTAGTTATCCTGAGCAGTATAGATTTGTGTTGGGATCTTCCCAAAAAGAACTGCCAAATCATAAGATCCAATCAAACTGCTAGTCATAACAGATGACAGAGAACTTATGTTGGAAGCTTCTACAAGGGACAAGTTTAAATTAGCTGCTAATGATTTGGAAACGAAGCAAATCTCCAGTGAAAGCTGAATTCTGATGACATTTAGCAAGGCAAGGCAAGCATTAGCGCATTTGCCACGGTGAAGCCTCCGACTCACGCAGAGACCTGCGTGTATCACATGCATCTCTCCCACAGACAAGTTTTCTAAATTAATTGATGCAATATTTTTATGTTATGGCCTTATTGTTGAAGCCTCTTCTATTAGAAAAATGTTTGATCTTCACACTAAGCCAGTTCTGATAATACAAACCTGTTTTAAAGTGAAATGAATTCTCCAAATGAAAGGTGATTTTTCTATTAGTCTCATTCAAATAGCATGTAAATGTGGGACTACTGCTTTGAAACAGAGAAGTGAAAAATTAAAAGTTGTATAGCTTGTGGCTAAAAGTGATCCAGAGCCTAGATGCCCATTATAACCCATCACTTATCTTAAAAGTGCATGTATGGTCATAGTACACAAAAAATCTCTATTTTTACCTTAGATATATGAAATACATAGAATATATTAGTAATTTATAAGGCTAACCAGGACTAGCTTCCTGGCCCTTTYGGGGTTTCCTTCCTGGACATCCCCAGAAGCCCCCCAGGAGGAGGATTTCAGGGAACAGCACTCCCGACCCCCCAGGCAACASAGTGGGGACCACAGCAAGCCTTGGCTGCCGTCGCCATGGGGCAGCATCTTCCCCCCCCCCCCCCAAAGAAAAGTTAAGAAACATTTATTAAACACTTCCTTTGTTGCATTAGCTACCAATAAGTGATATTCAGCAAAACACCACAAAAATTCACATTGCAGCCACCCCTGCACTCTGACAAACAGATTTTGCTGGTCCGCTTAGCCTGTCGGATGAGCAAGACACAATCAGTTTTGTTATTTCTTTCCTCACAGCATTAATTTTCCTCCTTAATCCAAACTTAGCCTTATGCAGTTATTAAAGTAGTTTTAATCCAATAAGACATAAGCAGCATGGATCAAAGAATATCCCAGAGGCACAATCTACAGAAAACAGCTCATATAAAGTTCAGCAACATAAAATGCAAAGCCGATTTGCTCTGTAGGTAGACAACTCAAAGGTAGAAGAGAAGAAATCGGTACCACTTGCCTGTCAAGCTTTATTCCCTGTACCCTAATGCTATTTATCCAACTAAAGGGCGTTTGACTAATTGCCAGTTAACATATCTCAATTAATTTAACATGTAATAACATTATATTATACAATGATAATACCATAGCTTGCTTTCGGATTAAGTTTAACTTACCACAGAACATGTCCTTTCTCAAACGAAACAAAGACACATTTTCTCCTAAGGCCTTTTTAAAAAGAGACACAGGCTTTAAGTTCTAGCAAAGGCGGAATTCATTAAGTGAATTCACAGGTCTCATGAAATCCATAGGCCCCAATTCATCTCGGATTTCCGAGATTGGTTGTGTAAGAGCACAGAGGTGAGAATTTGATGTGGAAATACTCCCAGCTCCCAGTCATGGTGCTCATCGGCTTCACCCGAAACCTGAGAGCTGCTTCCTGGGTTTCCACGAGATTTCTCCCACAGTAAGCCAGGGTTTTGTGTCAAAACAAAGTTAAGAAACCAGTTAAGGCACAGGTCAGGTCCAGCAGAGTCATGTGAAAGAGTCATGAAGTGCAAACAGAGGAGAGAAGTCAGAGCAAGGGAAGGAGCCAGCAGCGAGAGGCTGGGATAGTGTCTTCCATAATTCTGCAAGAGGTTGCCCAGTTGTTAGGTTTTTTTGTTAGTTCTTTACCATTCATAAGCCCTGTGCAATAGGACAATTTATGTAGCAGCTTGTCAGTGACCTACAGGATACCACTGTCAGGTGGGGGGTGTCTCTGGCCAGGGGACAACAAGGCTACGTCTGACCCAGAGCATTTTCAAGGTGACCGTGCAGAGACCATCTCCAAATTTACTCCCGAGCCACCGGCTGACTCCGTGGCTCTGTGTATGCTCCTACACAGACACCAATGCCTGTTGCTAGTGCTTTAATCATTGCTGAGATGCCTACAGGTATCTCTGAGCTTTCACACTCAAACAGTCCTCCAACATTCGTGGATTTTGATCACATGTAATACTTCTCTCTCTGTAGCACAAGCAACTTGCACTTAACTGCCTTCCTACCTCACTAAGTCCGTTCAGGCAGTGCATTTGGTAGGTTTTGACCCAGCAGAGCTATTTCCCAGGCGATTGCCCCCAACAGCAGTCAGCTCTGAAGTATTTTTGCCTCTGTGCAGAGACTCTCCTCTACATCTCATCGATTTTGAGCACCATCCTGCACATGGGACCAAGCGGCACCTGGTCAATTCCTGCAGAGGGCTGGGGGATGCTCCATCCCTTTGCTTTTATGCGGTTTTCTTGATGGTTGAAATGGGAAACTTCTCAGTAGGAGTGCAGTGGGATATAGCTCAGAATAGTGAAACAATTTGATACCACCTTTTATGAATAAAAAATGGAAGTATACATTACCCAGCCTGAAGAGATCCCACCCTTTCTAAACTAGAGAAGTTAGTTTAAAAGAGAAACTAACTCTGCCAATTGAAGTCAACTTCCCTCCGAATTTCCCTGCTAATCTGTACATCATATGTCTGATAGGTGGCCTAATTGGATACTACCTTGGACCAGCTGGAAAATAATCCCCAGGAAAATCATGACAGTTTTTCTTAGGAATCCAGTCAGTGAAAGGACAAATAAAATACCAGCATTATTTCCAGCATTTGAAAGTTTCCTATCTCAAGAGTTGTTTTAAGTGCTAATTAATCAAATCAGTGATATTTTTCTAGGGTTGGTGATTCATTACTGCTGTACTCGTTGAAAGCAAAGAGTCTGAAGTATGAATTAAATAGATCATATTTCTTCCATAGATGGTCAAGCTGCATTTGCAGGAGAGACAGACATTAACTTTTAAGCCAAGCGTTCTGAATCACCTATTCTTTCCCCTCGCGATAGCGCTACAGAATTGGCTAGAGGAGACTGCCAGAAGTGCTCCACCGATGTCAAACCAGCGCTTGACCAGTGCAAATCCAGGCAGCATTGCCAGGTTCACACTCAAATGTTGTTTTTTAAACTATATATTCTAAAGTTTTAACTAAACACAGGAGCCCCACCACAAAGCTAAACAAGCTGAAGGTCAACAATTCACAGCAAGGTTAATACATGAATTCAGCCCTCTTCATGCAGGACCGAAATCTTATTCTGATTACAAGGATGTGCAAGACACTTCTGAATTCAAGGCTAGCAAGAGAAATCAGATTTCTGCTCAAATTATAAAAGTAGGGAGAAGCAGATGCAACTTCACTCTAACCGACCCCCTCCACCTTGACCTCCACCTCCCCCTTTGGGGCTCTTAAAAGCAATGTGCAGGAAGTAACATAAGGAGAAACAGAGAAAGGACACTGATAAACAATCAAGAAGGGTAAGAAAGTACAAGTGGAACTGAGGGAGGAGAAAGAGGGATACTTAAATAGATGAGAACAGTAAGATAAAGGAGAGAAAAGAACGAAAACAGGAGAGCTATTAAGGACAATTAGAAGAACAACAAACTTTAAACGACCTTGCAAATGAATGTGTTCCTTACATGAAGGAATCAAGGTTGGGCAAAACTGGATTTTTTCCCCAGCCCAAAGCACTCACATTAGACGACATTCCAGACTCCTAGGAGTCTTTGCTACTATTAGCCTTGTGTGTGTCTGAAATTAAACAGTACACTCTAATTCCCAAATAATGTTAACTGTTGCACATGCAAAATCATTGTATGTGGATTGCTTCTATGCGTTATCTGAAACCTGGTACCAAACTGCACATGTTGATGTCTAACACCAGCCAATTTAATTTATCATCATGTTCCTAAAGAAATGCACTCGGAGGCATTCAGCTAATGCACTTGAACATTTGAAAAATTTGTCTTCATCAACAGAATAAAATATGCAGGTCTTCCAGATTCTCAGCTGAAGTGAAATACTGACATACACTCAATGCCATAGAAACACAACCTAGGAGTTAACATTAGGTATTACTACAAACTATGCTTTTTATTAACATGCATCTTCAGAATAAAAATTGCCTGCAGAAACTTGTCTGCACTTGCATGAACATAACCTGAAGATTGTTGCAAAAAGAAAGAAGATGACTGCTTTTGGGGGCAGCCAATGATGCTGACACTACAACTGTTATCTCCAGTTTTAGCCGTCTTTGTGCCACTTAAGGATTGCCAAAGATTACACAACATTCTGTGTAATGCTGTACTTAAGCAGCACTGCTAATTAGTGACCTGGTTGAGCTCAGAGGGAAGAATTAACATTACTTGATGTTGTTTTCAGTGTGCAAAGCTACAGTTCAAAGCTACAGCCTAGAAACATTCATAGTAATTTGAGTATTTCACCATTTCAGGGCAGAACAAAGTGTTACGTTTTTCTGAGAGGCCCAAAACAACGTGTTCGTTAGTATTAGCACTCCCATTAGACTCTGTTCCCCATGGACAAACTGAGGAGCTCTGGCTGACTATGCACCACTTCGCATCCCATTTATGTGCTGCTTTGCCAGACCAGAAACATCAGCCTCAGAGCACCAAGTTTGTTGACACTTGCCATTTTCAGAGGAAATATTATATCTTAAAATATATTAGATGACTTATCTGCCCTCCACCCATGTGAAGCAGAAGTTGTTCATGAAGTGTGGGATCAGAGCCCGTTAGACTCCTCTGATTACTCCAATAAACCCAGATTAAGGGAGGTCCTCAGAGCCCTGGTTGGGTGCAACCCACTGCTGTGTCTTTGAACTTGTATCTTTGCATTTCAGCCGAGACTCGTGAAATAGTGGTGGCCCTTTGCAGAGTGGTGCTCCTTCTAGTGAAGGCAGAAGGTGATGTCCCACCAATTTCTGCAGGGTGGTATCAGAGACTCAAGGGCAGCAGCACACACCTGTACAGCGTTCTTCACTGCACACACACCTGGCAAGCACCAGAGCACTGAGAACCAGATGACGACCGTGCTATGGATACAGCCCAGCAAATGCACATGGAAGCATTTGGGCAGRTCTGACAGGTTTTTGCAATTTTTCATTTTATAGAAAAAATACAAATTATGGACCACATCCTGCATTTTTCACTCAGGAAAAATCCTAACCCTTTTAGACCTCASCAGTGTCTAAAATTAGTACAAGCTGCAGAACTGTATGTGGCTGTCTAGTGTGAGGCTATATAGGAAGCTTTGATGAGTATATGCTGGAAAAATTAATCTCTGTGTTTTSAGTAACAGCTGAGGCATGCTGACCACCACTTTCAATCAGGCACAGAGCTTGCCTAGGGATCTGGTGTTTTCTATTCTTAAACAATAATAAACCTTTATTTAAAATCTGTGTAAGAGACTAGACTAGAAGTGAAAGCAGGAGGGGCTTTTTTCAGAGGGGAGCACATGAAAGAACACATTAATGGAGAAAAGATATCGACAATGCTAAAGACCCCCCCGAAACCCTTTCTGTGGTAGCCAGATTTGATAAGATTGTTAAAATTAAAAGCATTTTAGTTATGTAGATAGGGAGAGAGATTTATTTATCTCTCTCCCTGCCGCTGTTGTAGTGTTGATTCAAACCCATAGCAATGTTCCTTCTGATTTTATTTCCCTTGGAGACTGTTTCATGCTGGTTCGCCTCCTAGTACCTAGCTGGAAATATTCCCTACAGCCTTCCATCCAGACAGTATTAATAGTTTCTCCAAAGGCATATATCTTCACAAGACTTTTCTACACTTGTGACTAGTAATTAAAAGCTGCAGAGAGCCTGCAGGACTACACCCACACACACGAGACTCACGTGGCAACCTGCTGCTGCTGCACCCCAATAACCGTCTAATTAATTTGCTATAAAAGAGCAAAGTTGAGTAAGCACCTCTACAAACCAGCTCTGGTTTCATTCCTCCCCGGACTCCTCAGCCACACGCAAGCGGCTAAACTTGGAGATGACGACAGCTCGTGCTGCAGGAGAAAGACGTGGCCAGAACTTCGCTGCAAGAGTTTTTGTGGTTTTACGTGGATGTTGTGGGAGTTGCAGCCTTTCATTAAATGTCTCTCTCGAGGCTCATGCATGCTTCTCCTGTCCTGCGGGCAACTGAAGCACATGGACAAACGTGGTTGTAGCCTGTTGCACCAGCACAGCCCCTTCCGCAGCCACCAGCTACAGACCTGCTCTGCCAATTTGTTCTGCCCAGCTGCACAGAAGTCTCCCCAAAATCACCACAGCACTGAGATGGACTTAAAAGCTTTGAGGGAAAAGGTCAGGTCCAGATTAGCCTAAAGTCTAAAGAGAAGAACAAATTGAAATGTTAGAACAACTTACAAGACTATCTTGTTTAATTTACAAATGGGTCTATTATCTACTTTGCAATCTTTGTAGCAAAAGCAGAAAAATAAGAGCATCAAATGAGAATTATGGGGTAATGTTATTCATAAGCAACCCTTATCAGTCTATACAGCTTGCATATTTTTGGAAATGGCTAAATTCTTAACTATTCAAAGTTTGGAAGCTGAAAGATTCATGTCTCACCTCATTTCTCAGAGGAAACAGATTTATGTCTCTCATACAGCTGAGTTCTAATTAGTCAGAGGTTTTAGGCTTGGTGATTTTGATGAACCCTTCGCAATACTGAAACACTAATTATATGAATATCAATAGACTCCAGCCGCTGAAACTCTCCTTGGAAGTTGCAGGCAACATTTTAAAAAGGAAAAGAAAAAAGGTAACTTGCTGACAAAGCACCACTTTGATCTGTGTTCACTCAAGAAAAATACTCAGTCATTGGATTAGACAATGCAAGTGAAAATGGTGCATTTTCTTCCCCATTCACTCCTCCGCATTCAGATGACATTCTTCCACAAAAAAATAGTTGAAATTTAAGCAATTATAAAAATATTCCTATAATCAGGGATAACAGCTTTAAAAGCTTTAACTACAAATAGAGTCTAGTTTTTAATATGCTTAAAGTTGCAGATTAAAGTAGGCCACTGTCATTATGATTTTATTGTCTAGTCTAAGAATTTTGCATGGTTTAGAGTAGTAATTTTTTTAATAAGAAAACACTCAAAGAGTCAAGATGAGAATGGTTCCTAGGGAATAAATCATCAAGCTGCTATAAACATTTTCTTCAAGATTGCTTTTTTCATAATTTACTACATCTTATTTTGAAGGAAGCAGTTTAAAGAACTCTTCACTGCAGTTTTGGTGACTAAGCTAACATGGCCTGACTGTTTTCACGATTTCTAAACGCAGATACTAATTTTGCCTTCACTGACAGAAATAAGCACAACTATTCCAGCAGCAGCCCATATTTCAAAATAAGAGAAAAATGGGAAAACTGTGTTATTAAAGAGCCCTGCCCTTATCTTCCTCAGTCTCTTCCTCAGTGCCCTGGACTTTCAGGAGCTGGCATTCACCCCCACTCGTAGCTATATTGACTAAGACAGCTAGGATAACCAAAACTGTCTCCAAGAAACACTATAACAACTTCACTATCTTAGGACACAACTGGGAAGGCTTTTGGCAATGGTTGATTTACTGGCAAATGGCACCACTGAGCTTCGAGTGCAGCTCCTGAGCTTGTGGTCTGACCTTGATTTGGGCCTTTTTGGCACAATTTTCCGTGATACAGTGAAGCTAAATCTACTTGTGCTCCAGTCAATGCTGTACCGTGCAGAGAAAAAATGAATAATTCAGCTCAGAAATTTTTATGAACGTATTCAATCTTCTCATGCTTTTTAGTTATCTAAGCTTAATTTGGTTAAGCTTTTCAAGCTATTTGATATTAAAAATCCAGTCACAGAACTGCTTCGTATCCTGAGCAAAGATAGCTTTCTCTTGCGCCGAGCAGCACGCTCACACAACGAGGTGCCTAAATGTCCTCATCAAGAAAAGCAATTTTAAACAAAAATGGAATATAATCCTTATTATATGGGAAACAAAGTCTTGCCCTGGGTTACATAGGTAACAAAGATCCAAAATCTGAACTCAAGCATCTACAGCCCTTTTTTTTTATCACGGCATTTCCTCGTCTCCTGCCTTCACTGGATGGAAGTATTTCAGTCTTTCATGCTTAGCAACACGCCCTAACAGTTGTAATCAAATATAGATCCACCTAACATTTCAATGGTAAAAATAATAAAAAGACAGATAAGGAGCAAAAGTTAAAGCTTGTCTTCAACATGGTCATAGGAAAGAATAAAAGTATGACAGAAAATTCCCAGAAACCACATCCAATAATTTGCCATATTTACAAGATACACTTCACTAATGGCTCATTTAACTTTGCAATATCTTGAATTCCCTCATTTTGTGAAGCTAGAATTATTCATTAGACAGTTTATTACAGATAGATTAATATTCATTGGACAGTTTGCAGAAGATGTATGGTTAAAGTCTCTGAATTGTTTTGCAAGAGAAAAAAGCTATCATTTTGTGAATTTTGGACAGCGAACTGATTGCAATCAGTATTAGCCACAAGTTCATTAGGCAGTAAAATGCTCTGCGTCGAAAGGCATCATTTAAGTTAATCACTACCTGGTCGTCAGGCAGCGAACGGCTTGCCGCGTTCAGCGCTTTTATAATCTTGGGTTGCACATTACATCTCTGAAAAGCTAGGCTTTAGAAATGTGTTCATACCCCTAATAAGATATGGCTTATTAGAAGCAATATTTTTGGTTTACATTTACTCTGCTATGGTTAAGCCCTAAAGTATTTTAAAAATAGCAGTTTCCAGACAGAGCAACATAGCTTAAATCCGTGAGCTTTGAGGCTGAGGGACAGCTCTCCTTGCCGTCTTCATTGATGACTAGGACACACAACCCCCCCCATTTAGTGAGTTTTGGGTTTCCACAGGATTCTACAACTTCGGTCCTCGACTCCGCTTTGTTTCTCTGATCATTTAAATTATTGGCCAGGTCATTGCAGTAGGTGCCACCAGGAACCTCCCATCACTGCTGGTATCAGCATTTCTCAGATGCACTTGTTCTTTAAACCCACACTGTTTACATAAGCAAAAAGGCTTAAAGGTTTTTTGTTCCCTTTAGAGCCCTCATTTCTACTTTCAGCTACCTTTTAAAGATGCAAAAAACTCCTCTATAGTTACTTGTATTTCACAAGACCTGACACCGCAAGTTTCCCAGACGTTCCTCATGACATCTGAAGCTCTAGGCAAGAGAATTTAAGTGGGATGTATGCATTGAATTTTTTATTAGACATTACCTGGACTTCTGCTGGGGGCTTGGCATGATGTCCCACAGGCTGCTGGAAGCTTTGGAAGCATGGAGAGCACCCATTTGTCTTTGTAAAGTTCATTGTGCTCTTAATTTGCACATTATTGCATATTATAATATACACAATTACAATATAATTGCATTATATAATGCACATTGTGCATTAATTTGGCACACAGGTGAGGTCAGCTGCAGAAGCAAGTAAAACCTCATGGCGGAGGGGAAAGCTCGTCCACGCCCTGGTGCGCGAGTGGGCAGGATGCTGCAGGTGCCCCTGCGAACCACCCGCGGTTGTGCTCAGACCCGCAGGGAAGCCACTCAGGTATGGAATTTGTACCAGTCAGCACCCAAATAAACACGTTAAGCAAATTATACGCTGCACTTTGTGACCTTGAAGGACATCAAAGACTCAGGGAGAGACCTTAACACCCATCTCAGCTGCCACGAAGTGTTTTGCATTGCCCATACAGTTCATGAGGGACTGCAGGGACTCTCGGAATTACCTTTCCACTATTTGTAAGGCCATTTCCAGGGCTCAAGCTCCCTCTTCTCTCTCCAGGAGGCCATATGAAGCAGGGTTGCTGCAGGTTGGACCTACCTACAGGTCTTCACCTGGCTGCACGACCGTCTTTGGAGATGAGGGCTGGTGCCAAAGCTGCCACGAGGAAAACCCAGCACCTGGGGCACCGCGCAACTGCGGGAGCGGTCCCTTGCAGGCATTGCCAAGCTCATCTGATAGAAAGCCTCACCTGGTTGAAGCTTTCTACGTGGACCCTACCGCTCTACATGTGATAGACAACTAAGCGATCAATATTTGGAGATGCATGCCTCAGACTGACCGTGGCAAGCACAGGCAAAACAAGTCACCTTCTCCTCGTTCTCCTCACTGGCTGGATGAGAGCATCTTTCACGCTTGCATTAGCCACCAGGACCAGGACTGGGGGAAGAGCAGATATAAAACTGTCAAGCACAAAACAAACATGCAGTCGTGTTCTTTGTGAGGCTGCAGGGAACAAGAACACATATCTCGGATCAATAAAAAAATAATTTGCAGTTCTGGAATTTATCTAATCCTGAAATCTCAGGGAAGTTACAAGCGTTGTCTCATGCATGCCTGTAATTACTGCTATCGGGTGTTATAAATGGGTTCTTTCCTGAAGTCCTCCATTTATTCTTGCACATTTTTCAGCTTGACAGCACCAGATGACATTCCTGCATGAGTGCGCTTTCTTTGGTTGGTTTTTCTCGCAGAGTAAAACCAGAGATCAGGCGAGTGCACCGCTCAGAAGGTTTCACTACAGCCTGTGAAAGGTTTCACACTGAGGTCGGTGCTCCTCTGACCGTGGTTCTCAGCAAAGCTCCTCCTCAGTCTCCTCCCAGCAGTGCATCGAATGCCCTGTCTCACAGCTGCAAAAGTCACACTGTGCAACATTATCTGATAACATGCAATTAATGATGACAGCTGGAAATAAATGTACCTTGCATCATCATATAATGCTTCAGTTGAGGAAAATTAAGTTTAATTGTGGCTCCATGACAAAACTTGCTTTTTTTAAATAACACCAGTTGTAGCTACATTTTAGGTAATAACACATTCCTTAACAATTCAAGGTGCTCTGCTAGTAGGAAAGATTTAAAGCTTCTAAAATGATATACATCCCCAACTAAAAATACATATATTAAAGTACCTTGTCCCCTGCAGCCCTTGGTCGTCTGCATACAAACTGCATATTGCTACCTCAGCCAGCATCCACAGCTAAATGCACATACACATATGCACCATTGCTGCGGAGTTTCCCAGGCCGAGAGCTTTCCCGTAGGGCAGCCTGGCCAAGGAGCCCCCGGGCTCGCGCTGCCGCTCTCCCGCTTGTCGCTCCCTGCGAGCCCCACTCTTCTTTTTCCATCGTAAACCCATATGTATTAAGACATACATATAGAAGGATCCTACTGAAAAGACCAATAAATTTCCCATCTGTGTTGTGTAGAAGTGACACTGCCCCACTTCACAGCCCTGTGCTCAGGGCTGGACCCACACTGCCCGAGAGCTGCAGCCCAAAAGCTAAGAGGGGAGAAAAGCAAGAGAAATAAGTAGGTGCAGGAGGGACTGCAAATAACCACCAGATAGGAATCTGTAAAAGAGTATGTTCCCCAAGTATTGCTTTGCCTCAAAAGGGCTTTTTTGTTGTTTATTTATTTTATTAAATAGACTCAAAGCATCAGCAGAGTGCCTACAGGGGAAGCAGTGAAGGAAACGCTACCCTGATCAGCTCCTGTAACGGATTCAAACTTACCTTGGAATAAAAGCGCCCAGAGGAGGTGGTTTCGGAAAACTCTCCTTGCAGCAGCCTGACGTCTCAGTCTAAGCCAACGCTACTGCTCTCGCTGCATCACCACATCAGTGAAGTGCTAAATATTTCAGACATGAGTTACACCAGAGGAAAATCTGTTCGATTTACTCGGGTTTGGGTTAGGCAGCACAAGACCAGGATGATCTTGACGCTACCGAGATGCATAACAGAATGGTCAAGGCAACTACAGGTCTCCAGTAAAACTCTTCAGTTTCCCTTTCATTCTGCTTACATTTTTTATACTATTTCAGTATTGTTATTGATACCAGAATGAGAAGCAAAGTTTATTCCTGTGAATCTTAAAGCACAATTTGAGGAATTCCTGTTTCCCCCACTTACACTTTACCATGTTAAAGAAATGCATGGTGAGAAAGGAATAAGATTCCTTCCAAGATCATTAAAGATTACTCACTTTTAGAGGTCCCAGCCCTAAGCCACGTGTGCACACACCTGCAGCTCCCCATTTGTGGCTAGGAGCTTTAGGAAAAAGAGGTAGATAACCTGCAAGTGTGGGGAGGGGGAATAAAACAGACTACTCTAATGTATTGCTGCTGGTGTCCAACAGGACATCACAACCAGATTGCTCTCTGGTCCCCTTCCAGTAAGCGACCTTGTGCCTGTCTCGGTTTCATTTTAAGGGATGAGCTGGACTAGAGCCTGGCCGTACCTATCTATAGACCTGCCTTCCCAAGGGCCACTTCCCAGATTCCCTTGCCGCGACTCACATGGCCTAGCCACACGCATAATGTTAGTCAGTGGGAATTCTTGAGGCTGGATAATATATGGATATGCAAAAATCATCACACACTTGAGCTTCCTAATGAGAGCAGAGCTTTCCTAATAAGCCTATTTTTGGTCTAGATATTTATAACTATCCCATAGTAAGTTGAAAAGAAGGGACAGTTTATAAATTCATCCAGTATTTGCATAAAATGCACAGCTGAAATTAATGCTAATGAGCCCATAATAGCATTATACCAAAAAACTGTTTTACAGCTAATGAAAAGCAAACAGCAGTTGCCCAGGGGCTGAAGGGGCTTCGTGCCACCCCCCTGCTCCACTGCACGTCCGACAGGGAAAAGCAGCGCCTGCTTCCCCTTGGGACCCTTCAATCGATGCACGAGTCGAGCCCTCTGCAGCCAGGGCATCACTCGTCCTCTCTAGAGAGCAGTTTTAGCGTTTAAGGCAAAAAAAGCACTTGCTTCTGAAGCCACAGGTGGCTGACAACTCTGAAGAAAAACAGAGTCCCTTTCACATGTATCCAGACATCATGTTCTCCTGCCATCAGCATCTTTCCTTCTCATTTCCACTGATCTGGCACTAAAAACCTCCACAACAGGCCAGAAGTGGTCCAATTGCAGTCTAAAATATCATTTTTCCAAGTGAGGAATATTAAGATGATAAAAGTTTACCCCTTCTGAGACATTTATGTGCACATATATACACACATTAGAGACCTTCCACTCTGCATCTCTCTTCATACGTTTAAGGCCTGCTGGGGCAGAGAGGCTCCCTGCAGCCTGGAGAAAAAGCTGGCCAGAGGCAAGGTACAGTTCGAGCTTATGTCCTAATATTGCTCCCAAGACTGGAAAGATGGGTCAGAGGCATTCAAGTGTCAGGAAACCCTGCAAGGAGAAAACTACAGTTTTGTAGATTAAAAATATCTGTGTCTAGCTCGGGTTCAAGTAAAATAGACAAACACACTTTTTCCAAGTACAGAAAAGATACTGGAGAACGTTTTCTTTCCATGTAGAAGAATCCTTGTCCCACATGATACGCTGAGATGTTAGATTATCTGCCATGGAATTAGCTGAAATTTCAGCTACCTGCTTAGCCATAATTTGTGCAAGATTTTTGAAGAATGACAGACACAGGCAAGCCATGAGCATGTTTGCAACCGCAGGGTTTCCACCCTGGGAAGCACCTGGAGCCCAGCACTTCCTCGGAGCAGAGCCACGCTCCGGCATGGGGAGAGCCGGCACCAAAGGCAGGAGCCTCACACCACGACCAGAGCTTAGGAAAGGTTAGTCTTAGTCATGTCACTCTATGTCAGCCCATGCACGACAGGAGCATGGCCACGGAGTCTATGGTAGGAGGCAGAGCTTGGCTGGGTAGCAATAACCCCACGCAGTCAAATAGCAACACAAATGGTCAACAAGAGCCTGATGCAGTCAAGCAAGATGCTTGCTGAAAGGCAAGTCCACCAAATGCCTTCCCACAGACTCGCTCCCCGGGACTCCAACACAACCCTCCTGTCCACCACTCTTGCAGACAACCATCTCCATGGGGTCACACGCTAACTTGATTTATACAGTGATTTATCTCACTCCACACACCCTACCAAGTACATCTCTTCTCAGCAGCAAGCCCCTTCTCTCACTACCCCCTGGGGCCTCTCAGGTCCTGCAAAATCCCCAGAAAAATTCAAAATAAGACCACTGTACAGACCAGCTCCCCTCTTACCTGCAGAGATGCCCCCAGGCTCAGCAGCCTGGAAGCCGCTGGCTGGATGAGACAGTCCCACCTGGACACAGCAATGCTGGGACCTGCCGCCCTCCTTCCTCTGCTGCTCTCCCAGGACTTTCTCGTCAGCCCAATTTCCTGCAGCTGTGGCAGGAGTGAGACCTGTGTTAATCCTCCTCCTCCTGCTGCGGGTGGTGGTGCTGGGAGAGCTCTTGGCCAGGTGCATGGCATTAATGGGGGAAAATTTGGCCCATCTTCTTGAACCTGATGCTGCTCTAACCCCGGAACATTTAAAATGTTTTACTCTATTCTGGCACTGTCTGGTCAAATCTGACAGCAAAGCGTGAGAAACCCAGAATGGTCCCCCAGTGTCTGGACTGGTGACCACAAACCTCCCAAATCACGGCCGTGCGACGTGGTGGGACAAGCGTGCAGCGTCGTAGCAAACACGCGGTTGTACCTGCTCCGTAGGTTGTGCGCTCCCCCGCCCCAGGTGAAGCCGGTGTTTCGGGATGTCCGGGTTTATCCCCAGCAAAATCCTGGGAAGCGGCGATGCTGCAGGCTGGAGCCCCAGGGGACGGGTGAGGGATCTTCCCTCAGGCCGCTGATGCTTATGATGGAGTAGAGCACTATTCTGTAATTGCAGCACATTAACACACGGCGAAAAAATGAACCACAGCTGAAAAACGAGAAACGTGGTTTTTCCTTCTCTGTTTGTGGTGCAGGAGCTGCTGGTGTCGCTGCTGGTGGCAGCAAGAGGCGGGGAAGGGTCCTGGTTCGGGCCCGTCTCCGTCCTGCCGATGGCCTGCGGGGGGAGGGTTTTAATCGCTTAAGCGCAGCAACTGGCAAAAAAAAAAAAAAAAAAAAAAAAAAAAAGTTTATTATGCACTTTTGATGCAATTCACTATGCAATTTTACCATGCAATATTGCAATTTATGCAATCTTCACCTGCGGAGCCCGTCCTGGGCTGTGAACACCCCCGCGTTGCCCGGAGGCTCACGGATGGGACCGGTTCCTCGTCGGGACGTTGAATACGTAACCAACCAACTGCAAAAAAGCACGTTTTCAGGACATGTGGACCAAAAAGGCCCAGCGAGCAGGCCAAGTCCTCGGCAACGCATTCGCCTTCATGGCAACAACCTACCCCAGGGGCTTCAATAGTCTTCAGGGGCTGAAAATTACAACGTAGCCTGTTTAATTAATATTTGTTTTAAATTAATATGCATTAAATTAGGATATTCAGACATCTTTTATGCAGTCGTGTTTTTTGAAAGGTTCATGTATTTTCCATTCAGAACAGTATTATTTTTTCCAGGGCACAGCGTGATACAACTCTCATCATATGAGCTGCACTTGGTCTTTTTTTCATTTGAGTTAAAAAGAAGTCCTTTGAGTCCTGTGCTGGGAAGGTTTTTAATACCCGTAGGGAGCAGGAAAAAAAAGCTCTACGTGCTTTTCTAAAACAGGAGCCTTCACATAAAGCAGCATTGGAATGATCTGGCCGAGGGAGCAGAGCCACTGCCTCGTCCGCTCTCGCTCCTCCATCACTGACGTTTCAAAAGACATTTTTCGTTATTTTTCTCTAGGCTTATAAAACAAAATCAGTAGCTGCCATCTGAATTGTGCATACAAGTAGTAAATCCAGTTAGTCCCTATTGTTGCAAGCCAAGCCTGCATTTTCTGGGTTTTTTTTTTCTTTTCCATCCTCCCCTAGTTTAGGAGACACTTGCCTGTGTATTTCTGCAAAATGAGTAATTTATATAAAAACGCACTTCCTCCAGCAATTACTTCGGTTTTGTGTTTTGCAGCTTTGTGATACAATGAATATTCTCACTGCAGATGTATTGTTTCCTTTTTAATTCTTAAAAGGGAGGAAGCTGGTTCAATATTGTGGAGTTTCCTCCTGTACTTTCAGAATTGGAAAATAAATGGMGTGAGCTCCAGCTCAGAAGTTTTTTCAGAGATTCCCCAGGGCAACGTTTCTAAGCTGCAGCAGAGCAGGGTTGTAGCAAGCAYGCACGGTGTCATGCATACCTACATATATCTTAGGTTTCGACGCYTGAAATAATGCCAGCAGAAGTCCTCTTAATTTTATACATTGCATTAATTCCAAGTGTAGTGTGCGCGTTATGGCTCGAGCCTGCTGAGTCAGCAGTACGTGTGGGTTTTTTTTCTGCTTTTTATCATTATTCCTTTATGGTTCCACAAAGATCGACTCTTGTGATAGTTCAGCCACCCGGACTGAAACGGTGCAATTTGGCGCAGAGTCCTGCTCCATCGCCCGCTCCGAATTCACCTCGTCCTGCACGCGGGTGYCTCGCGTTACGGCTGGCGTCAGCTGTGCTTGCTCCCGTTTCTGATTAGCAGCAGTGGCACRTTACAGTGCGTCTTTTTGTTAGGGGGCAGATCTGGTTTAAGGTTAAGCTTACGGTTAACCAGGCTTACGCAGGCAACCGATATTATTTTAAATAAATGAACGCTTCCAAAAAAAGTGTGCAAATAGCGCGTTGCGTGCAGCATCCGCACGAGGCTCGGGAACGCCGTTTGCAGCACGCGCGGATGAAGAGCAGGGGCTGCAGCTCCAGAGCCCGCGGGGACGCGGGAGGATGGAGGCTGCACCGCGGACTCGCGGCCGGGACACGGCGCTTTCCTCCCTTCCCGAGARCACAGCTGCAAAGTTTGTGCTGTGGCAGCTCCGTGGGTTTTGCACCATTGGACTTAGTTACTCTATCCCAAAAAGTCTTTGAAATATTGCCTCTGAAATTTTTAAAAAAATTCAGGTAACTTTGAAATGCAAAATATAGTAGGTTTTATTTATCCACTTTGGTTTACTAAAACACCATGGAATCAGTTTTTCTTATTTAAGTGTTATGGGGCAACGTGAGCTGGTGCATCTGAATACAAAGTAAGGAATTACTTAGATGAGAACAGTCGGTGCAAAAAATATCTGTGTTTGTTGTTAACCGTAGATACAGCCTAGCAAACACATTTTTTTTACGTGTATTTGGAATTCATTAAAATATTTTTGCTTCAAAGTAAATATTAAAGCCATTTCTGAGCTTTTTCTTTCCGTGTTTACCTAGCTGGATTCAGTCTGTATTGGGATATGCTGAACAACTGCTGTTTTAAGAGCCTGGACTTTTCCCCAATTATTGTTGCTAGTAGTTTAAAGACACCAGCTGTCCTTAAAGGCCAGTCTTGCACGACCTCGGATTATTGCTATGATCTAAGGTTATATATTGTTATGTTAYGTGGGAACCTTTCAGTTTTGGGAGCCCGCGGGAGCCTATTTGCTATGGAGGAAGAACRTTGGTGTTCATCCAAATCAGCTGCACATCAAAGATGCTTTTAACAGGAGAATTATTAATGTTGGAGACAGCTGATAAGACACACACACAACATACCTGAMGGAAATGCCTAAACCATTTAAAATGTTTTGTGGTTGGAGACATTTCGGGTCTGKTAATTGTAAATGCCTGTGTGAGGAGCAGGCGCACAGAAACCTCCCCAGGGCGGATTACGGTAYGTACAGGGTTTTTAGGATACCACTTTCCGCTTGCTTCAACGAAACTCTGGCAGCTCTGTCTCTCTGTCTCTGAWGACTTCTTACAGAGACATGAATTAGACATCAGTGCGGAGAACTAGATGRAATCAAACGTCGGATAACTCGATGATCACAGTTGCAAAGGCTATTGAAGAGGCACCATTTATGACTATGAAAGAAAACCATTAATGGGAATTCTGCTTCCTGCAGAGACGCGGGATTACGAGGTCTCTTCTCCTCGGCGGCKTTTCAGACCTCACCTTCGCGGCGACGACCCTCCTCGTCCCAGCGCCCGTGCCTCCGGGCAGCTCTGGAAAGCGCTCTGTGCACGTGCAATATCAGGCTGGAAAAACTGCTCTTTGGGTAGATTTTTGCCCGGGAACAAACCAGAATGACTCTGTTGTCTGTATTTTTAGCTTTGGCATGAGGAAACCTGACACTTCCACGGCATTTCCGTGGGTTGTTACCTCCATCCCCACGGCACCTCACCACCCCAGCACCTAGCACCGAGCCAGCCCCGCTGGGCAGGGTAGGACCGTGCAGAGCTCTGTCCCAGGACCCGCTTTCGCTGGCTCAACTGGCCCCACGGAGGGGAAAGGTGCCACCTGGCTTCCCTGGTTCTCCTCCTCCTGGTCCATGAGGTGGAGATAACCCTCCTTATCTCCAGCTGGCTGCATCGCGGTGGCGTTGGGGCTGTGGAGGTCGGGTAAACATATCTGGGGACTTCACAAGACCCTTCCTTCTGGCCTCTTGGAAAAATAGCTAGAGCAGGAGGTTTTCCATGTTTCCAGCGATGGGAACTCAGTGCCCTTCTACATGTGTTGTCAACAAGCTCACCAGCAGATAAATTATCTGAATAACCCGCCTGGAAGCCCTGCTGTGACAACCCACATGTTTTCTAGGGGCTACTGAGCAGCCACCGAAAAAAACAGCGTTTCATCCATTACGGCTGAAGGCTGGGTTTGAAGGAGCTCCCTAGAGAAGATGGCCTCTACGTTTTGCACGCTCCTTCAGAGCAGACCGCTCCGTTTTCCCCTGTTCGGCCTCCCAGCGAGTGGAGGAACCTGTAGAAGTACAAACAACGCAGATGACATTTGAGTAGAGTTGTGGAAAATTAGCCAGTTAGGTTGCCTGGGAGGGCGAGTCGCATGTACAGCAAATGTGGACTTTTGTACTTTTAATCCCTTGTGCTTTTGGAAATCATGCCCATACAGTGACTCTGAACGCCACCGCTGCAGAAAATCAGAGCAAGGAAAAGGTAAAAGTGGTAAAATTCCATTTGCCTGCTAAAGCGTTGCCCCCCATGCCTGGAAGCATATCCCCCGTGGGGTCATTTAATCCCCTTCAGGTCACCAGAAGGCCATAAAGAAAAACAATGCAAGAGGAGATTAAACCAAAAAATAGTAGCTTGCTGTCTGTATTCTAATGCCTATAGTTTACCCTGTGTTTGTAATAATAATATCGCAACCACCTCCACGTGTGATGTCCATTAGGAGCTGCACTGGAGTGACCTCATTTCAGTGGGTCAGGCGGCAGGTCTCACCTTGGCATGAACTTTCTGCCGTACTGACCTGGACCAGTGACCCAGAAGTCAGTGGATTTTCTCTGCTCCCTCTGCTCTTGTTCGGCCTCCATTCACCTTGCAAAATCTCTCTGTGTTTGCTTACAGATCCCTCCCTTTCACACCGTGGTAAGGGAGACGACGCAGTCTCAGAGATTTTCTAGCACTGTTGTCACTACAGTGCAAGGCTGCAATATTCCTCAGGCTGCAATCTTTACAGCGGTCAAAATATGCCATCTATAGCTTTCAGCAAAAAGCACAAAACATTTAGACACAGCGATGTTCGAAAAAAGTGCTGAAAAGTGACAAAATATTAGTCCTAACTCCTTTTAGAACGACACATTATTACAAGGATATTAGTTAAGGTTTTCAGTTTTTGTAGTTCTTCTGATTTAGGAAGCCTATGTAAAGATTGCCAGAGACTGCCTATGAATAATTTAAGAATCACTCAATTTGTCTTTGAAAGACTTTGCTGTTCTACGAGGTTCGTGCAAATGCTGAAGCTACCTTGACACCTCGCATCACACAAACAAGTGAGGTATTTATACTTAAAAGACAGATTAATGCCCAATAAATCTCAAAATAGGGGTAGGTAGGTCTTAGAGCTGGGAAGGCAGAGGACGTGTGAGATGCAAACTTCTTGTGCCTGGTGGGATGAAAGACCTTATTACGGGGTGGGAGACACTCCATCACTGCTGATTTGAGCTACGAATTCAGTGGAAACTGCTTAATACAGGGCGTTTTAAAAACCAGAGGATGTCTTTAGGAGTTTAAATAAAGATTTAGAGCCCACATTTACTTTCCTATATTTGAAAGCGTTGACATATATGAATAAGGATTCTGAAATAAAAGCGTTTCAATTACACGAGGGCTTATCAAAGAAAGGCCCCGCCGTCAAGGAGATGCCGTAAAGCCCAGAGCAAGGCCGGGTAAATGGAGACATCGCTCCTACGGAAGCGTTTAAGAGATGATTACTCAGGAGAGGTATGTCATATGGAAAGAAGCGCTAGAGAAATTCGTGGCCAAGAAGATATATGTTGTGTGTTTTTAATGCTATCCTAGCCCATACATGCTCTGGGATTCACAGGGAATGCCACAGTCCTGCAAACCCACCACTGCTCTTACCTGTGACTCCTTTTGCAACAGGAGGAAACGCAGCAGAGGTAAAATCCCTGCTCTAAGATCAATGTTTCTGAACTAGGTGCTGAGTATTATTTACCCAGAAATAACATTATGCTGTAGTCGTTGAGTCTGCTACGGCTACAAATTCCAGCTTTCCGGGCAGCCGGGATGTGATTCTGCGCTGCAGAAGCTCTACCGCGAACGGGACCCTCGTCTGCTGCTGCCGAATGCTCGCTGCAAAGCAACGAGAGGTTTGTGGTGGACAGAACTGCTAGAATTAGCTGTGATCTGCTTCAAATGAACCGCAGAAATGTCCGTGTTATTTCTGGCCTGGACAATAAGAAGGTCTAACAAATAAAATGCCGGATGCCTGCTAGCGTCACTGACGCTGACTGCTGCCTCTCCTGCAGAACGCGAGCAAACCGCCCTATGGAAACCTCCCTGTCTGCTCCGGGATCTCTTTTGCAGTAACAAAACTGCTATTTGACATGGGTGTTATTTGTCATTTTTGCTGCAGTAGCAGAGATTTTCAAGCTGATGCACACAGAGGCAAAAATGTGCCCACTATCTTGCTTTTTAAGGAGGTTTTTGTCCCTGCGTGGAGTACGCTCTCTCTGATGGCGAGCGCTGCCAAGAACAAGGCTCCCCAGCTTCAAGCTGTGTCTTCATGCGTGACCAACAGCCCCATGCTCTGTCACACTGCTTTCCCAGCGATATCTCCTGTGGTGCCTCCCGTCCCGTCCCGTCCCGCTCCGCTCCTCGTTGTTCCCATCCATTGCCCCCGGGCACCAGCAGGACCCTCGTGGGGCGTCAGCCCTGACCCCTCTTGTCTCAGCGTAGTGATGCAGATGACCCCCAGGCCCCCAGCACACGCACCCTTCTCCACCTCCTTTCCCCTGGACGCCTTGCAGAGAAGCAACCAATGTGCAAGTGCCGTTTGGAGGAGATGCACGTTTACAGCTGATCAGTTTTGTCTTTGGTTTAGGAGTATTCCAAAAAGTTTTGGGGAAAGGTGCTCAGGGCTCTCCACGGATCATCACGGACTTACAGGTGCACCAGGAAGATCCATCCATGGGCTGGCGTTGCTTGTCCAGGAAAATAAACCATGGATTCCTTGCATCCAGGATTGAAGCTCCTGATCTCACGAAGCCGCTTGCATAAGGCTTCTCATCTTCTGCACTGCTAAGACCAAGATAACATTCCCCCTGGATTTTAACGGGAGCGAGGTGGCAGCTCTGATGCGTCAAAGCATCTTGAGAAAAGGCAGGTAAGAGCAGACATCTAGGCAACCTCAGGACAGCAATATCTCCAGATGTACATCGCTGTCTGCAAGTTCCAGGGTCAAATACTACTCATGAGACATTGCTGACTTCAGTCTCACTTTTCTGCAATACAACCAGGTCACACGCTGGTTAGAAATGTTCTTTGCTGCCTTTGCCCCGTTGGGATGGACGGCACTATTTGCCCGGCAGCAATGTCCTCTTGAGCTGGTGGACGTCACTCAGCCACTCGCTGCTGGTGCCCACTGCGGGGAACCCTTCAGCCCCGTTGGCCTCTTCCTGCAACCCCCACCAGAGCCCGGAGGGAGCCAGATCTCCCTGCCCGTGATTCCTGAACAGGGAGCAACGGCCCTGCCTTTCCTCCCTGCTTTGGCACGTTATATTTCAGTTAAAGATTGGTTGCGATACTCAAAAGTAATTTTTGTAAATAAGAATCTGATTTCTGCTTCAAGGAGCAGTTTCCAGATGAAAACCTGGGGTTGGGATCAAACATAATTTCAGTTTTAGCAAAAATGATGAGTCTATTAAGAAAAAAGCAGTTTCCACAGTAAACTACCTGGAAGCAGCAGGATGATTTCCATGTATATGTTTCACATTAAGATATAGGAGAATACAACACATCCTCATGTTCCTGCTAAAAAGTGATATGTACAGGGAAGCTACCGGTATACTCTGGTTATTCAGTGGTGTGTGTAATGTGACGCCTTGCAATGCTGCTTGCCTTGCGGTGCCATATATTAAATTATATTTCCAGCTGCAGCTCCAACAGAGTTAGAGGCTTGATGCTGCAGCTGTTGGATGAAGTTCTCTGGCCCAAGTTATGCAGGAGGCCCAAGTATGCCATCAGAGAAGACCCTTCTGACCTTAGTATCTTAAATCTGATCTTCTACGACTTTCTTCCTTTTCCCTACTGCATGTCAGCCGATGACCCTGAAGCCTGCAGCAAAGATACTCTTCACCGAGTGATATTCTACGCAAATTTCCAAACTGGATAGTTATTCTCAGCCTGCGTACCTGCCCTTCTCGTCTTTCGTGCTTTTTCTCCTCAAGCAGTAGCAACATTCTTTCCAGGTTAAAAAAAAATGCTAATAACGTGGGATTCCCCTTTTTTTTCCTCTCTCTATACGCTAGAAACGAGATGATGATCTAATATAAAGCGCTGGCGTAAAGCGCCTTGCTTCTGCCATGCCCTCTTGAGACACAGATGCCGAAACACTACGCTGGTGATAACGCGGTGGATTTTGCAGTCGGAGGAGAACGTGCACAGCCCCTCTGAAGCACCGACCTTGCTACTACCTCCCTCTCCCCAGGTTCCCCAAAGTGCATCGCGTGTCCTCGTGGGCTCCTTTACGCGTCCCTTCGCGGCTGCCTGGCGGCTACCAATTTAGCAAGGACCTTGGATCTACTCCGGTTTCCACCGAGCTTACTAGGAAAGCTCGTAAAACCACGGTTTTGTTATTTGTTGCAGCCCGGTGGCATTCGCCGTGCTCAGTATCGCCGTCCTCGGGGCTGGCCCCGCTGCCTCCGTGCCCCTCGCTCTCCTCCGCAGTGCTGAGACAGCACGTGGACGCCACGGACGGGGGAGCTCGGGGGCTGATGGAGGCTCTGCTGCGGCCCCCTCTCGCGACGTCTTTTCAGGTGAAACTCCCTGAGGGCTTTTAAATTTTTTCTCTTTTCTGTTCCTATAGCTCAAAAAGTGGAAATCTTTGCCATCCCACAGCAGTCTTGTGAAAGAAAAGGACACGGCAACGTGCGGCAGCGACGGACGCGGTGGAAGAGCCTAAACTCAGCAAACGAAGCATCACCAAGGACTGACAAATGCTCTCGTGCAAGCTCAAGTTCACCAAGAAAAATGCTCTATTTCAAGAGAAAGCGCCAGCTGCTCTCATCCCCTGCGTGGTGACCGTGGCCCCGGTGGCAGGCGCTGGGTGGCCCGGGACACGCGGGGGACCAGCAGGGCTCTGCCACCGCCACCCCGCAGGGCTGCGGCTCTTACTTCGTGCTGAATCTTTTTGCAAGTCTGAGATGTGTTTTTAAATAAAAGCTCAAATACATTTGTAGCTGAGAACATACAGCAGCCAGGTGTTTCTATCTATAGAAATGCTTACAGAAACTATTGAAGGTTGTTTTTTTTTAAAAAAAAAATAAAACAGCTTTCTCAGGTTTCAGCTGCATAAGTAAACATATGCTTCTAAGAGTGTTTACCTGCAGCAACACCTGCTTGCAGCCAATTAAAACTCTCAGCCACAGATTTGAAATAAATTTCAACTTGAAAAACAGAATTAGCCATCTTCGTGAAACCAAGCGCCAACAAAGTGGTTTAAGGATGGAGGAGGACAGATCTGGGGCTGGGATAGCTGGAAGATGGGGCAGTGCCGACGGAAAGGATGGCAAGGCACACGTGTTTTGGGACCTGACGCACGTGGAAAGCATGCTTTGGGGGTCAAATTGGGCACGCAAGGGTTGCGGCTTGCTGCGGGAAGCGTCTTTGCACAACAGCCCAAAAACGGGAGAAAAAAATCCTCCTGCCCTATTACAATAGCACAGACCACGCTGAGACCTATCAGCGAGGATAAACGGGGTCACGGTAGGAAAAAAAAACTAGAACATCATTTTCCTTCTCATCTGGAAATGTGCCAGCTAAAACGAAAACATGCCCTCTAGAAGGAACCACAGACCTTTCCTTCTTCTTTAACTGCGTGAGCATCTGCTTTGACAATGAAGGGAAGAATAATGGATCGAGAAACCGTGATATGTTTATTTTTTCCCATTTGCTCACTTACAGAAAAAGATAGATTAATGAAAAATTGATTTTCCAGTCTGGTTAAAACTTCTTGCCCTTTCACAGTTAATGCATCTATCATTAATACCTCTTTTCGTTCTAACGAAGGGAGAGAGACTCCTCCTTCTTTACAGACCTGGGAACGTTAAGAACATAAATTTTAATGGAATGTGTATAGAATGTCTTCATTTTTCTTTCCTCTGGAAATGTTCAAAGTTTTCAGCCTGCTCCTCCTCCTCCCGCTGTGCTTTGTTGGCTGTGACACCCAGGATTTCCATGCTGACAGCAGCAGAGATGGAAGACGTTGACAAACCTTCTTCACTCCTTTGTAGAGATGTCACAACATCGCACAAGGCCTCTTTAAATCTGCTCAGAAAAATATCCTGAGAAAACCACCGCTTTGGCATGAATCTCTAATTGCAGGTTTCAGTCCCCTCCGGGGGGGAACAGCAAAACCCTGGATCTTGAGAGAGCTTTAAGCTTCCTGTTATATTTGATCCGTTCACCTCTTAGGCCTTCTCCTTTTGAGAGAGACTAGACGTGGCTTAGGAAAAGATAATACTTGAGATTTTTTTTCCCCAAGACTACCGCTTCATGGTCAGGAGCTCCCAAAACGCATCCTTGCCATCTGGAGCTGTTATTAGTTCGTTAGTAACACTGTCACCGTGATGATGTATTGCTCAGTAACGAGAGCCCAGCTGGCAGGGCGCGTTTTGAAGGTTCAGGCTCTGCAAAACGGTGCTGAGCGGCTGCAGATGCAGGCAGGGCGGGCGTCCCGCCAAGGACCGTCCTGGCCGTCTTTCTGGGGCTTGAGGACAAACCAGTCCGCTTCAGCGTTTCGGCTCAAACCGGGGCTGCTCGGAGCCACTAAACCCCCACCTTGTGCTCCCACTCCCAGGTCTGCGGTCAGAGGCGGCAGAAACGTTCATTTTAATTGCTGCTCTTTGGAAGCACCGCAGGAAAACCTCGTTATTCTCAAAAGCCTTACCTTAACGATCTTTGCTCCGAGAAGTTTAGTTTTGGGGGTGGAAGCCACCAACGGTGCTTTGGCCTGGGRTCGGGAGAGCAGAGGTGGCCTTGGYGTGGACCAGCCTCYGGAGAGGTGAAAGGGGGCCTTGGTCCGGACCAACAAGGTGTGCAGGACCCAGCTGGCTTTTCCCTCCTCAGCCAGGCTCTGCCTCCTGTCTCTGCCTGTCCRTCCGAGACAGATTTACCTGCAAGCCACGTTCAAACAAATGGCGACGCTTTTTTAACCTTGTGTCTCTGTTTGCCTTATTATTTCTCTAATGTTCAGGCAGTAAATCTGCTTTAGCAGGGACTTGCTGTAGCTATGAAGTTTATAAATTACTTAAAGAACAGCCCTATCCTGCATTATTGAAGAAACGTTTTTATACTTTATTTCTGAACAACAGATAAACTCCAGCATGCAGCTATGAGCAATGTGTCTTGTTTGTCCAATATGAGAGTTGCTAGCAAGCACAGAAAAAATGATATTAAAATATCCTCTTGAGAAATATTATGCAATATGAAGATGGAGTGTCAGATAACACAGCTGACAATAAAATGTTGCATCGATATGACCTTTGCAAGTAGCAGATCAAGTGGCCGATAGAAAGCTGGATCCCACCCTTCTCTGCAGGGAGATTCATGGACATGGCTGCAACCTGCAGCGCGACCCCCCCAAGGAAGCATTCAGTGCTCCGAAACAGTGTCAGCAGAAATCTTACAAGCTTATTGATACAGCGTTGTCATAAAACTTAATTTAGCAGAAGGCAGAGGAAAACAAAATCTTTATTCATGCACGCCGGTCTTTAGAGTAAAATGAATAGTCATCGTCGGGAACCGAGGGTTGAGCTGCATCAGGCTACACCCCAGGCTTGGTATYTAGGGAGCAAAAGCCCGCAGAAAGGCTTATATTAATATTTCAAGTATTTTAATATTCAAAATATTTAATATTTTAAATTATTTTTAGCTCATTTTTAAAGCATGAATAGACTTGGAGGCACCCAGCCTGCTTGCACTCAGGAAAGGGCTGGCCAGGGCCATCCAACAGCGGCTCGGCCGGCCGCCGGCACAGCCAGGCACGCAGCTCTCCTCTCGGGACGGCAGGAGCCCTCAGAAAGTCAGAAACAGTCATTATCGTTGCAAGTCATCGGGATAAACGTACAACCAAGAGAAAGAGCAGCTACAATTCATGGATTTCAGTGGCTGCGTGAATGAAGCTTGATTAGAAAATTTGAAAATTTACGTTAGTCTCCTGCTATTTGAAGAGTTTTGCTCAATGGGGTTTGCTCGGACTCAGATGTAGAACCAACGCTTAGATTTTAAATACACTGCACAGTATATAATTTAAACTAGTTCCTTCACTTACTCTGCGTTACCCGGAGGCTTCGACGCTCCTGGCCCGTTTTTGCACCTCATCCTTCATTTTCCAGTGACAGCAGACAGAGGCATTAAATTTGCAATATGCAGAGGTGGCTTCCAGCAGCAGCACTTAGAGGCTCTGCCTCTGCCCAGGTGCCCGCAGACGTGTTCACAACCTGGATTTGGGGGTAATTTATGACTGTTCTTACTGTGATACAGATGGCTTATTGATCCATTTAATCTCAGCACCTGTAGTTTTGCTGAGGAAAATACTGTCCTTTTTTGTGCTGCTCATTCATGTACTCTCTTTCTAGGATGTGAATGTGCCACCTATTATCTTAATTGACTGATTTTTTAACAAGTTTCGGTCTAGCTAGAATAAAACTGATTCTAGAAAGCTTAAACTCCCGGAAAGGTTTAACAACACAGAAAGAAAGGCCAAATCACAGCAAGGCAACCCCTTTCTGGCCAGAAAATCAGATTTAAGGTCGCTGTTACAGACACTCACCCTTCACGTTGCAGTTTGTACCCATCTCGAAGTCTTGCAGTATTCAAACCACCGGCCTTCTTCTAGGGCAGTCCCAGAAAGGACTTAACTGGTAGGGTGTAAACACGACACCACCCATATGCAAAACACAACAAAACAGGCATTTCTGGAAATGTGAAGCCATTACGCATGTCACAGTGATTTAGTAGAAAGTTTTGTTGAGAAGCATCTCATTAAGTGTCTACCTGCTGGGAAATAAGAGGCTTTTCATGGAGCTCACCAGATTACGAGAAGCCAACAAATCCCTGTTTCAGTATCCTAATGACTCCACACTGTTCCTGGACACAGGAACAATACTTGCGAGAAATGCTCTTTTCCCCGTTTTGGTCAGCTTAAGGATGAGCAAACATCCTCCCCGTCTCAGGACTTCTGCCATGTGTTGGCCATGGAAACCAGCAGGACTCTCGTGGGTGCTCGCTGCTCTGCTCCAAGCAAAACTCACGATATCGGCATGCAAGTCGCCAGTCTCAACATCTCAAAGAATTTTTTCTCCCTCTACCACTGGAATAAATAGAGACAATACTGTTGGTGAAGCCAGAAGCAAAGTCCAAAGGACCAAGGGAGGTGGTCAGATGTCCTCTAATCTTAATCTTCCCCTCACCCCCAACGTGCAGTGAATCAAAACGACTCCAAGCCTTGCTGTTTCTCAAGAGTGACTGCTATGCATTTCCCAAAAAGCTCTTACTCTGTAACGAGGAGCAGAGAATAACCATCCATTTTCATGAACAGGATAACATGAACCAAACCACATTAAAAGAAGAAATGGGGGATTGTGGCATTATTTCTAAAGAACGATGGCTCTTTCACTTGTAAAACATTGCAATTAGTTCATCGGAATAACCAGGCACCGCTAGTCAAAAGTAATCAAAAGTTACATAGGAATCTGCTCCAAAAAAGCAAACTATGCTAGATCACACACACAACCCCCCCGAATGTGCCTCAGAGCTCTTGGTGTATACGTTAATTTATGCTACAGACATCTCAGCATCTTTATGACCTTGGTAGCACTGAAGTGACAATTCTTTCTTTTAAGAGTGAAGCATCACTGGTTACGTCTTCTTGGTGCAGTATTTGTTTTAAATTGCTTCTTCTTTACTTCTGTCCCTTTTCTATATTTCTATATTATTACCACCATCCTTGACAGAGAACAGGGTGAAAACTAAAGCTGGTGGAAAGAGACAAAGGCAACAGTGGGGAAAAGGCACTTCTGAGAGATACTTCAGATTTTCTTTCCTCAACAAAACCTTGATGAAGTCCCCTCAGCTGGTAACGAGAAGTTAAGTGTTGTTATTTCAGAATCAAAAGCCTGACTAGCGAGGCCACAAGTAGGTTTTATTTAATAAGGAGAGGGAAGGAGAAAATCACCCATAGCTGCTACATACAGAGTGAGACTAATTTACTTTTCCTTAATTAATCATCTCCATTTCCTCCCTCTTTAGCCTTATCCAATGAGGTGTAAATTACAGGGGTAGATGTGTTTTCTGGGATGACTTCCAAACTAAATGTTCTTCAAAAGTGCAGTGGCACTTAGCAAAGTATCTTAGTGGTTCACTGTCATTAGGCACATCGAATTGGCTGAATGGGGAATGCTTTGGCTACGTTATTTTACCCATATTCTCTCTATTCTGATAATGCCGGATTTTGTAGCCTGAGAGCAGAGTTCTGAGCTCAGCAGAGAAGGAAGGTTTTTCCATGGAAGTGTTTGCGATGCAGGAGAAGGCACCGACGTAGCCTGGTCTGGCCCTGGAGAAGCCACCGCTGCCACCAAGGAGCTCCTGGTTCTCCACCTCTTGCTGAAGCCCTCAGCGAGGAGGAGGATGGTGAAGCCCTCAGGCAGGCACTGCACTTAGTTCCTACCCAAAATACCACAGCTGTCAGTTATTAATCTTATTTTTGGTATTTGCCAGATTGTTTTGGTGATTAACGTACTGCCGAGCCATTAATGCATCACCAAGCTGGTAACTGGAAGAATATGTTAGGGAGGGTTTTTCATTCAAACTTCAGTGATGGGCAGGTTGTATCGTGCCCAACATCACGAAAAAAAGCTCAATTTGGATGGAGCTTCTCAGTCTCTATATGCCATATATACCTACTGTAAAAAGGGTATAGTGGGAAAATACGTTGAGTCTGGAGATTTAGGAGAGGACCATTCTGGTAGAAACAGCTCTGTATTCAGCACTACCAAAAAATGGTGTCATATATTTGGATTAAACATATATTATTCCACATCTAGAAGACTGGAGTTTATCCCAGAAATTTTCTGATTGTAAATAAACATATATTTATGTTAACATAGTAAAAATAAACCATTTCTCTCTCAAGCATAGCTGTGATGATGAAACCTAATGGTTACAAGCAGAGCCATTCAGTACCTGCCACACTGCAATTATTCATCAAAATGACAGAATAAAGAGCCTTTTTATCCATCTTGTATTTCATCTGAAAACATTTAGCTGCAGAAAGCGCAATATCGCAGCTGAGAAACGAGGGCCTATATCTACATATGTGTTTTGTAGTGCTCATACCTTAAGAGATTAAATCATCTGTCTTGTCATAAGGCGCAGGAGAGGAAGTTTCCCTCTGGGTAAGAGCCGTAGCCTCGGTTTGAGGCTACCAAATTTTTGGTTTGCCAAAATCAGCAATGCACTAATAAGTATTATTGCACCGTATTGCTGCAGTTTCTGTGTCCCTGTGTTGTACATCTATCAAAAAATTCCATCATAAAGCTGTAACTATCATGAAATCACACAATTTTTAAAGGAAAAATGATAGTACCAAACAGCTCTTCTCTGTTGATCGCATAATGTGAAATTTCTGCAGCCGTTATTTAACAGAGAAAATCTGAGGATAAATGGATTAATAATTATGAAAAGTTCAAACACAATCCTGATGGGATTCAACTAAAAATATCTTTTTTCTCTCTCATAACAAGGCTTTGTAACAATCGCAACTTCTGCTTCAGAATCGCATGGACCAATGCGGCACAAACCGTCTTTGCCGAGTACGTGGAAGTGGAGCCCAATTCAACACGAAGGAGCTGTCTGGACCCCGTTCGTCCTCGGACCTGGACAGATTTGCAAGGAATGGGGCTGAAGCCTGGCGCAACGAGAAAATAGCCAGCTCAGCATCTATGTTTTTCCATGGCCTTTACATGGACACTTCTGTAATAAAATCGTCCATCTCAATAACTGTAAAATCAGTTACAAACAAGTAGAGGTTACCACTTAACACAAGCTTTATTTTTATTTCCCCTATATTATGGAGGCAATCTTATTTTCCATGCATCTGAATTTTAACAATATCGGCTTGGATGGTTTGCTGACAGACACACATACACAGCATGCATGCATGCTATAATCATTATAACTTGTATTAAAAAATGTTTGTTTAAGCATTTTGATGTCCAGGAACCACAACAGGCGCCCAGCCAGCGATCGCGTTTTCTTTGCGCAGTCTGCCCAGTCCGCGTTAGCCAGCCCCGCTCCCCAGGATGGGATCGACTGGGAGCTCTTGGGACAGCGTCATCCTTTGGTTAAAACCGAGCTACGTTTCCTACGATAACTGGCTTCTGCAAGCAGCTGCAAATCCGTTCTGCGTGGCGGCATTTTTGCTGAGGGGCTTACAGACTTCTGAACAAACACAACTTTTAATAATATTATTCAGCTTGCATGTGTTATTAAAATTGCAACACAGAGAGACTTTCTGTAAGAAACACCCTCTATTACTACAAACTTCATGTATTTCAAGAGGTATATCATGCTACGGAGAGGAGCTTTTCCTGGCACGACGGTAAGTTGCCTGCAGCAGTGATGAATGGCGTTCAACTGAAATTGGTGCTAAAAACCTCCTGAAGACACCCTGAATTATTCCACACATACATCATAAGACAAAATGCTGGAAAGTATTTTTAGAATTGTTATAGGAAGGCTTTAATATTGCAGTGGAAATACGCTGGTGCTGTTCCACAGGGAAATCCATATATACTCCTTACTGTTAGTCCAACTCTAAACGTCGGTCCCAAAGTAACCCAAAATTTCTGCAAGGCCACCCAGAAAGGGTTTGCTGCCTCTCAGAGCCAGCCGTTTCACAGCAGTTTTCTGTCCGGCTTCCTGGGCCAGCGACTATTTAGAAGGTAAAATATCCTTCCCTTTGCTGGCTTTTATAGGCCTATAGCTTTGCAAAGTGCCACTTCTTGAACTTATTGCTGGTGCAGAATTAGACATATAATTTAGAGTGAGGAAAAGCAAATTTCATATTTAAACAAGCCTTAATGAGTCTAAACTACGTTTTCTCCTCCCCTTTGGGTCCTGGAGGGGAGGACACGGTAGTGCTATCTGCCTTCTTGTAGCGCGAGTCTCCTTCCAGCACAAACGTGCCCTTAGTCAAAATTGCAGATACGTGTGTGCGTGCGCCAAGGCACTTCCGTTGCATCCTGCTGCATTACAGCTGCTTTGCTCCGACAGTGGAAGCAGTTTGACTCCAGGATCTGGGTTTTCTGGCACACGCTGATATCGGTGACTGCAGATAGTAATAGCCACTATCAAGCGAAAAGCCGTGCTCCGGAGAGCTGTTCTTCTGCAGATATAGCGTAGCTCAACCCCAGAGCTAATCCCTGCACAAAAAAACGCGCTGCCAGATCGCACGAGAGGGCACAGCGCATCCTCATGTGCTTCTGTAAAGAAACGTTAAAATCTCCCTGCACACAGATACTACCTGTATCCATCGCTTCAGCCAGAGGTGGCTGGATAGAAAATTGAAGCCACCCGGACTATTGAACTCGTCTTTATGAGCCGCATAAAGAGCACCCAGGAGGTGATATTTCTCCATCTGATAATTGTCCTCCGCGCGGCGAGGGAGCCGGCTGCGGGGCTCTACCCCCCTTGCCACTTTACGCAGCCAAATGAGCCCCCAGTTAGGCTGCAAGGCTAACGAGGACCATCGCTTCCAGCTGCCGACAGGCTCCACCGGCTGCCAGTCACAGTCAGCATTACACACCAGCTGTTTTATCCGTTTCTGCAGATTTCTGGCCAACGCCGTGGAGTTGGTGAGCTTTTGGGTGCCGGAGAGCATTGCACTGATTGCAGCTGTGAAACGGCCCGTTTGGAAAATCTCCGCGACTCGTGCTCAGGGCTCACCTGGAATTTACACCAAATCATTCATTTTGCCACGTCCAGGCTGGAAAGGGGAAAAGCAGAGGCGGCGACACCAGGATTAAGGGGTTTGTTGGGTTTAACTAAATACATACACAGCTATGAATAGTTTTGCTCCTTGTTTGCTTAATCCCCATCCTGAAGTCAACTGGATTTGACTTTTCCAACTGCAATCACAGCACAGAGTTTTGTATTTCACTTAAAAAGAACAGAAAAAGGATGCACACGCCTGTTGCACCGGGAGAAGGGAGCAAGGGAACCCGTTAGGGGTTGTTCAGGCCTGGCAGGCTGCGGGATTCCTGCAGCAATCGGTCGTCCCGGGCCCGAGGAGGGCGTTGGAGAAGCAGGTAGGCACGACGGCGCGTTGCAGCGCGTCGCAGCCTGTCAACGCCTCCCACGCGCCCGGCTCCTCTCCGCCGCGGCGGGAGGCAACAGCGAGCAGAGCCCGTGGGAGGCTGCGCGAAGGCCTTTCTTCACGTCCTCGTCTCAAAAACATTTTTCACATCAGCAAGTATATTTCCAGAGCGAGTGTTTCTTAAAACTGCACGCGCGTAAATTTGCATTGCACATGTACGTTAACCAGCCAGACACGCTTGAGACAGCGCGTTTAAAGCCTATTCCGAAAATAGATTTATGCACGTTCTTCCCAGATTTTGAAGTCAGCCTTGGGGTGCTCAGCACAAGGCCCTAGAGGAGAAACTCGGTATCTGGAGAGACGATACGGCGCTTTAGGAAGAGCCTCCGTCAAGGTGAGCCAGTCCACATTCCCGAGCCCGAACGCCTCCAGGCTCACGGATGGCCCCACCGCATCTCGGACAGTCACGGGAGAGTCGTTTTTCCCAAAAACACTTAAAATACATGTGGGCGTAAGGAAAGCTAGGGGTTGGATTAGAAACACAGTAGGAACAAAAGAAAGTGTTTGTTTGCCCAGGTATAACAAAACAAGTGAACATATAGATATATAAAAAAATATATACACACACACACACATATATATTTTACATCAGTAAGTGTTGATGCCTTTCTCAGTACAGATAAAAGGAGTACAGAGTCTCCAGCCTTCTGGGCATTATTTTTAATCCCTGATGTGCCACTGTCCCCATCAATGACACGTACGAGACCCTTTCTCAGTCTCTCGGAGCGCTAACCGCATGCGTTGTTTACTGCTTATTGTGTTTTTTAGGAAGATTTTCCTCGAGGCCCGCTGCTCCGTTTATAATGCATGTTGCATGGCCATTTACCAAACCGCGTCGGACCGATGCCGGTTCCTGGAGCGACTGGTCTTGCAGGAGCTGATTCAAGCTCCGGTGTGCCGTGGAAAGCTGTTCGGAGCATCTTCCTCTCCCACCTCCAGCCGACAGTAACGGATGCGTCTCAGCCCGGCCCCGTCGGCGACATCTGCCCCGAACAGCTGGAGAAGCTAAACACATAATTACCGCAGCGTGCAGCACCGTGCATTTGTTATTAAGGTATTGATTAATTGTATTTAGAGTATACCGAGTGACATTGAAAACTGCAGAAGATACGCTGCCAGCACAAACCAAAAAGAAATGATTTCACACGCTTCAGACTTGTTGGGAAGACTCACTTAGACAGCAAGGCGTTGCAATTATTTAATTGCCTATTCACCAGACCTTCCTTGCATAGGGAGACCAAGCAAAGGAGACGGGGAAGCTGCTTTTCGCTGACCCATGCTTGTACCTGCCAAACCCCAGGCTCGGTTTTATGGGAGAATTGCAATTTCCCAGCGAGCCTCCGAAGGGGCGTCAACACGCCGTCACCTCCCTTTGCTCCGGTAACCGCGGCGGCTGAGCGGGTTCCCGCTGCCGGCTCGAAATTCCCGCGGGCAGCTCCTCAGCCTCCTGGTTAATTTACACCAAAATTATAATAATCTGTTGTTGCAATACTGCAGTTTGCAATTTGTCATGGATGGAGAAAGAACAAGCAAAGGGGTAATTTCAGTAGCTGGAGAAGTGAAAAGGCCACGTGCAGGTTTGACCGAGAACGGCACCAACAACAGTCGGGTAACGAAACACTGAACATTTGGGAGTTTCACATGATTATGGTGTCTCAATTATTGCTGTCCCTGTTTGGGGCAACAGTTCTCTGAAAAAAGCATCATCTCTTCAGGGGAACTCCACCAGGGTTTTCCTCCAGGAATTGTATTATTTCTGGCACTGAAAACTACCCATTGAGGTATGGCCGTAAGAGTTTAGAAAAATATAAAGTTTTGCTCGGTGGCTTGCTGGAAGTGCGTTAACCCATTGCATGGTTAACCCCGTCAGTCCGGAGCACCTCTGTCTTAATCCGTCTCAGGGTGGGCTTGCTGAGGATTTTCCCAAAACACACTTATTTCTTCGTCAAAACAAACAAAAAAATGCACGAGGAGTGATTCATCGTAGCCAGCCGTCCTCCACCGCCCATCAGTCTGCCCCGTGCACGGAGGCGCTTTCAAATGCAAGCCTGAACGGGGGGAGAGATAGCCAGCTCCCAAAATCCACAAAAGAGGCTGTTCTCGCAGCAAGCTGCCATCCGGAGAGAAAGCACGAAAGAGGAGGAAAGCGCGAGGCAGGCTGTGCTCGTGAAGTTTTCAGCCCCAGAGGTTCGGAGAGAGCGGATAACTGCGTGAGCTTTCTGGGTCCTGTCTGAAGAAGAGAAGAGAAAAAAAAAAAATCAAAGCTTGAAGAAGGAGCTGGGAGAAATATTTTTGCAAAGCCATTTCTTATTGAAACATATTTGTTTTCAAGTTCTCGACGCCTGCTCCGAGTTGGCGCCGACGAGGTTGCAGCTCAAGCACCGACCAGAGACCTGCATCCTCCGAAGCATCCGCATGGGCCATCTAGCAACACGCGATTCTTCGTATACAGGCATCAGCCTCAAAGTTTCCATCAGTTTGAGAGACTTTGAGGAAGAATTCTTCACCTAAAACATGAGCTTTATTTTCAATAATTAAAAAGAAACTTTCATAGACTAAAAGAAAGGAAGAAATTTGAAGTATAATTATCATTGCAGCTAAAAGCAATTGCTGTTCACATTGGAGAATGTGATTCCAGCACTCTGCAGACAGAGATTTGAGATAAAATTAGATAATTTTCTAAATACGTTGCTGTCCTCACCAGAACTGAGACAACATTTGAAAATTCAGCTGGAAGTATTTGCTCCAATAAAAGTCTTCTCTAACTTTAACGCAGTTCCACGCTGTGCACATCCAGTTCCCGTCAATGATCCAGTCAACGAGTCTCCTTTTGGCTATTTGAAGAAGCAAACAATTTTAGCATAAGTTTAGGAACATGTTCAGAGCATATTTTGAAACCCAGAAGACTACCTGTGCTGAAACGTCATGCTGAGACCAACGGTGCAGCTGTTACCTGGACGTCTGGAGCGAGCCGGCCTGAATCACCAAATCAAAATAAAGAAACTTCTTAGTCATCAAATTAATCCAATGCATTTTTTAATCAAAGACATAGAGAAAATCCACATTTGCTCACAGGGAGAAGACATCCCTTTCAGTTGATCTGATCTGCAATGAATCATGGACTTACTTCTGCTGGCCCCTCCTCCTCCTCCCGTATACAAACAAATTCTAGAGCCTAAAAAGATAGTTTATTTTTAAAACCAGCAACACATCTCCCTTATCTCACCAGGGACCGTGACACAGTCTTAGTACTGCTAGCGAGAAATGCTAATGTTTCTCAAATATGTAGACTGACTCACCTAAAAAGTTAATTTTCCCTTTAGATATGTCATTTTTAGGAGAATTACTCATTTGAAGTATAGGTGGTAGGTATGAAACTGTTCTGAAATTAACAGAAACCAAGTATTTTAGAAAAGTTGCCATAGATTTTATATTTTAGTACTTGAAAGATTATAGCCTGAAATGCAGATATGCTTAAGAACTGCAAGCAAAAGTTTGTGATTAGAAGACTTAAAAGCTAAAGTTACAATGCACTGACTATACGATATCTCGCAGCATGAAGAATAGCTTCCTTTGTCATTTCCAAGTTATAAAAGTGACAAATAAATTTAGCTCAATTAACCAGTTTAAAGGACCCTTCCCCCCCCCCAGTCCCCTCACAGTTATGATCACTCATGTCTTGCATTTCTCCTGTTTCGGTGCAGCATTTGCATCTTCCTTAAGCTTTCCATAATAGGCAACGTTAGATGTATCGAATTTCCATCATTTAGAGAAAGCTAGGGATTTCCTAAGTGGTAGTGTCACATCTACCATGGATGCAGTTATCGCTTCTTTGATGATGAGATGTCATTAATTCTCTAGAGTAACTGTTCTGACATATTCTAAATAGGAATTATTCAAGTCCAGTTCTCCAGGAAATGGTGAATATTAGAAAAATGTGAGTCTGCAGACAGAGTAACACCAGCTGATCACTGCACATGCCGGCACAGCGAGCGGCGCGAGGCAGCTCGACCTTTCTCAGTACCTCCTGAGCAAAGGAAAATTATGGTCAATGAGCCATTTTGCAGCTGAAGGTTTTGGGGGGGGTTTTTTTCCTTCTTTCTCGCGCTTCTCTGAGCATCCAACAGACTGAAATGCATGAATGATTAACTGTGGGGAAAAAAGAAAACCCTAATCTTTGAGCAGTCTTTGAGCAAGTCTTTAGAAGTAAGAAGTAACATCTAGAAAAGGTCAGAAACAAAAGCCTGGGATCAATGACTTAAAATCAATGAGTTTAAATGATTTTGAATATTTTCATCAATAAGATAGAAGGAGTTATAAAATTACCACTGTTAAAGTTTGGAGGTGATGGAGAGCCTGCAGTAAAGGTAAATAAAAAGGAGGCCAGGACCCTGCGGCAGCCCAACCTGGGCTATTTGAGGGGGCTGAGCATGAAACACAAAGTGCATTTCGCTATGCCTGATTGTATAAAATTACATTTTTTTTTTTGTTGTAAGGAAAATGGGCTGCACTTGGAGGAAGAAGAGTCTCTCACAGAACATCAAGCCTGAAAGCGTGGTTTGTGGTAGATCATCACGTGAGAGTCAACGTTACACTCAAACGAAGGGGACGAGGGCTCTTCCACGGCAATAAACGTGGTATTTCCCCCGGCACTGAGATTTCGTTGTCTCCCAGGCCCAGCACGGCTGCATCCCCTGCCATGAGGAAAGGAGGGATGGAATTAAAAATGGGGAGAAAAATCAGTAGGATGAAAATTGGACTCTTGCTACACCACGTTATGTTTTGAGCAGGATCAATGCAAGTGATTTGGTTAATGTGCTTGCAATGAAAAGTCTCCTTCCAACCTCTTCCTATCATGTTTGCTATGTATAAGATCTGCGCCTACACTTGTACTTTCAAATATTTCAGATGCAAATAATAGAAGAATTCCAATTAAAGGATAATCTCCTGTCAGAAAGAGAACAGTAAGCGCAGTGAATAATTTAAAAGCTTCGGGGATATAAAGATGTATTGTATTTCCCAACAAGCTAGAAGTTGTGATTAACAGTTAAAAATAGAAAATACGGAAGGAATTAAGTTGTAAAAGACCTGAAAAAAATACCCGTTCTTTACACTGTTCATATATTTTGAAATGTTTCCACTGTGTGAAACAGCCTGGCTGTCTTTTTTTTTTTTTTTTTTTTTTCCTATTAAACAGACTGATCATAATCCATTTTCGATGAACTCATTTGGAATTACTTTCTAAATTCAGGACAAAAATCACAAAGACAGCAAGGTTGTTTAACACAAATTGCCACATTTTGAAATCTCTAAAATTAGAAATGGAAGTGTGTTAGTCATAAATACCTTTTCTTATAGAAAGTTAAAGGATTTGGCCTTACCAGGTTGCACACAAGAGTACCGAACTTCCCACCGAGGACATGTACATCCCCACGGTGGGCACTCACAGAGTTACTACACAATAAATATATTCATATGTAGTGACTTGTGCTGCTTAACCTAACCCAACCAACCAAAATCAAAGCCTTCATTTTGATCTATTACGTGGCCAAAGGCAACTACAGAAATTGTCAGTCCCTTTGTTAGAGTTTTCATATAACAGTTGCCTTCAATTTGGCAATATTTTTCAAAAGGAAGATAACTCTGAGCACTTTGGTGTCTTGCTCTCAGTAGCAGTGCCCTGTTTCCGTCTTATATCACTGTTCAATAACAGGCTCTTGTCAAAGCCTTTTGCCTAATGCGAATACTATTATACAACTTTGTAAAATGCAGTTAATGACCCAGTGCTACGTACGCGTGAGGACTGTTGGCTTCTGTATGAACATTGCCCCTTGCCAGCTACAGCGTGATTTCAAGTTAACATGAAGAACATGCTCAAGGGACGTCCCACCACCCGCTGGGACGTATACCATACTTGTGCTGAAGGTACGTTTCATACCGAGCCATCACAGCTTATCGACACGGTGGTACCTCAGATCCTATGGCAGAAATACCTGCCTGAGGAGGTGCCCCCAGCTCCAGGGTACTGAATGAAAAATAAACTTATTTTCACTTTGCACCTCTGGACCCTCCTGACAAATCCTTACGGGCGTGATGACAGAAAACACAAAAATTCTTTCTGTTTAATAAGATATTTTTTGCATTGTTATTTATGTGCCTTGCTTAGGAATTAGATCTGAGGGTACCTGAAAAAAAAAATCCTCCTGGCAAGCAACCTCAGTTTTGTTAAAACATTAGAAACTTGCCAAACTGAAAAATCCTAGGGAAGACGAGGTAAAGCCAAGGGAAAAATTAAAAGCTGTGAAAAACGTGAGGGCAGCAAGAGAGCAACAGATACCTGTGAAAAAACAGAAGATCAATGAGAGGAAACCTCCTTCCTAGTCGTTCTGCACATTTTGCCTTGAACGCGGTGCAGCAGACGGCACGTGCCGCGTCCTGCAGCAGCTCCGGCGATGAGCGCGCAGCCGTGCGCGTCCTTGCACAGCCCTTCTCCCTCCAGCCGCGGGGACGGCTGGGAGTCAGAGCACGGCGGGAAGACACATTAGCAAAGATTCTCTCTTCTGCAACAAGGGCAGCATTTCCCTTTCCGACTTAGCCTGATCTTTGGTGCCTTGCTATTAGCAGCTTTACTTCTCACATATTAGAAAGGTGAGATTTTTCCAGTACCTTGCAGTCACGGTACTTTCTTTTTTGTCTGTTAGTAGGTTAAAGAGGGCAAATGGGAGAAGAATAAACTGGAAGAGCATTTTCGATAGAAATTGGTGGTTATCTGATGACTTTTAGCCATGAATGGCATGCTGATCACTTCGAGAACAACTTTTGGGAACCAAGAGAGACTTTGGAGGATGAAGTCGTTGCCTGAGTCACCTCCAAGATGTGACGGGAAAACATCAGGCTCAGCTCACAGCTTCCCCAAGTCCCGGTTTCTGCATCACCAGCCGTAAAGGTGTAGCATACATATTGCTGGCCTTCGAGGACACCACGTGCCCTTGGAGATCATCCTCCATCATGACTCCTCGCCATCGGCTCCCTCAGACACACGCGTATTTAAGCCCCTGGGGCATCAGGAGGGAGCAGATGGTTTATGAAGGGCACGGGGCACCTCACGAGCTCCCCTGTGCAAGGGATGTCTTGGGAGCATTTAGCAGGGAACGGTGAATTTGTGTTGCGGAGCTTTGGACAAGCAGCATGGTGGAGGACATCTGCTCTGTTGGGGCGTGGAGGTGGCCCTACAGCATCGCCTCCAAGAGCTTCAACCAACCCAGGAGCTTCCTCCAGCCTTGCCAAGGCTGTCCGCCTTTGGAGGCGGGTGTAGACATCTTCAGAGACACCTCAACCTCTGAACTTCCTCAGATGTCAATGAGGAGGTAGCTGAGATGGGTTGGGTCCCTCCCCACCGCGGCACCTCCATGGCTGCTCTCCTCCCGGGTGCTTCAGCTCCTTCCCAGCTCCGCCAAGAGCAGGTTTCTCTCCAGCGCCGTTTCACCATTAATAACTCCTCGCTAACTCTTATGCAGAAACATGTTACTTTTGATGTAGGGCCCTTTCTAGGCTGTCAGTATCTTTTTTTCCTGTTTCTTCCTCTCCTGCTGACGCCGAGGGAACCGCAGGGTGCTGCCGATTCGCAGCTGTCTCCCTCTTTTCTTCTCGGCTTTTAAATCATCTCAGCTAAAACCTACCCCTCGGCAGGGCTGTCCTTGGGAAGGATCCTAACGGCCGTCTGCTCGGCTCCGTTATACACCGGGCATCACTGAGAATAATTTAGTGCGACTCTCGGTGTAGTTTATTGTACTACCTCATTTTGCCTAGATGCATGCAATGGTAATCTTAAAAAATTGCTTTAATTAGTGACAAATAGGAGAATTTTCCACCCAGAATGAGACAGAAAGAATAGACTATTAATTCAAAGAACGGGTGTCTCCAGAATAAGGGTTATAATGGGACTGTTTGCTTAAAAAAAAAATACTTTATTAGAAAGCAAAGATGCCATTTAATTAAGGCAGCCAAAGTACAAAAAGAAAACCTGAGGGAGTAGCTCTTCAGATTTTGGGAATAATGCTACAAGCACAGCACTTTCAGTTTTGTAGTATTTGCTGCCCACACTACATATTTTTCATCAGCGTTGGCTAGGTGCCAGTTTCCAAGGATTCGCCGTTTTGCAATAATTGGATATGCGATTCGAGAAATGATATGGCTTGAAATTCACGGGCCTTGCCTAAACACACACACACATAGATTGCGCTATCTATCGGGGGTTTAATCAAACGAGATAAGACCGCTATTCACTAAGCAAATTGCATGTGTTATCTTGCTGTAGCATATCATTTTGCTGCAATGACATACTTAAACAACAGCGTTGAAGTGATGGAGAAAACTTAATAGAGCTGAACTTGCATATCAAAAGGTAAAACAGGTATCTTTACGTTAGCATCTCCCGTGTCGTTACTGCCCTTTCTCCAGTCAGGTCCCCTTCCCCCTCTGCTCAATGCTTTTTCTTTTATTCTATTTTTTTCTATGCTCAGTTTTGCATTTCCGATCCAACGGCATGGGCTGAGGACCTCGCGGGCGCTTGCCGAACGCCCCGGCAGATAACGGTTCAGCAGAAATGGCCCAATATGCCAACGTGCCTGTGGGCTCCCTGCGACATCCGCGTTTCCCAGATTCCTGCGTTTTGCCCTCCGGAAGCGGCACTGCGCGATGAACGCTTTGAAGCTCTATCTGCCTCCCCGGGCTGGAGCGATTCACGCAAACGTGACTGAACATCCCACCCCTTGATGGCTACCCGGACCTCCAAAGCTTTGGAGATTCCCCTAACGTTAATCATCTCTTATCCATAAAAATAAAAAAATGCATTGCGGCGTCACCAGCACGTCTCTGCCTTCTCTCTCACGGTTCCCACCAAGGCAGTGTGAGGCCCCGCTGTACCTTTCAGTTATATATATATATATCCCACCACACCCTTAAAGCTAATGGCAGAGCACCCATGGGTTCCATCCTCAGCTGTAGCAAAGGTCTGATCAGGACCAACCTGTGGAAAGCAAAACTGACAGGTTACTGGAAAATTTTATCAAGTTCCACTCTGTCTACTCAGCTGGCAATGTTTTTTCTTTTTATATGCATAGCAGTGTTTAAGGCCGTGCACTTTTGTCCTCATTTCCTCTTATTTCCTGCGCACGGACTATAAGTGACACGGACCTGATGCTGGTGGGAAGACTCCTTTCCAACTTTAAGAGCTTTGCGTGAACCCACACTTGCAGAAAGATTCTGGTTTTGCCATTCAGATCACAGTCTCATTCCAAATATTATTTGTGATTAGCGTTTGTGTGCTCTGATAGATGAATTTAGCTTCATCGTGCCTTTGCGTGTCACATCTCATCTGCTGCATCACCGTGGTATCACAGCGCTTCTGAACGGCGTGGAAATCGCACAGGGTTAAGTCCTCGAGCAAAGATCCAGAGGTCATATGGAAAATAGCTTAAGTTCTTTTATATATATATGTATATATATATTTTTATATATATATATATATATATATATATATATTTGTTTTTCTCAACAGGAAAAAAAGTCATCAGTGAGTTATTCTCCAAAAGGCACGCGGGTACTTTTCTGCTACACTCTTCATGCAGAAAGTCGCCCGAGCTATGGAGGCCACATTCATAATTAATCTGCTCTTGTAGCTGTTAATCTCCGCACTACGAAACGAATTGCTTTTTCAAATTGAGATGTGCCTTTGCTATGACCGCCGTCCTACCCGGCGCTGGACGAGCGGACTGTGCCCCTGCGGACCTGCCAAAACTCCCTGAGCACCGAGCGCTGCTTTGGCACCGGACAGCCTCCGCGGGGCTGGGCAGGCTCACGGGCTTCCTGCAATCCGATTATCATCAGTGCAGCTAATTTTTGGTTGGCCGAACTACTTAAAATCAAAAACTTGCACTCCTATATTCAAAGTCTTTATGGGCAAGAAAGCTTTTCTTAAATCAGTTTTTTCTTAGCAATTGCTTTTCCTTATATGGCAGCAAATAAGGATAGGCAGGATGCGTTTTGCACCTACCTGCTCCCCTAAAGGTGCACAGGTCCCATACATCCACCCGTGCAACCCGTATAGCTTTAGGAGGGGGAGAGGGACGTGCAAAGCTCTACACGCCCTCGTGCTGGTATGTGAAGCCATAAGGGACTCTATCTGCCCTGCCTTTTTTGAAGGTTTTTAGGACTTAAGCAGGTCCTCAAAATCCTGTTTACATGCACGACACATCCTGAAGAAAAACAGCCATTGCGAACACCTCGGAGATTGCGTATATACTCATTTCCCTGTTTATGATCCAAGCGATAGCCGAGCAAATGGGGAGCAGATGGGAGGCTGGTCCCTGTACCGGGGATGTATGGAGGACCTTACTTAGATCCATTATCAGGACTTTGCTCAGAAAAGCTGCTAACACAGCCAATTTTCTGCTCAAGTGAGCAAAATATCCTCATAGAAGTTTGTTAGCTTGAAAATAGCAAATTTTTATGCATGATGTAATTCACTTGAAACTTCGCTGAACTGCAATTGCCTGACCTTTTGATCTTTTTGCAAATAAATGAAGAGTCCCAAGGAAGCTTGGAAGTGCTGCACCTTCAGTGGAGAAGGAAAGTGCAGTGAAAAGATGTGACAAATTAAAGCGCTTTTTTTTTCCCCCCTCCATTTTATGGGACTGAGACTAGGGAAAAATACGGGTAGTGTATCTTTACTTTAAATGACAACCACGCCTTCCCCCAAAGAAAAAGTATCCTTGGATGAAGGTTCAAAGCAGTGTTATCTTCACAAATATCGCGTACCACAGCACTGCTATCAGGGCTTGCTCAGCTAGCTCTCAAGGTTTACAGCATTGCCACCCAGAATGCTCTTTTCACAAGATATCGAGAAGAACACGAAACGCCGGTGTTTAAAAGGAAGGGCCCACAAGCTGGAGGATGTATTTCAAGCCCACGGACAGCCAAGTCTTGATGGACAGGCTTTGAAAAGTCATTAGGAGCGTTTGCCCTGCAAGGCGGAGAAAGATGGAGCTATTTTGAACCAAAAAGTACATGAGTGGTGTGGTCACTAAATGAACTTTCACTGAAGTGATAGAGAGCCCAGGGGGTTTTTTTCTTTTGATGTAGTAGCAATAGCAGTATATATTGAATGATAGTGTGAATTAGACAGGTCCCAAAAAATAAGTCTCTTTCCTTTTGCAAGGTAGGCTCTTACGAACTTTGCTCAGCTATTAATCGGGATGCAAGGTAGACTTTTCAGCCTTCGCACCCGCTTTTGTAAGCCATCTAACAAGGTGCGTGTCTGTGTTCAGAGCGACGATGCAGAAGCTCCCTCTCCTTCCTGGGGGGTTGCTTTGAAGAGGCAGTCGCTGTTGAAGCACTTCTGACTCTCCAGACCAGACCTGCCAGGGTGGAGGAGAGTTTCATGGACTTCTTCATAAGATTAAACTCATTTTCACTCTTCAAGTTTCGCATTCATCTCCAGAAGTTGCCAAAATTTGGATAGAGCAAACATTCTTCCCAAAGCAAAATACGACATATGACTGTCTACCACCAGCAAGGGTTGAACTGTTTGAAACCCAGCGATTTCCACATTGCCCTATGAATTTCAGAAAATTACAGGATATTGACAACCTAGTTATTTAAAGGGTAAATTGGAGAAAGACAGCTATCCATAAAACCATGACTGGCGAGGAGGGACCTCCAGCACCCACTAAGCCAAGCGAGAAGAAAATCATGTTTTGCCCCAGCGGTAATACTAGCCGAAAACGCAAGGCTGCACTTACCAGTAACGGACAGGGGACTCCCGTGCTAGACCTGCCCCGGTTCAGACACGTTGCAGGATCCTTGGTCCTTCATGATTCGGAGGCCTCTGACATTTCTCCCACCTTCGCCGTGTCTGGTTGCTGGCGGTCAGTCGGCCGTGACCGTGTTTGCTAATAAAGCATTGCCTTTGTCTCCTGGTTATGGATCACACGAAACTACACAGCACAGCTCAACCTGTGAATTCGAAATATGTTTTTTTTAAAAAACCCCACAGTTTTAGCCTCTCTGCTCTGTGAATATTCATGGCAGCCCTGCGCAGTGCTTGGCTGCTCTCGGGGCGGCGGGAGGATTGCAGCCAGCCTTGCATGAGAAACACAGGTTGCAACCTCCAGCCACTTGTGCACCGCTTCCCTGCCGCATAGTTCTGTTTTCCATTTCTTTGATTTTTTTTTTCAGCTGCATTTAATTTATATAAATAAAAGATAAAATACAAAGAAAAGGAGCACACTCAATAAAACATCTTTCCACGCTACTTGGCGGTATACTGCTCCTACTAGCTGCAGTGCTGCTGGGAGCCGGGGTGTGCGGGGAGGGAGAGCTTTCCTCATTAACGCATTTATGAGGCAGGAAATAAAGCAAGGCCATCGCCAGCAAAATAGTACGGGCCCTCTCTAAATACAGGCTCCGTTTCAGTCAGGAGGCAGCTTTTTGTTCCTCTTAATTTGCATGCTGCTGCGAATCACAGGAGCCCCGTCCTTTAAGCATGCCTAACATTAATTATCAGTAAAAGCAATTGGAATACTTATGTCAGACAACGTATTAGCTCACCTCCTTCTAATGCCATTGTTCATAGCAACATACGAATGTTCTTTTCAGATATATGAACCCATTTTATGCCTTTTTAGGCACTCTCAAAAGAATTAGTTCTGTGGCACTTTGGAATCTCTTTTTAATAAATACTTTTCTGCCTAATTGAGATAGAGAGGGAGCAAGGGGACGAGCAAACACGTGCTTGGCTACCCCGGGAAAACAGGAGCCCGCAAGGACTGGGGATGGACATCGGACACTGAGTCCCACCAGAGCCAGGGATGCAGCTTCCACCACTTCCACCCCAAAACAAACATGCTTTTCACCTTCCCCTTCCCGCATCGGACTGCAGCTCACTGCTTTTGTGCCATGCCGTACGTTTTATGGATTTTAGGTATTATTTCTTTCTCTTTGTTACCCTAAAACCAGCTTTGCCCAGCTCCAAGTCTGCCTTTCTGCACCCGACTGCTGGCGAGCTGCAGGTGTCTTTGATGATGTAAAAATGGGTTTCCAAAAGTTTCGTTTGATAGAACATGGGGGGAATCAAATATTTCCGTGCATTACGTATAAATCCTGATGCACGCCTGTGGTCTTCTGCTATTTTTGGCTCAAGATTGGCTTCTCCATTCATTGCAAAAAAAGAAATCGTTGCACATTTGCCATAACATGTTCATTCATTAAATCAGATTTCTTTCTTCCGTAACAGTTTGCAGTACAGTACATCCTGCAGCTGTACTTTCTATGATGTAACTTTATTTTAATAAAAACCTCTAATTCCTTAATTCTGAAAACCTTGTGGTTACTATGTCAGCAGATTACTTGGCAATGTCCAAAAGCGTAGTATTTTTTATCCTTGAGCTAAGGCTCTGCTGTTGTGGACCGCAGTTACAGGCAGCTCCTCACCATCTGGGCCCGCAGATGGACAAACCGACACGACAGCTACCAGGCTGCTTTTGCAACCAAAAACTGCAGTAAGAAATGGCTGGTAGAATTATACATAGTTTAATCAGCCCTTAAGGTAAGCCGAGTTTAGAATCACATGGAGCTGCCCGGAAAAAATGCCAAAAAACTGCATCTGATGACAACTTTGCCATTGCAATTAATCTGTGCGTTAGGACCCATATGTTCACAAAAATATATTTCAGGACCTGCCCTGCCCGCTGACTTCAGCAAAAATTTAGTGATGTTAAACTGCTGCGTGTGGCACTTATTTAAGCCTACTTCTACTCTTAAAAGAAGGCAGTGCGCGTCTTGCACGGCAGGGCGTAGCACACAAAGGTAGTGTTTTCACAGTTCAGGATAAATTGAGGAATCCTAAAAAACCACATTGAACTGGGACACAGCAGCTGTGGAGTAATTCTGTTTTTTATCCTTCAGACCTTTCTCACCCGTTCCGGCATTCAGAAATGGCTGAGAAAGGCCAAAAAGGCAGGGCAGGTTCCTGGCCTACGCAACGGCGTCCAAGCTGCGGAGATCAGGTGCGTCTGCTCCTGAAGACCCCTTCCGAAGTTCTTGCTGGCCACCTAACCCTGCCTGCTTTCTTCTACCTTCGAACTGATTCCAAATCTAACAACGAAACTGAAAAAAATATATTTTTTATCCAGTCAAAACCAGGAAGTATTTGAAATGTAGTTCCTGTAATTTCTGCAAGATCTAATTTAATATTTTGAAGCAGTAAGTATCAGAAAAGTTAGGCATTAACCTGAACCCAAATTATAGCTACTAGGATCATCCAGGACTTGCTATTAATTAAAACTGGTGTACAGAATAAATCATATGGAAGATAAAAGGAATTAATTCCTTTCAGAAATACTGCTGTTCATCAAGTACATGCCACCCACAAAGTCAGCGGTTAAAACACAAACCAACCAACCCCCCCCAAAACCCACCTCTAAAATGACAGCACCGCACCCACTCCCCACGTGTCTTTGGGAAAGGAGGAAAAGAACAGAGTTTGTTCCCAGTTTGCAGGTATCAGAAACAAAATAAAAGTCGCTGAATGGGGAAAAAAACCACCTCGGTTAATCCATCAACCTGCCTTATACATAGAGCTTTTAAAAGTTTGTCAAGCCCAGTTAATTCTAGCTACTGGATTCTCCTTACAGTCATTTAAATTTTAAGCAGAGCTATAGATGCTCAGCCTCAAGTCCAAAAGTTATTATTAGCAATGCACCCCCGGCTCTGAAATCCTGAAGTTAATTTAAGCCATCACTTTTAGAAATAGGTTGCCTTGCCCTAATAGATCTATATTGACCATATTATGTAGACAGTTATCAATATTTTTATGAATTTTACATGCAAGTAAGCTAAAATTATTATATTGATTCAGTAGTAACTGCTTTAGCAAAGACTGTTTTCAATGACTAATAAATTGAGAAGTCAATGAAAAAGGATGCGAGAAAAAGAATTTAAGCTTGGATGTTATCTACCACCTCCTGTGCTTCTGTTTTATCTTAAAGTTGTTTTTAAGTAGGGGGAATTAGGAGTGCATTTATTTTTCAGTTATAAAAGCGTTAAGTGACATACCACCAGCCCTGCGCTATGCGATATCGCCCCAGCACCTCCAGGACAGTTTCCCCTCAAACACCGACAGAGCAGTTCAGTTCTGGCCTATAAATATTTAATGTTTTATTTCAGAAATGGGCTTTTTCCAGAGCAGCAGCTGCTGTCTTTGGGGTCATGTCGCTTGTGCATATGCGTATATAGGGATGTCAGCCTCCGCACTGCTACACAACTCAACATGGGGAAAAAAGCAAAAATCACATGGATTTTGTTTGTGTGTACAAGCCTAGAATTTCTCTGAGCTTTAAAGCCTGCAGTTTCATCAATGCCAGAGCTGAAAATTAAAAAAGTCCTAAGCATGTTTTGTTATTATTGGTGTCTACATTTACAACCCACTTGCATTGAAGGAAGCAGAGGGTTAGCTGGCTCTGCTGAGGCTGCAGTGCTTCTGTAATGAAAAAATATTCTTAATATACTACTAGTTGCACAATATTAGCCATTAAATGTAAATTAGCTTAGACTAGGCCAGCTTCAGCTTCCTCCACCTTCGGAGATGAGCTTTCTTGCTCTCACCCCCTCCACGTTGCCTGCCTGGATTTCAAGCTCTTTCAGAAAGTGGCAGCACCAGGGTCTGAACCCTTTTTGGGGGTATTAGGAGTGTAGCATTGGGTGATGCTGGAAAGCCAAGGTATCCAACCTAGAAATTTTTCCTTTTATTCCTATTAATTTATGCACTACAATATTTTTAAAGACTGAATTAAACCTTACTTCTAACCAAAAAATCTAACCGTGCTCATATTCTTTAGAGTGTCCCTGGCGACACAGCAGCTAAGCGACCTGTGAAAACAGGTACTATTGCTGCAACCTGCAGAAAGGTAGGGTTTTTTATGCTGCCTCATCTTCCATTTCCTAACTCTTACTATTGCTATGTTTAATTAAACAACCTTGAGAGTTTTCCAGAAATGGAAAGAGAAGTTAATTTATAGATACTAACATTTTTTTTTTTTAAGTGTCCTGATTTTTGCTTCAAAACAGTGTTCATATGAGGGAAGAGTAAATAAGTAGAATATTTTTTAATCCTACACGTACCGCACTATAAATTGAGATTACAGTCAGACTGCATTCATTTTCTACTCCTGAATCTTCTATGGCAAGCACTTTGTTGAAATAGTTTGATTTTCCTATATTATGCCAATACTACACTCGTAGAAATTTCAATCTTCTTATGCAGAAAGAAGAGCAAAAAAAACATTAACAACAAGCATCGGGAAATTTAAACTCATAATGCCTTTGGTTTATGCTAGTTTTTCTTTTTAATCATCCTCTTTTAACAGTTCGATGCAGCCTCTTTAATGCATAGTTTGCATTTTACAAGGAAAATTTTAAAATTAAAAAATGTTTAGGGAGAAGAGGGGAACGCCGGAGAAAACAGCCGCTAAACGCCTCCCTCCTACGTGTCCTCCCACGCCGCAAAGGGCGATCACGCAGCCGCCAGGGTTTGGCGATGCTTCTCTGCGCCCTCGGGTCCTGACCGGCTCCCCGGGACCGTTTCCCACCCAAATGCCGTTTTCCCGTGACTTACCTCATTCTGAAAAATTTACGTGCATCGGTTTCCAGAGTGACAGGAAAAAAGCATATCGGAGAATATCGGCACAGCAGGGACTGGGAAAGCTGCCGATGAGCTGCAGCGCACAGAGGTTTATTCCCTGCATCCAGGCTAAAGAAATGTGGAAAACAAAGACACGCAACACACAATATTACAACAACTTGGCCGATTAGTCAACAACAAATTCTGCTTAGCTACTGCCACGAAGATTCTTTTTAAAAAAAAGAAAGTTCAATAAAACTTACATTTAGCTAATTCCGCGTTGCAGTACAAACAAAGTCGGCAACAGTCTAATCTTCTTACTCTGGGGAACAGGCGCCTTAAACAGTTATTTAATAAGATTAAATACTGTAAGACAGAAATTAATTTATGTAACTGTCGTGATTTAATAAACTTTGCATATACGGAGTGAGCCAAAGCGGTTTGCTCTGCCAGCGGGGCGACCCGGGTACAAACCGCACCGCGGTCCGCGCCGGGGAGCATCGCCCGCGCCCCAAAATGGGGATTAAAAATCTTCATCGCTAAACGCGCGCGGAAGGGGCAAAGCTGCACGCCCAGGGCAGACTGGGCTCCCCATCCCCGAGGATTTAAGATTCAGAGAAATATCCATTGGAAATCAGGGAGACACTAAGACTCGCAGTTTTCCAGGAAAACAAAACAGATTTTTAAGAAATCACAAAAAAAGGTCTGTGCTGGGTCACAGAAGTCAGTAATTCAGCAATTTCATGGATTCAGCTAGAATGGGGCAGAGCCGGTTTTAAGTCTCTGCTCTGAAGCAAATAGTCTGTTACATCCCTTCACCGGTAATAATTCTGGGTCCATTTTGATCACAAACTGTATTCTGAACCTTGAGTGCTTTTACCCAATAAATGATGCTGCACCAAAGCTAACACGCTCCCATGACAAGCTTTGCTTTAGATATAGCCGAGTATTTTGACCACACACGCACACATGGAAAACACGGCAGAGCTCCTAACCGGGTCTGATACCGTGGCAGAAAAAAAGCACCAAATCTGTTGGTCCATGGATTTTTTTTTTGTTTTAAATATTAACTTTTATTAATAATTTTTTTTATTAATTTTTTTATTTTACCTGGAAACAGGAAATGAAAACTTCAGACTCATCACGCCTTTTCCATTCTTTTTCTGAGTCCTGCTTAAACCTATCTTCTTCCCCCAGCTGACCAAGTTTTGCTCCTGAAGACCGAGGCGAGAGGTGCAAGGAAAGAAAGGACAATTCATCTTCTTACAAAAAAACAAAACCAAGAACAACCCAAAACCCAAAAAAAGCCCAGCCTACGAAGACGATGCAGTGGGATTTTTACAGGTAGCCCAAACGCTTTCCCCACGCTTGGTGGGAAGCGGTGCCACGTCACGAGCTCCTGCAGACTCCCTGCCATTAGCCAGCAGACCCAGCAGCCGTAATTGGCAGTATTCTGATTACTGTTTTGTTCTGCTTCTTCCTATTGGAATTTTATAAAACAGTATTTCAAGAAAAGGAAAAAAAAAATACTTATATCACCTCAGGGAAAAGTGAGCCTGCAGTGAAATAAATATCTCTTTTGTATCAAAGCAATTCACAGCTCCTTTGATAAATCTTATCACTGCAGAGTTTTTCTGCACTAAAACAACCCCATGAAGGGTTGAAAGAATCATCTAAATGCGTCTGAACAATTCTGTTTATTTTGTATTCAACACGGCACCGCACAAGCCAGTCTACCATTTCCATTAGTCTTTAAAAATAGTATTAAAGGACATTTCAGTCTATTTAAATTATGTCTATTTTCATTTAAATTAGTTGCTAAATAACAAGTTCTATACCATCATTATGCTGTAGTATGTGACTGCTAGAAACACTTCAAACAAAACAAATTAAGGAACCTGGAAGTTGCTACAGCACAGCAAGGACATTTTTTGGCAAAAATAAACAGAGAACAATAGCAAGTCATCAAAAATATGATAATTAAACCAGCCCATATTTACTGTGCAAAAGGAACGGCACATACGGAGTGCCTCATTTTCTTCTTATGTGGATTTTATTTATAAAACAATGCATAAAATTTGCAGTTTCCTTACTTAACTGGAAAAGGACTAATTACCTTTTGGGTGACCTATTTTATCACAGAAAGCAGTTCTGAGTGCCGAGTGCTCTCAGAGCGAGACGGCTGGAGCCTTTCCCGGGGCCGTAGCCATCGCTCTCCCAGCGGGAGCCACGGCTTCACCGCTGGCTCCCGCACCGGCAAAAACACGAGTCCTTGTCGTTGCTCTTCAGATGATGCCACTGAAGTGACGGTGAGGTTCGAGCAGCCGTCCCATGGCAGGGCGACGAGAACGGCTCTTCTGCAGAGCGTCATTAGAGGCATCGTGAAGAAGTCATGTTAAGAGGGGCTGGGCTGGAGCAGAGCCCAATGAATGTTCACACTGAGCTTGGTATTTACACAGGTTACCTCCCACGCTATCACCGTGCGCTTTCCCCACCATACGAAAAATTACAGGATTGACCTCACTAGGAATAAACGCTCATAGCAGCAAAATCTGACGCTATTAACCCATCAAAGTCTTCTTTAAACTCAAAAGGATCCTCAAATTATACGCTATGAAATTACATCTTATCGAATGAGATCGAAGCAGCATTAGCAAAGATATGCCTCACATAAGAGACAGTTAATCAAATAATTGGACTGAACAACACGTGCAAGCGTGTGTGGAATTTTAGAAGTATCTCCTCAAGTTCAGCATCGTATTTTCCAAGCACTTACGAGATCATATACTCTTCCTCTTCCTCATGCAGAAGAGGACTCTGTCCTACATCCCGTTGACATCCCATACACAGAGATACAATTCTTTACAAATATCACTCAAACTTCTGGCCAATTTGCAAGCTAGGAAAACGCTAATCCTAAAATTGGAATGTTTTCTAAAACCCACAAAGATTGGAGTCTTTTCACTGATATATTTTCAAAGGAGTAAATACATCCCTTATAAACTGAAAGTCGAGGAGTTTCTCTCAGTGTAGGTAATTTGCATGTATATTTACTTTCAGGAAAATTCCTGGTTTCATCTAAATGTAGGGGAATAATTTTGTGTATCTGATACTCAACATATGTAATAAATCACCCACGCTTAATTCAACAGTGCTGTAAAAAAAAGTACCTAGGTAATCAGAAACATAGCTAACCTTTCTCTAAGTAAAATAGGAAAAAAAGTTAGTGCAAAATATGTGACAATCCCCTAAGAATATAACTAAAGGTCAGCTAGTAAGGTGAATTGTAAAAGCACAATTGTCACTGAGCAAAGAAACTGGTAATCCAGGAGGAAAAATTGCTTTGGACTCGTGCTCTCTGCAATCTGATGTATGCTAACAATAAAATGATATGTGCAACGCAAACCTCACAGAAAATCAAAGACAACCTAATTTCAATCGTATACCAGCACAGTAGGCCTGAGAATAAGAGGAAAAGTTCCTGTGGGCTGAAGAAAAATACATGCAGCTTTTTTAAACTTGAAATTATACAAACTCAGAATTAAGGAGCTGTCTTCTCTTACAGTTATGCAATCATGAGACAGAGAAAGGAAAAACAAGAAAATTCAGTTCTTAGGATTTGCTTTCATTTAACATTAAAACTTGACAAAAGCACTTGTAAAATATGGACTAATCATCGATGTACAGTAGAGGGAAAGGGCACCCGGTATTTTGCTTGTGACTCAAACTTAATCCAATAGGTAAACACAAATGCTTCTTTGGGTGAGGAACTGGTTTTATGAGGTTCCTCTAAAATATAAAGAAGTTTTATTTTTCTCTTCCATAAACATAAAATTTTAAGTTATGGAAAGAGAATCCTGCTTACTTATTGGAAAAGAATTATCTCATCACTTCAGGACCACAGGGAGAAACGGGAAAAATCTTGAAATTTCTAACTGCTTTATGATATGATGATCGTAGCTGAAAAATGCTACAACAGAAAGATTGTCCATGCGACCCGATGCTGCAGAGTGCTCCAAAAGTCTCCTTGTTACTTGAGGTATCATCTATACCCAGGCTGACCAAGGATCAAATGAATTAGCACGATTCTTTTGCCACGGAAGTTTGCAGTGTGATATTAGCTTTGGTAGCATCCATGCTGATTGACTGGAAGGGCCACCCATACGCCAGGTCCCAGCCGAAGGAGAAGATTTGCTGGAATCAGCAAAGACGTGATAAAAAGGAACCTGCTCTTCCATTTCCATCCTTATGCTATTCACACACAGCCTGAAAATTTCCTTCATTGCGTCAGATAGTTTTCCACATTTCCAGTGCATCACAGAACATTAAATATCAGCTTAAAACACTGGCTCCAGCCAACCCACTGAGCTGTTGACACCAACAGATATCTGAAGGAAAGACTAGTCTGGATCGGGTGTAGCACAGAAGATGCTCTGTAGGTAGCAAGGTGGGAGAAACAGTTGTCTCCAGCAGAAGATGCGGATCTGAACTTAGTTTGGTCAGATACGGAAGTCTAGCTAGAAAGGTATCTATTGGGATTGTAGAAACCTCTGAAGTTTTACTTTCTCCAAGCCACCTGGGAGCCAAGTGCAGATTTTTCCACAAGCAAGCCAAAACACGTTTGATTTTCCACTAAGAGCTTTAGGGAGCTTTTGAGGGGTTGTTTCCACTGGAAACCTCTGATAAAGTCAAACTCCATACTAGTTTGCAGCATACCAGGCACTCTTTATATAAATATTACCCCTAATTGGGCAAATAAATCACAAGTCGTGTGATGAGGTACCATTCGGCTAAGTGCTAGCAGCAGCGCTTGCTCTTCTCCACTATCCCCTGCCAAAATAATATTGTTACCAGAACTGACGGAGAATAAGTGTAGTGGCTTTATAAAATAACCCAGTAAACACGAAAAGCCCCACAGGAGACTTTGTTGAAGGGGCAAAGACTTTGTCCTGGTAATGCCAGCCCAGCACGACGACTTCTGAGGTGGTCCCTACAGTAACATAATATGGGCAAGTCCACAGCATGTAGCACAGCCCTACTCAGGCATTCGAGATAATACTAAATGCTCTGGAAATGGGAAAGATGGTATTAGGCTGACAACCAAAGCTCAGAAGAATAAAAGAAAATCCAGGGTGCACCTTTACTTAAACTGGATCTGAACTTCTAGTTGTGCAATGCTTTTAACCACCATTTTCTTCCAATTGCATGTTTGTAGCTAAAAGACAGGTAGAGCTGAAGAAATGGATGAAGAGCAGATTTTGCCCAGCCTCTTTTTGTAACAGCTGCAATCATCCCCAAACCACATACAGCTAAGAAAGCCCTTGCAAAAAGAGGGGGAGAAAAAGGAGAAGTTTCAGTCTCTGTTTCACCAAACAAACACTGCTCCAGTTGGACCAGCTCACGCCACTGGTCTCCTCTTTGGATCACTCTGAATCAACAGATCCATTGGAGGCATCTGCAAACAAATTTCATAGCAATCAAACTATTCAAGACTTCCAGTTCCTTAACGAACCACATTGGTTTCCCAAGCTCTGTAATAGCTGCTCTGAGCTTAAAAGGTAAGGAGCAGCTGCCAGGGGGTACCACCATCATCTGCTCGCACAGCTCACCCTGGTCCAGGCTCTGGCGCCTCGCATCCCGACCCCTGCAAGTCTGGAGAAACTAGACCAAGTACAGGAAATTATACCACGTTTTGGAAATTGGATTTGAAATTAAAGTTTGAGCTATCTCTTGTTCACATTACTGTGAAATAATTACTGCGCAGCAATACAGGAAATAATCAGCTAATATTAAAATCCAAATTAAATACATGGCAGGATGCAAGGATAGACAAAAAAAAGCCAGCCATACAAACAATCTCTCACCTTTCACAGTTTCAAGTCAAAAGTTTTCAAAACAAGCCAAAATGTAGCTCTATTGTCTTCGGTTACATGCTTGGTGTTCTGTGCTCTCACAAACCCATATCCAGGACTGGCTGGGAAGGGGCCTTTTCCCACTTTTTCTTAGTTCTATAGTTTTTATCTACTTGATCTCCCTTTTTCTCTTTCTATTTCCCCAAATGGTAATGATGCTCATGCTTGCTCAAGTTTTCCTACTTCTGTGTCTTCATTCAAAGCTACAAAAATGACATTTTGCCACATACGGATATGTAATACAAGTCATGGTATTTTTAAACATAAAAGATCTGCAATTTTACCTTTACTTACGAGTTAAAACTCACATGTAGATATGAACTTTGGCATGTGTACCTAATATTCTTGTTTAGATCTCTCATTAACTGATGAATTCTCCTACTTTTAATCCATTTTTAAACAATGGAACCATGGAATTGGATATTTTAACAATTCTATGCCATGCTTAGCTGTACTACTTTGCGATATTTAACCAAACTACAAAAATATATGAAAAGTAATAATATTCATAGATGAAGAGTATCAGGTATTTTACTGCTTAAACACAGACAGACAATAAATCTATGCTTAAAGCGTGATTTAAATTGCAATGTAACAAAATGAATAGCAAAATAAAAAAAAGTATTAATGCACTTATTTGTATTATGAGCTATCATAAAAAATCCCTTCCATCTCCTGTGCAGGTCTGGAATAGATTTAACATTCAAAGTCTGATCTATTAACCATATTACTAGGAAGAAATTTATTAGATAAATTGAATATAAAATAGTGTAAATATTATGACACAAGAAGCAGCCAATTTAAAGTCAATGCTTACTGTGCTGCTAGCTTACCGTTTTACTCATTATTTCACAAAAATGAAAACTAGCGTCTAGTCTTACATAACAATGCTGTTAAGTTGGCAGGAATCAGTCATATGTCTTGATCTAGTCAAGTATTTGAGCATCTGCTTGTTTACGCCCATCAAAAAACCCTACTTTCTACTTATGTGTTTTGGTGAATCACAGTCTCTCTATTCGCCTGGAACTGGCTTGATTTTGGAAAGAAAATTCCCTGAATTAGCAGCAAGTCTTCTGTTAGGATCTTCAAGGAGTATCGCAGGAGAAGAGAGAAGCAAAATTGATTTGGTGATGATAATTCAAACCACTGAAGAGCCTCAGGAACCCTGGTCGTTTCAATCACCTCTGATAAAAATTCCCTAAAAACAGTGCCAGCTTTGTGTCAGCCGGAATCACACGGAGGAACAGGCAGCATGAGGTGTCAGTGTGCCCACATCCAGGCAAAATATACATACTTGACACACATTCTGGTTAAAAACTCTACAAGAGAAGGGAAAGTGCAAAAGCTATAAGGTGTCCTTTCAATGAGAAATGCATATAAAATTAAGTCAATGTAGTGAGATATAGAGTTGGTAAGACAGTAAGTAATATTAAGTGTTACAATAGCACTCAACAACGCAACTACAGGAACGCTCTGGCAGGATATGAGTACTGTTATACAGTAATAAAATATACACTATATAATCCTTCAGAGGCCTGCAAAGACCCAGCAAGAAAAAGTAAAAGATTAGGTTTTTTCCCTAAGCAGTTCAACCTGCTAAAAACAAAAAGCCAAAATTGAACAGCCTCGATTAAAAAAAGGAAAATAGGCACAGCAGAAGTCAGGGAAACGAACCCCAAAACCTCCTTGGTCTACTGTTAATAATCACGGAAAACAAGCAAAGTACTTTGGAAATTCAATTTGCCACTTAGTTCCTGCAGGCACATACTGGCATGGCAGGAAGGAAGCAAGCATTCGGGCGCACATTGAGACAAATAGGATTTCCCCGTGCCGCGAGAGCCTTCCCAGAAGCACGCTACCATTTCTTATGATTTCATTAAGCCGGGGAGGAACCACAATTGCGAGCTGGATGCGCGTCGCAGCACAGCGTGCTTGTCGAGAGGGGAAGTCGGTAACGAAGTCTCAGTCCACCTGATCAATTAAAATAAACCAGCTTTAGCCTTTATCCCTATAAAGCATCCAAACGGCATCACCTCACGAGGCAAACCCAGCGCACGCCAAGCCACAGCGCTCAAAAATCTCTTTTCTAAATAAGAAAAGGCTTTGCAAAGAATTGAGTGCAGAGGGAAACTCACCACGTTAGGGGTCAGATCTTCAGCTAGCCTACGTCTAGGTGACTACTGAGATTTTGATAAATTACTACTCAATAACTGGACAAGAACACCTATAAATTATTTTCTTTCTGTTTGTAATTCTTATTCTTCTGTCTCAGCTTCCACTAGCACATGCTAGAAGGTTTAACCTAGAGTGATTTTTATATATATAAAAAATGACAGTATAATAGTTTTTTTAAAAAAAACATCTTGCTGGCTGTTATTTGCATCTTCACTTTGAGGCATCTCTCTCTTAATAAGCCTTTTAATTTCTCAGACTTTCAAATTTTATCTGTACAAAATTCTGCTGAACCTTGAAAGGCAGCAATTAAAATTCACTCGTTAAAGCAACAACAACTGCAGAAAGCAATGGAGTAGGGCGGAGAGGGAGTAGGGCCCGTAGGCACTGCGTAACACGGGCTCATGTTTCTTTCCAAAACAGCCCGGGGCAAAGATGAGAAGAGCTGATACACCTGACGGGGCAAGAGCAAAAGTGGACTTTATCCTTCAGAAAGGGACAGCTACCTAAAAGCGTCAAGGACCAGCTGGGAATGGGAGGCCGGTGGGTTTGTTCATTTGTTTTTAAACACATGGAAGTCTGACAGTATTATTTAGGATCTCCTGAGAAACGCTTCACCAGCATTCAGAAAATATTTAATATATGACCTCATGGCCAACTCAACAGTAGGTATCTAACTAGACATTCCTGCTAACTACTCCCAGCTACAACTTTAACACTCAGGGAAGACTTTTTCCAGCAAAAGAGATGATCAGGCGCGCTCAGCCCGCCCAGGGATGGGAATGCATCCCGGGAGAGGAGGAGGAGACAGGGAACCACTGCCAGCTGCGTGCTGCAGACTGCAGTCAAAGAAATGCACTTAGCACCTAAGAGCAATGGTCATGCTCGGTATCACGGAGATCGTTTCAGCTACCTCTCCTCTGAAGATGCTTATTTCGGAGCATTGAAGGTCTGCTCTACCGCACAGAAAACTTGTTTTGGGGCCTTTTGCCTAGGAAATACCATTTGTCATTTTCTTAAAATAAAAAGTGGAGCTGGTGGCTCTTGATTGCTAGTCAGTCTGCATCCAAAACATGTAAGTGCCAAATAAAATATTGACCAGCCGAGGAGCGGCGGGAGCCTGCTTCAATAGGGCCCTTGGATGCAAGCTCCACCGCTCGCTGCCGGCAGCGCCGCTGGAAGAGGGTCAAGGATCCTCTGCCCTTCCTCAGGGAAGCGTTTTATTACTGAAGCCATATAAAATAAATACATGTTAGTAGTAAAATAAGTGCTGTCATCTTCATAGTTACACTTCCAGGAGCAGCATAATATGTAATACTTTGCCATAGCTATTGTGACCCAGAAAACTAACCATAAATCACAGCATCAGGAGTCAGCGCACGGATGCGGTGACTCAGTGGACAGGTATACGGCAAGTCTACTTCTCGGAGCAAAGTTAAAATAAATCCAGTGTTTTCCAGCGCTGCAATGCATTATACTGACAAGATAGCTGAAAATACCATAAATAAAATGACTTTTATCATCTCCTATCAGTCTCTGGTGGATAATATTGTTTATCTCAAGAATACCTCCTCCAGCATCAGATATAATTCAGCGGGAAAATGGACTTTACTCGCTCAAACCAAACAACAGAGCAGGGAGACACTACGCTGCACTTGCACTAATGAATTAATAGACCTTTATGCTTTCTTTCCTTTAAGCAGCCACGGCTCACAGTCTGTCCCCTGCATAATAAACTATGGCAGTAGAACAACAGATGCTGTTTCTTTAATTCGTGTAGCCTTTCGTATTAGAAGATGAATAAAAATCTTTAAGCTTTGCATTAGAAACTGCTCCTTTTCTCACTGGAGAAATGTGAATATTCATTGCTATTGTTTGGGTAGGGGGTGATCCTCAACTACATTCCAACTTATAAAATAAAATTTAAATTTCTGTTAAATTGCAGACTTGAATTGATACTTTGCTTTTAATTACTTCCAAAACTGTTAAATATCTGACAATAAGGGCTGCATTCTTCAGCTGTGCGATACATTTATTACCTCGCTGTGCTTTTGAAACTCACTGAATGTTTATAATTAGGTTGTGTAACCATGCGAACCTTCAGCTGGTGTTTGCTGTTTTTAAAGCAGTTTTGTTCTGCATTTCAAAAGGAGGAAAAGCTACAATACACCATAAAAATTATGCAGTAGTCTTTAATCTATATTTCCAGTGCAGAGAAAAGCCCATTTAAGAACTATAATTGTAATATTTTAAACGCTGCTTAGGTACACAACAGAGCGATGTTTCCTGTTGCAATGCAAATGAACCCGGTGACATTTAATCACTTAAAGAGCAGTTGCTGGAGATTTTCCGCCCTAGCCCTACACCTGCACCAGCTCTCAGAGGCGTTGAATGGGAGGTTCGGCTCCTAAACGCGAGATGCTGGCGTGGGTCCCTAAAGCACAGCGGGTTTTACGTGACTGCTTGTGCGTCGACGTGGGAAAGGAAGGTCCTGAACTGGATACGCATCTATGAGCACTTCTGCAGCACCTCTGATAGGCTAAATAATTACACACTTCTGCATGCTACTTGCAAAAGCACCTGCGTCGTGCAGCCTGCAGCTGGAAAATGATGGATTTCAGCTCCTCCGGAAGCAGCACGAGCCGGCAGCCGGGGCTGGTCCTCCCCTGGGGACACGAGCGGGACCAGAGGTCACCTTGGAGAAGCTCTACGAGATCCCTCCCTTGCGCGGGATGGCGATGGCCCCAAGTCCCCTCGCAGCATGCAGACGAGGGAGCCCTGCACCTCCAGAAGTCAGTGTCTTAAAATAGACATATTGCTTTTCAATCAGTTAGCCTGTGAGCCAGAATCAAGATATTTTTTCATTATTTCACGAAAACAAGATTTTTTAAGTTGTTCTTAGTGCTATCTGCAATAAGCAAGATTAACATTCGGTGTCAAGTTTACCCATCTGTTACCACACACGCGATTTCAAAATTCGCCCTCATGTCATTCATAAACAGGGCCTCCACCCTCTGCGTAATTAAGTTATCTGCACCGCACAAGTGTTCATCGACAGCTTCCCAAACCAGCAGCTCTCCACACAGATTTTCTAGCAAGCGCTGACAAACTGCATGCGTTTCCCTTAGAACGATGACAAAATTTAATGCAGACCGTACAACACGTAAACACTGAAGATCAGCCATTTCCCCGTGCTTCTGGCGCAACCCTGCCTCGCGAGGGCTGCGCAAGTCCTCGACCTTTCCTTTCGGGGGCTCAAACGGTGATAAACAAACATCAGCTTCACTGTGAATCAGGTTTTCCCTGTTTTTTTTCCTTGACAAAAACATCACAGATTTCCATTTTCTTTCTGCTTGGAAGTTTTCAAGCAAAACCAGCTCACCATAAAGTGAAGGCTGGGCTTGGGTACCATCCACAAAGCGGGAGCAGGAGGGAGTAAACGTGCAGGTCCCTCCAGCCCTCTCAAAACTAAGTCTCCCCGTGGTTAGGAAAGCTCCTTCTTCTGCCCGAGGGAAGGCAGATTTGCACCTCCCACCTCCCTTGAAGGAGTCAGTCCATCTAACATTGTCATATAAACATCACAGCTCAAGAACTGCACATGACATCCACTCTAAAAAGTGAGCTATGGGCATCACCAGCACACGGCTATGATCCACCTGAGAGCACATGGGCAAGAGCCTGTGCAGAACCCAACCAATTTCGATGAGGTCCCTGTGCGCAGAGGTTTGACTCTGCAGAGCTCCCTGCAGCAGAAAAATCATGAATTTTGGATGTGGTCTGGAAAGCCTGCGGATCAGGCTGTGGATTTTCACTGCTCCAAGTGCTTCGTTGCTACTGAGATTGCCCTCAGCTGCCCAAGGTGTCCTGATGCAACTAGGGCAGGTAGGAACTGCCGAAATCTGAGGCAACTTTTGCAAGTCTGCATGTCCCTCGGTATTAGGAGGCAACACACATTTTCTTTATCTCCTTTTGAGATGCAAATAGGTCCAGTCCCTCACTCGGTGTCATGCAGGAGATTGTACATTTCCACAATTGCATTTGAGACTGTATCATCAGCTCATTTCAATATTACCATCACAGAAATGACATCAAAACACAGATTGATCGGTACCTCGGCTTTCCGGCGGGCACTGGTATTTTAATGCCTGGAAGTGATTTCATTATTCGGCTCTTTGCTTTCTATTGCTGCATTTCAAGCATTCGGAGAAAAGCCTGGATTAAATAGTGTGCCGGAGACGCTGGAGCGGGCACACTCTGCCGCTGTGCAGCACGTGTAACGCTTGGCAGCGCGCAGGATGCACAGAAGCGTCTGGATGAATTACTAAAGCTCAGGAGTTTAAGTTTCCAGAGCATGATGGGAGAAGATACTACAGACTGATGGATTTCTGATGCCTCTAATAAAAGCTGTGGCAATTGTAGCAGAGCACAAAGCAGTAGTATATTCCCTTAACAAAAATAATGAGTTGGAGCACTGAAAGAAATAGATAGTGGAAAGAGAAGTCAAAATATATTCACAAGTCGCTTGGTCTAGGACAATAATACACCTCTTAAATTTTGCATCTGTACCATCCTTCCAAATAAGTTGCTAATACGCAAGTCTGTCACAGCCTGCAAGTCTGGGAGAAAAGATTTGAAAATTATGTTAATGTGACTCGAGCTGCGAATAATAAACCAAAACAAAAAATCCCCCAAAGACAGAACTTCTCCACCGCGGAGGCTGTCGTGCGGGGAGCGGGTGATATACTCCCGAATAAACGGCAAGGCACATCCGCTACGGAAATAAGTGGGAAACAGTCCATTGCCGTGGGAAAGAGCGCAATGGCTCTCCTGGTACGGGAGCGACTTTTTCTGCCCCAAAGCTCCCAGAGCTTTTAGCTACAGACAGCAGTAGATGCCTGTTTTTATCTGCTTATGTGGACTTGCACCAGCCACACGTTAGGAAATAAATCGCTTGTTGGAGGGAAGGTGCCAGAGAAGCTACCAAGGATTAAGTCAAGAGCAGCAGTTACGTTTCAGAACACCCAAAAATCCACCTTAAAGAATAAAATAAGCCTGCAGAGGCAGCCGCTGGGGTTAGGGTTCAGCAGCTATCAGGAGCGTGTAACCACCAAAGTATAATCTTTTTGTAAATATTTTCCCCCTCGTGTTTTTTGGAAACCTGCAGCTTAGCACGTGCTCTGTAACTTAGTGACTGCTGCTCTCCACCGCTTTCGCCTTCTCGGCTTTATAAAAATGCACACCAAGTTTCAGTAAACTGCGAAATGAGCTGTCGTTCAGCAAGGCTCAGCTCTGAATAACGTGTGCCTACCAGTACATGCTGCCACCGGTTTCTAGAAACCGGCTCCATTTCACAATCCGTGGGTCCTTCCGAACACGTCATGGTGGAATAGGTCTCTAAGCCGTCAGATTTGATTTTGCCACTCTTCGGCAAGGGGCGGTATCTGGAAGTGCCCAAGTCAGATCCTTTCCGCTGATCCTAACGGTAAACGCTAAAGAGCAAATGAGAATGTTAAACCCTACTAAAAGCCACCAGCTGACTTACCATGCCACAGCTTTTATTATTAAATGATATTTTTCTGACTGAATGAAATTAGGACGCTTCAATGCAATGTACCAGTGATCCTGATTAGTTGCATGTCTTGGGGGAATGTCTGAGGAATTCAGATAACCGGCGTTTGGGATTACATTTTATTTCTATGTGAACTTTGGATTCAGGGGAAATATCTGAAATTCAGATTATTCAAAACTTGGATAACAAGGCTTCACGCATTCAAGGCTTGCCTACATTAAGGAGTTGCCCAAGGGCTATTATGCAATTTATATGTAATACGTCAACAAATGAAAGAAAGGTGTGGAAGGAAGTTAAGGATGTTGGGAGGTAAGCGAAAGAGCGCCTGTAATGAAGTACATTCTGCACGCAATCCACAAATAAGAGAAGCGCGTTAACCTGCTAGATGAGAGTGCTTTGCCATTCCTCCCTAATTGGATTCAGACTGGAGACACTTGAAGAGCCCTGCCGATGCAAAGAGGCCTCATCCCAGGTAAACCTGCTCACTTGGAAAAAGCATCGGTGAGGAGGCTTTCTGCGGAAGATGCTATAGCTGGATTCTCTCTCTTCTACATCCACACGCGCCCCAAGACTTTCAGGAGCACCTAAATGACTACAAATACACAATCTTCTTCAGTGCTTTTGGAAATACTACCATGGACAAATATTTATGGCCCATGCCATTAAACAACAAGTTTTAAAAGGAAAATGCCCCAGAAAACTGCAACAAGTGCTATGACTATACAGAGAACTTCAGAGAGCAGCATGGACATTGCATGAAAAATACCATCAGATTGCCAATCAACGGAAGAATTTAAAAGCATAATTGAATCATGGAACTTATTTAGTATAAATAAGTTGGCAGACGAGCAGAAACGAATGGATCCGCATAAACCCTTTGAATCGTAAGGCGTGACGGCAGCGTTGCCGCCGAAGCGCGTACCCGGGAGCGCCCGACGCGGTGCTCCCATCCCGTCCCATCACCAAGCACCTTTCCAAAGCTCAGTGCGATATTCTGCATCAACAGCAAACTAATTTGTCTGAGATGAAAAACTGGCCAGATCCAAAGGGAGAAGGCTGTCATCCGAGCTGGCCAAGTGCCATCTGAGCTGCTGTATTTTTTCTTTGAAGGGGAGGAAAAAACCCAATTCTTAAATAAACAAGCCAACCCTGACTTCAAAAACAATATTGGTAAAAAGTAGCTGTTTTCAAAAAAAACTTGGAGGACTCCCTTCTCTCCGTCCCCCCCAAAATATTTGAAAGTTTGTCAATCTTTAGCTATACCTTCAAGGCGCATTAAGAGTATGCAATTCCAGGCCCCTGAAATACCCTGTTTAAGACCTTAGAGAGATTGTTTTAAGAGCATTTATTTACTTCAAGTGATTCCAGTTCTTGGTCTTACTGTTTCTCTATTAGACACTCTCACATATCAAAGGTGGAGAATAAAAGCATGAGACATTCAAGCATTTCATTTTTTTTTTTTTAAACCTAAATTCTCACAAAAAATAGAATTTAGTGTTACTTCCAAAGTCACATATTCAGCACAACTGCATTCTGCCTGTGCTCTCACAGCCTCTCTGAACCGGCCTGGATGGAATTAATTTCTCATTAAAAAAATTGATGGGGTGTTTAAAACTGGAGCAATTGCCGTTATACAGGCTGAGCTTGAATAACTGAAAAATTAGCTATCCGTATGAATTGAACCCCAAAATATCTGCCCGCTCTGTTAACAGGTGTGCTGTGCAAGGATCAGTGAACCGGGTGGAAAGACACAGATGTTGAAAAAAATCAATGTAACATCATAAGTAGGCAACGGGGAAAATGCAAAGGAAGAAGAAACAAAAGCATGTCGATATTAATGGACAGCAGAACTGCCGGGAACATCGACAGCAGGTGAAGAAAACAAAACAACCCAAATCCCCCACATCACCGAGGGAGCCGCAATAAACGCGAAGCAGAAGTGAGAGTTATTGATTTCAGCCTTGCCCAGCCGGGGCCGCGTGCCGGACCAGCGCAGAACCCGGAGCGATAACTCAACATGCATCTTCCCAAGAGCCCGCGAACCACCGCGGTGCCGGCGTCTGGCTGCTCCCCGGGGCCACATCTCCGTGATTTCCACCTCGGTCCCTCACCCAACAACGGCAGATGCAGCTTATTTCACCTCACCACCTCACCTTGACCTTGTCAAGTGCTTCACCACTCATCGACTCTCATTTGCATTTGTTTCTATGAGCTAGACTTTGGGTAAACACAGAAAAGGAATCAAACACTTGAAAAGTTACGTTAGTGTCAACAGTCAGTTACAAGTAGAAGATCATAAGCTTATGGGAGAGCAAGATTGGATGTGTTTTCCTCTTTCTGCACTAAAAAGAAATGAACCCTGGACCCAGCTGCCCACGCTCGAGGCCTTTTACTCCTCAAATCCAAGGTATTGCTGGTGCACCAAGAGCAGCGACACCAACAGCTTCCTCCAAGGGATGTTCCAGGAGTCTCATTTCGAGGCTGAAGACCAACAACCTATTCTTGTTTAAGCAAAATCATTGAGAACGACCACACCACTCATAGCACTGCGACATTAGCTGGGTCATGTCGGTGGTGACTGCTTTTATAGCAGAGCCCCAGGAGCCCGAGGAAGTTCTTGCACTATTTGGTACTGGATCTACAATAGCCTCATTTTAACAGATCAAGACTCTTCCGGTCATTTAAGATAAAGTGAAGATAAAAAGGGATGTAGACTTGCAAACACAACAGGTAAGGGGGAAAAAGGTTAAATCCACATAACGTCGGTGCTGCACGTCTCTGAAATAAAGGTCTGTCAATATTTATTCTCCAAGCATAAACCCCGAATCTGCTTCTCACAAAACAAATAAAACTAAGTCGGTGGTTCGGCTCCTGTCCCCCAAGGTCACAGGAGCTGTCATTACCACCTATGGAGCTGGTCAATGCTGCAGAAAAACGTAATCAAAAGAAATATAAACGGGAAATTGAAGAGAGAAGAGGAAGAAAGGGGTTTGCAGGAAGCTACCTTGATATTTGTTGCTTGACACTGAAGGCACCTGGAAGATCTAAGTCTCCTTTTTAAACGTCTTCTCTTAGACCTTATTTTTACAAAAAAATGCACCATTTTAGATAATATGAAGACCCAGCCCTGAAACATCCTTGTCATCTTAAGTGCATAAGATCTGTAATAAAGAAATTAGCATCTGCCAGATTATGAGGGGGCAAGGAGGGAATCAGCTCTCATTAGATCAAGTCGTAAGTCAATTTAATTTACTAGTTTTTCTTCTGTTAAATACATTGAGTACTATGTCATATTCTGGAAGCTAGCAAATGGTGCATCTTCTACCATTTTAAAGAGGCAAAGGAACATTTAATGTAGACCTTCAATATACGATCAAGCCTGAGCAACCCAGAGAAGATACAGGCAACACCCACCCTATCAGGGCAGCAGCACAGTCCCAGAGAAGAGACATGGCCTGGGATTGCTGGGCTTCGTGATACCTAAAGCAAACTGAAGCCAAAAAACTATTACTGCATTCACACAAGCTTCAATAGTCTCAGAAAAAAAGGCTCCACAAGAACAGGGAATTTAGGTCAGTCAGATGAATGTATATTGAAAACAGAGGTAAATTTCAAAAATCTGGATTCAAAAGCTAAAATATAAGTGAAGTGCTTGAGGAAACATTATTTACACGTTTTTTTTTCAGAGAGCAACAACACATTGTTCTAAAATGATGTTTCTAACCCCTTTTGATAAACTGCATATACAAAGAATAAGTTGAAAGCTAGATCCATGAAGGCTGTCAAAAGCTACAGCATTTATTTACAGGGAAGAGGAACCGTATTTTGACTTCTCTTGGGCAACCTTTCAGGAAAGGGACCTTTTTGTAACTAAAACACAAAGAAACATCACATTAGTCAAAGGTCTATTTCCTCGCTGCAACAGGAGCATCACCGTGTCGGCCTCCAGAAGGGCCCCACATTTCAGCACGGGCTGGACCAAGGGCAAAGCCAGTCGTTATCCAGATACCACCAGTCCTGACGTCTCCCTTTCCCTGCTGAAGGACCAGCCAATTTTAGCCTGATGCTCCCCAGAACATGATCCATGGAGTAGCTTTGGCCTGCAGCAATGTATCAGCTCCCTTCCAGGACAGGTCCCTTTCCCAAGGGGACAGGTCCCTGGGCTTGCAGGTAGCAGCCCTAAGGTACACTTGAAATCCTGCAAATCTGCACAGAAAAGGCATCGCACTCACGTCTTGCTAAGCTCACAGCAGGAGGGCAACACAAGAACCGACTCTGAAAAAGGCTCCTACAGATATTACAGCTATTTTTCCTCTTTCTTTAGTTTTCAAGGATATTGATACATTTGTTATGATGCCAAAACTGTTTTTTCTTGTAGTTCCTGGCAGGTTTGTTTGATGGCAGGTTGCTATGTTTTGGCTTTTTTTTTTTTAAGCAAGACCTTAGAAATCTCAATTTTTTGTGCGTCTCTTCCATTTTGAACAGGTTTCCTATGCATGTGCAGCCAAAGCACAAACAGTGTTTATTTCCATCACCAGTCCATCACTGCCACTCTTCCAAGCCCTTTCCCCCACCTCCTTTTCATAAGACTGTAATCATTTGATAACGCCATGGCATCTTGTTGCCACATTTCAGTGAAAGATTGCAGACCCATTTCTTCCTTGAAGCACACACCCACACACATTGCTGATATGTTTTTTCCTTCCAAGAGAATAAATTCTGCCTTACCTGAAAAGCCACAGCCCCTCTCTCTGCCCTTTCCTTTCTATCTCTGGTCATTTCCACTTAAGTAATCACCTCAGCTATCCAGCTGAAGCTCATCTAGCTCAAACGGGGGTGCCCATGCTGCAAAACCGCCGTCCCAGAGTGATGCCATAGGCAGTACGGAATGGTTGAATTAGCATTTGATGAGCTGTTCTAGCTTGAATTACAGCCTGTATCTGTAAGCCAGTGCATCCCTATTTCGAGCTCAGCAGGACACTGGTCCAGCCCATACTCCCCGATGGGCCACCTGACTCAAGCTTCAAGCACCATTTAACTCGAGGTTTGCAGGAGTTAAGCAGCAGCAACACTGAAGTTACGATCCAAACTAATTCTTCAAAGAAGATTCTTCTACTTTCAGTCTTCCTGCTTGCCTCGGATTTAATTTATATTTATTATGCAGCCAGCCACACCCTAACTACAGCTACTTGGAGCCTATCGGTGAAAAGTTGAATCTATTTTTAAATTATCAAGGAAATACTAAGGAAATAAAGAACTTGAAGAGCTAGTTTGGGGAGTATTGCTGCTGTAAATTCTGAAAAGTTAAGTTAGACCAAAAGTGTGATATCCTTTATAATTTAATAGTTATAAATTTGGTTAGACTTTGGAAAGACTTTAATTTTACCTTTCAAATGTTTACTGAAAAAATACCCTTGTGATTCAAGAGCCTCAGTACTTAGCAGTGATCTTTATAATTTATCTTCAGCAATGTTCCACCCTACTGTTCCAGTTTCTGCTTGGGTAATATGTTTATTGCAGCTTGCGGAGCGTTGTGATTTATTTATGTTATAATCCCAGTATTAATAGATGTGAATGAATGGGAACCAGAGCAATGTACTGTTGTGATCTTCTAAACAGCGCTGTCTGCAGCCATCCCTCATATTTGGACACTACCTAGAGTTCAGCTCCTGCAATGCCATTATTTTGAAAATAATATTTCTGCCAGCATTTCTGCACTGTGGGTTACTGTGCTTTAAGCACTGCACTCCTGCAAACTCGGCAGACTTCTTGCAACGAGCCCCTCTCTGGTGCTTGTTGTGAAGCCACCACATCCCTGAGGGTCACGGCAGACGTGAAATCTTCGGAGCAAAAGGGCATGAAGGGAGCCCAGACCCCTTCTTCCTCCAATATTTGCCCAAATTTGGAAAAATATGTTGGGTCAGAGGTTAACGCTCTTGGACAAAACTGGCACTGCTGCTCTTCTCTCAGTCTTCAATAACCTCTAGCAGCTGTGCATAGATATTCTATAAAAAGAAGAAAAGATACAGAGGTTTGGACTGAGCAGCAAAGACTTTGGCACGTGAAAATCTTTTTAATCCCTTTGATGGGGAGAGTAAATTTTACTATTTACGGCACTTAAATAGGTTGTGAAAGCGGCAGGTTGATGTCTCCACTACACCAGATTCCCGCTTTTCCTGCTTTAAAAGCGGGACTCAGACCGAGTTTTCACACGTGGGCACGGAGTGCCCCATCTCCAGTCTGTTCTACAGTCTCGCTTTTTCTGCTTCCACTTTCCTGATTTCACAAATCCATGCTTGAAACTCCGTTTTTGTTCCAAATGAGAAGCCAAAAGCAAATCTGGAAACCTTTTTTTCCCCTGCAGATAAGAAATGTTGTTGCATCAGAGCAAACCGCACACATTGCTGAGCACGGGCAGTCCAGCGCAAGCTGGCAGAGGTGTGGTGGTCATCTGCACTTTCTAGGACGGAGCCATATAGGACAGCGTCCTGACCACAGTATGGTTTGACCCACATTTTTATCCAAGATTGCACATCATCCTGCTCACGCCATGCAGTGACACCTAAACCAGCTTGTTTTCAGCACAGTAACCACCTTAAGTAACCATGACAACACTCATGACACCATAAATGTACCACGAGACATCAGCGACTGTCTGGGAACTGCGGATGGTTTGAGGGAGAAAGCAGCAGAACTGCAATTCTGCCTGGGAAACTCCATCTCGTTTTGGCTACTAAAATACTTAATAATTAATAGGGAAGGAAACATTTTTTTGATGTAGTGTGACTTCAGCAGGCGATCATATAAAATAACTCAAACTCTATTCCTTTGTCTCTTGTCATCTCGCATTCTACTCTACGGCATATTCTGCTCCCAGCAAACAATTTCTTGACACTGGCAAAAGTGAAATATAACTGATTTAGATGATAAATCAACATAAACTAATCCTAGAAGAATGCTCAGAATAAGAATATTTGCCACTTTTCCACGGCATGATTTATAAGTTTTACTTCCATTGCTGTTGCTGCTTTTATTATGCAATCTGCTAAAGCTTAAAAACTGCTAAGAGGTCTGTGTGCTCTCCGGTGCGATGACAATAAGTAATGGACTTGAAATTATCAGCAGGCTTGCAATGCCCAAGCTCACGGGGGTTATACAAGCTGCAAAACATTTGGCTCCATTTCAGTAAAGACTTATTTTATAGCTTTTAGTAGTAAAACTCATGAGCAAGAAATGAGCTCAATTCCCAGTCCAGTTAAATACCCAGGAAATCTGAGAAACAGCTAGAGCCCGCAGCCCAGAGGACGCCCCAATAAAACTTAACGGAGGAGCGCTCTGCCGCACGCCCAGGTCCGCGGTCGAGCGGGGCACGGGGCTCTGGCGTTCCTTGGGGGCACGGAAGTTTGTTTTTTAGAAAACGCACAGCAGAGAAGAGTGCAAGGAATAAGGTCATCTCTTTACAGGGAACCCACAGGGGGTTTCTCCATCTCCCCATAACACAGCCAGAATACTTTATTTCGGCACAAGGTGCAGGGAGACCGCTTTTGAGACGGAAAGGGCAGACTAATCCTTTGGGGCCAGATTTCTTAAATACATTTAGGACCCAGCAAGTAAGATCCTCAGTTATTATGGACTAGCTTTAAACGCCTTCTACAAGAGTGGGTGAAGTAGTAGACTGGTTTTGGCAGAGGCTTTACATGCGAATGGACGAGAACCCCGAGCTCCCTGTGCTGTGCCCGTTGCAGTAATACTTCCTCACGCTGCTTCTCCTCGACCTGGGGAGCTCTGAGAGCTTTTCCACGGCAGGAAGGGTCAGGAATCCCCCTCCAAGATAACCTGCAGTTAGCAGATGGGGTGGCCACCAAGAAAGAGTGCTTGCAACTACTTCAGCAGGAGAAAACTGAAGTCCGTTCTTGCGTATCTCATTTTAGCTGCTTTAACACCAAGCTATTTTGCTAGGTGGAGGGTGCAGAGTGAAGGAAGCTATGGAGCACATCCTCCCCTCCGGTCATGTTTCTGGGTGTGATTTTGTAGGTTTTTGTGGGGAATACTTAATGGCCAAGTCCCTCAGGCGAGGAGCCCTGTTTCGGGATCCCTGCATTCGAAGGGGAGGTTTAGGAGCTCGGGGAACAAAGCAGCAGCACAGCGTGGAGGCATCGCTGCGGCTTAGCGAAGCCCCTTCTATGCAGCAGCTAAGCAGGTGATTCCAGCTTGCGTCTGCATGTCTGTCCCTCTTCCGCACTATATACTGAAATTCCGTCTCACTCTTGCAGGCATATGATTAACCTTAACCTCTCTGCAGAGTGCTCTTTCCTCTTGGAGCAGCTGCAGCGGCACTTGCCTGCTGAGCCCCTGGTCCCACAAATACCTGTGCATTACCTTAGCTGTACCACATCAGTGATGATCAGTGTGAACTATGCCATGAACAACCAGAAAGTAAGACCTGGCTCTTTTCCTGGGCTGACATTTCCTGCAGAAAGGCACTTTCCCCTTCCCAAGCCTTTTGGCGGTTATTTGGCCCTTCCCCACCTCCCCCCATGACCTAGCCTAGCCTGCGTTTAGCTTTGAACACGAGGCCTCAACACTACTTTGTATTTAAAGAGCAAATATAGAGAGCACAGTGTCAGACAATACGTTACCAGGAGAAGAAAAGATAGTTTTCACGTAATTGCCAACAGCAGAGATGCTAAGAAGCACCAACCATCCATTTTCTAGCTTTATCTTTGCTCATCTTTTCCTTTTTCTTTTTTTACAACTTCTTTTTGTTTATGATTTTGTACTTTGTGCTTACTCCTGACCTCTTTCGACTGCCTCGTTGTGATATTGGGCTGTTTGTCAGCAACTCTGTGTGTGTCACAGTCGTTTGCAACTTCATTTTTAATCTCACAGCAGTCAATGTAACAACGGTTCTTCCGATAACGCGCACGACAACCAGAGAGAGATTAACAGCACCATCCACCCCCTGACAGCAGTACTTTTCTCATTCTGTTTTTTTCTCCAATAAAACAATCATACCCATGTAAATAATTAAATCATAATTATTCAGCAGGAAATGACAGTGTTTGAGACATGTCAGATATTTCAAATCACAGTCAATGGGTTATAATTTTTAATTAGTTATCAAAACTGTTTACTTTTCTAGACAAGAACTTAATGCTGAATTGCTTTCCCCACTCACATTTTTCTAAGCTTTTGTGTGTTTCCTACAGTTGGGATTATTGTAATATTGGGGATGGGGAAGAAAAGAGGTTAAATAGAAAACATATGTGCTAACAGATATCCGGTGGGTAAGGACTTTCACAGCTCCCTGAAGGCCTACCACAATCTCCCCCAGCCACACCTAGAAAGAATTTCTTTTACATAGGTAGGTCAGCCTTAAAATTAGTCGAATGCAGCCACTTCTCTTCACGTAGAAAAAAATGTTACTACAGTACGTGATAACTTCAAAGCTCCTGGAAGAAGGGCATCAACAAACAGGCATATGGACCCAATGTCACACTTCAGTATAAATCATGAGTCTCCCCCAAATTTCCTTTTGCTATGATACCAGCCAACTCTGGACTGCCTTCAGGTTCCACCTTTCACCCGTGGAAGGCACATTTTGGACAAAGCAAGCACATTAACAACCTTCAGTTGGTGAAACGCTGAAGATGCCACGGACAAGTCCCACATCCCTGAAGAAATGCACATGCAAACACAGCTCATACCCTCTGGCAGACCTTCCAGAGCCACCAACAAGCTGGTCCTCGGAAAGCTGGCTCAGGTGCTAACGCAGCCGGCGGCACAAGCTCGCTACGGTGATAGTGACTGCGGCATGGCCTGCAGCCAACAGCCTGCTCCGTGCATGGCCGGTGGGCCAGCACAGGACATGGTCCTGCTAGGAAGGGCAGAGGGACACCCCTCCATTCGCAAGGAATAAAAGAGGTGGGAAGGAGCTTTCTTCAGGAGGAAGAAAAAAAAAAAGGTAGCTTGAAGGAGGCAGGAGTTTCTTAGTGATAGATTAATTAGGAGAACCTTCAGCCTCATCAGCCAATGACTTGCTGATTTGTCAGATCCCGCCTGCCCCTTTCATGCAGGTCAGCTGTCCCTTTTGGAGAACACCCTGTTTTCAACAGCAATAAGCTCTTTCTGTCCTCTGTATTTCAATGAAACTAAAAGGCATGCCCCTGTTTTCCCCCTCTTTCTGTTCAAGTACGCTTGGTTCCTCTCTGTGAACATCACTACATATCCCCAGGTCTGCCCAGCCTGGGAAGATCTCGCATCTTGCCACTTCCACGTCTACTTCTGTCAGGTCACAGTTTTGCTGGTGGGTTGTTGGACCTGCCCCGTGGACACTGCCCATCCCGTCCCATCCCGGTCACCCTCCCTGGGCCTGATCCCGATCTGACCTAGCAAGGATCTCTTATCGCTCATAAGAAAGAAGGAGAGGAAAACACTACTGTGAAAATATGTCCAATAGGACACGGGATACAAATTTTAGCCAAGGCCCTTGGCACTGAAGACTTGGTTAAAGAGTGACGAGGGCAGTGAGAACAAACCAGGTTGTCCTTGGACTATTGCAAAGAGGCTTTTGGTGCAGTCTTCCTCGAGCAGTCAAGCTGGAGAGCAATGGCTTGTAGATCAGGGTGTTAATGGCAAGTGAGTGTTCATGCACGGGAGAGGGAGGTTTTTGTCTAGTCTACAGCTATAAAAAGTTCCATATTTTAATTTATTTCCAGCCAACATCAGTTCCTCATAAGTCATTTTGCACAACTAATGGGAAAGATCTTGCAGCCCCCACCACGGTTTGTCTCTGCAACACATTTGGAAAACACAGAGGCTCTTCCCCTAGCTCCTAGCACAAGCTCGTTAGAGACGTGAGGGATGCAACACCCGCTGCAGCATCCGACAAGCACATGCGCCTGGGAAGGGAAAGCCCTGGGCTGCAATTCATATTGCCAGAGGTGTGTGTGCACGTCTTATTAAACCACAATTAGACAAATCAGAAGTAATCCCAGCAGCATGGGATACACTCGAACCAGATTTTCTGCCTTTAAGCTACAGTTATAACCCCGCTTCTTGATGCTGTGACTCTCACATCCCCACCCGCCTCGGCAGCGCGGTGGTGGCTGAGCTCTCCCAGTCCCAAGAGACTGTTATATCAGATGTAGGGGCTATTTAATACGGATTACAAGGGGACTTTCTTGGAAGTTAGGGTCTAGGGTCATACCTAAGTGATTCTGCATCTAGGTAGAAAGATAATTACTGGCATATAGGGAATTTTCAGTTCAAAACGATGATGAGCAAGTTTTAGGTGCTAGAAGTGTTTGGCAAGCACTGAGGAGGGAGCTGGCAAATTGCAGTTCTGAGCTTGCAAGCCAGTGACATACGCACCTACATCTCCTATGGATCAGGCAATCGCTCTTTATTATTGGCTTTTGAAAATCCACCCATCTCCAGGGATGGACATCATAAAACTTAGGAAGAAGAATAAAGTAATGAGTGAAGGAAAGCAATGTACCATTTGAATTTTCTGTATTTTAGTTTGATCAATAAGTGCTTTATCTTTGTGGCTATTTATTGCATATTTTTGCAGCATCTCTAGGTACTTTAACAACCTTTTCACAGAAGAATTAGTCTCCTCATATACCAGTTAATGTCAAAACAAGGTGCTTGCAAATCTAGGCTTGTTGCCTGTTGAAAGCAGTAACAGATGTCCTTTGTGATCATTATTTGTTGCACATATGAACCATCTACGGAGAGGTTCTTGCTTGCAGATGCATTTGTTTGATGCTTCCATTTCATTTGGAAATACTTCTATTGGCCAACTGCAGTAAGAATTGATTTTGCAAAACAGATGGAGATTATTCTGCTGATCACTGGTTCTTAGTCATAGTTCAGAATATTCTCTGTGCTGTTCCTTTGAAGTATATTCATGCAAAACAACCACATTAAAAAAAACCCTCCTACATTAAAACGTAATAAAAGTTTGATGTTAACTCTCAAGAACTCCCAAGTAAATCGGAGATAGAGCTGATTTGCTTTAACTCTTCACACTCCGGTTTCATTTTGTGCTTGGAATAATACAAAAGCATGCATATGCATTCTGAGATTAATGGAAAGATAATGGAAAGAAGAATTTTATCCTGAAAAGCTGAAACGAAACACAGCAAGGAGCATAGGGAACATTAAAAGTGGAGGAAACACTAAGAGTGATGAGCAAGTGTAATAAGACTGCAGTGTTATGCAGGCCGACAGTCTGCCACGTGCAGTCCCAGTGAATCCATATCATGTTTGCTTTTAAAAAACATATTTGCATGCCAAATGGTGGCACCCCAGCAACAAGCTGCCAACAAGTAGGAAACAATAGATTACTAGTAGCAGGAGAAAGGTGTGCTTGATGATTGTAACTTTGCCTTTTATGTCAGAATCTGAGGCACAAAAAACATAGCTGTTACCCAGACAGACCTGGCATGAATAAATAAATATCAGCCGCCGTGTTCGGCAGGAGACTCTCAGCCCGTAGGGAGAGAGGCTGGTGAGAAGACAGTGAGCGTGCGTGGTGGGTTTTTTCGGAATAGTAGCTGGAACAAGTTTTATGTTGATTCATAAATGTGTCATTTTTGGAGGGAGGCATGAAAATGTGCGTGAGAGAAGATGGCAGTGCAATGAATACCGAGCGCGTGGGAGGCGGGAGCACAGGGGAGAGCGAGGGAGAATAACAGAGATAAAAGTTCAGAGGAAGAAGATACAACCCCGAGGAAATGCAGACAGGAACAGGGAAAGGGGGAGGAGAAAGACGTTATTACACATTACAGAGAAAACAGTGGTGAAACCTGCTTGAAATTCCACTCGAAAGTCTCCTCTGAAAGCTGCTTGTATTGGCCCTGCAGTCTTTTGAAACTTGAATACAAATTAAACCATCTGTCTGGAGAAGACAAATCCCTTCCAGCAAAAGCTCCCACACGACAACAAACTTGGTATCCTGCCCCGTAAAATAGTAGTTGTCCAAGTAATTGAATATGCCTGGTGTCCGAAGCTAAAATACGTGGCCAAACACCTCTGTCAGTCTCTCAGAGATGGGACAAGCATGAGGAGCTTCTTGGAAGGAGAGCGAGACATCGTAGCCCGCCCAGGGCAGAAGCCCCAGCAGGGCAAGACGGAGCAGCCCAGGGTGGGCTTGGACCTCAGGAGCACTTTTGCAGAGTCCTGCGGAAGGTCATGCCTCAGCGGAGGACACCAAAAGGAGGTCGTCACCTTCTCCTGCTCCAAGACTGGTCAATTTTTGATAAATAAACCCATGATAGGAGAACCATAAACCAGACCAGGAGCCGTTTGCAAAATTATGTTAGCTTGCAGGATAATTTAAAAGTGGCAGAACTTACTTTTAAGTTTTAGATCCCTAACGGATTTCAGTGTCCCAGAGGAAATTCTGATTATTTTGGTTGGAAAGTTGGTTACAAAACAGAGAAGGGAGCCTGCTGTTAAGCGTACAGAACGCAGCCCAACAGTATTAGACTTCAAACAATTTTGAGCATTTAAGAAGATGTCTTTTTATACCAGCTGATTGCCTGTTTCCTTAGAAACGGGAATCAGCAACCAGCAGCTAAGGAGATAGAACTCGTGTTAATTTTAGCTGCTGCTGTTTGTTCCAAATTCATTTCCATTTTCAAAGAAACAGACACAAAAATATTGTAGAATTTAACACTGTCATTTTGCAGGGCATGTGCAGCGCTTGGATTTTCTATTCATGCAGTTTCACTCATTAAGTTCTGGGTTTATAGCAAACCACTACAATCATGGAGCAGCCCAGATCTGCTCCTAGGTGAGCCCAAGCTCATACAAACCTTAAACTGTCCTGGCTGGATTTTTAAACCAGCCACGAAACCCAGAAGGAAAAGGTAGGCTGGGATTTCATCAGTGCAAAGTTTTGCAGGATTTTATGTTGGATGGATTGGGGCAAAATACGCATTTCAGATCCATCCAAACACAGAACATTGTGCACTCTGTCCTGTGAAGCTTGGTCACCTTGGCAAAGCGCAGCAGGAGGTTCTCAAAGCCAGAAAGGGAAGCAGAGTATGAGCAACAGTTGGCTGATTTTTTTTTTCACACTTTACACAATTTTAAGAAAATTATGGATATATTTCTTCAGGAATAGTCCTGGATGTAACTCATAGCTCTTAATCAAGATTTTTAACAGGTCTAAAGGATTGTAATGGGTGGCCTCTCAAAGCTTTGCGCGCAACACCTCCAAGTCAATCCACCTGAAATTGCACCTAATCAATACTTTTTCACTGTTCTGGCAGACAGCTAGCATTTTCAGGGAACTGTTTGAGTTTAATTAAACATGAAAAATTTCATGATTATGACTATAACCAGCTCTTATTCAGATGATGATGGTTTTGTGCCAAGTTCAGGCCACCTAGCTCAGCACTTCCCAGTTTCAGTGGTGCCTTAAATGACACGTCCTTGCTTATTTTGCCTTTATTTCTTTTTGTTGGTGTTTCATGCTTGTTTTAGCCCCATTATTACTGTTGTTGTGTTACTGAGCAGGGGAGGCCTGGCCATGCAATGCATCGTATCAGTTCTTCGTTCCGCTGTGTTACACCTCCTTATTGTCCTTATCACTGCATATTTAGGGCCGTGATAGATGTGGGGGCTCTCCTGATTTTTGCAAGCTTACCCTTTCTTTTCTGTTGCTTCGCTGCTGCTTTTCACGCCAGCTCACACTTCCTGTTGCTTCTGCTGTGCGAACTGAAAGCAAAATGCGATCCCGGATCGGAAAGGCATGGAGCTTGCCCGGAGATCCCTTCTTGAATCAGTGGCACATAACTATATATTTTTTTTTTTGAGTATTTCATTCCTGCAAAGAGCATCTTCTGAACAGCTTTCCTTACCTACTGGCCTAGGTAAGGTGTTTGTTCTTTATGGTATGTGTGTGTTTTGCAGGGTTGTTACCGGAGAGCAAGGGTAGCTCTGTGATTAGCACACAAGAATTTGGGAACGATGCGCTCAACGCTTTGTTCAATACAAACTTAGTATTGGTCCTTGGGCCTGTCCTCCAATTCCTGATCCTGAATGAGGCTAAAACTGCCATCCTTCGGTGTTCTGAGAATAGAGGCATTAAACCTTTCTACTTGATTTTGCTTAAACTTTTTTCCTCTGATAATTTTCCGACTCATTCCACTTGGTGCATAGATTAAATTTTAATATAAGTGTTTCAGTGTGTTCTGGCTGAAAGACATTTTCTTTTGACCAAAATTGTTTGCCTTTTGCAGACTCATGGAACCGTTCAGGTGGGAGGGACTCTGGGAGGCCTCTAGTCTTGAAACCATCCAGACATGGAGGATATGATAAATTATAAAACAGTTTTTAAAAATGTTTCCTTGTCTTCCCCAGTGCTTACTTCAAATTTATATTAGGGGAAAAAAGTCCTTCCTAAACCATAGGCATGGCCATGTGTGCCTGAGGACTTAGCCAGGGAGGGTCAACCTTGACTGCAGCTTTAATACGGTCAAAAACATGACCATAAAGTTACCAGTATTTTTAGATAATGTTTTATATCTCCAGAAAAATAAGTGCATTTTATCATCAGATGTGCTGTACAAATTGAAAATTATGACTGCTTGTATAAATGATCAAAACTGGAAATATGCTCACATTACTACCATTGTGCTCCATCTTTTCTACCCTGCCGTGCATGTGCTGTGTTTCCAATTTTCTTCAAAATCCTTTGGAATATGTTTTAGTTTGGGGGTTTTTTTTGAAATTTGGAAGAGAGAGGGGTAGAAGAGAATGCAAATACTACTGAGGCACCACTCCTCACCCCAGTTCTGCAAAAAAACTTATCTATGTTAATCTTGCAACTTATTTCTCACGCAGATGAGGTAGGATGGGTGTGCAGACTGGAGAAATAGGTCCATCATAGACCAAAGACAAAAATAGGTTTGGGTGCTAGGAAACATATTTTGGTGCTGGTGCAGTTGTGTGTTTATATCTCAAAAAAACAGAACAGAGAGAGAACTCTCTGCCCATACGATCTCAGCCCAAGGGAGGCAGAAACATTCGCAAAGTGTAGTAGTCTTCAATAACATTATGGAAAAGCGACAGAATTGGTTCAGAATCCTCCAACTGGGGCAAATCAGAGTGGTCTGGCCTGGCTACAGTAAAGAAAAGCAGAAAGGCACAAAAAATGGATACGAGCTTGATAAGAAGGGCAAGTAAAGGGGACATGGCTCAATTAAAGTAAAAACCATAAAGCCACAAAGCCTGTCTGCAAGCCAACAGTATGAACTTGGTCAAGGCTGCATTATAGTCCACTGCCCATAATTTAACGTAAAACCATAAAAACATTAATTTCTAATAATGATTAGATAAAGAGAGAAAGTAAAACAGTGTGGAAATACCTGCTGATCTTTACATTATATTAATATGCCTGGGATTTTTACAGGGAACTGATAGCGCTAAATAATAACTCAGATTAAGCTAAGGTTAAGCTTCATGTACAAGCCTGTTACATGGTCTTTTTTGTATGGCTGGGAGACCCAGGCACTTAGTAAGAAGAGGAAAATTGAGCTGACTTTTTGAGAAAGGAATGGCTCGTTGAGCATACCGAGTCATTTTAAACGCACAGAAACGTAAGCAAGAAAAACAGACCTAAGAAGTTTGCTTGACAGAAGTGAACTGCATAACGTGCAGTTCTCTTAACTAGAAGGTTATAGCGACCTGCTTGGTCGCTTTGGTTGGAAAGGGAAGGAAAGACCTTTTTTGCCAAGCTGCAGTGCTGTGTGTTTGCTAGAACATTTGCAGGGAGAGTCGGAGGAGTAGGTAATGACAAAACCACAGTCATATGCTAATAAATGCTTATGTAAACAATAGGAGCAGTCAATACCCTTGTGTTTGAATAATATGATGGAGAAAAATAATATGTGCAGTGGATAGAATAAGTTATAAAAAGAAAATACGGGATGTGGGAGGGGAACTGAAGCTTTCCCCAGCACAAGCTTTCTGGACCCCGGTTTACTCTTGGGAGGCCACATCACATAAACAGGAACACTTGCTTGGATTTTAGAATTTAAAAAATATGCATCTGGCCTTCTTCTTCTTTTTCTTTAATATGCAACTTTCCAGCATAATTTTAGAATACCTGGTCAAATGCAAATCAACAGTAAATTAAAGAGCTGTTAACTTGGCCATTGTCTAATTTTAATTTAAGCAGATGGTCAGCAAGAAAATGACTGTGTTCAGGGAGGGACGAAGGTCTAATAAGGAACTGTAGGAGAGAGAAAAACTGCCAAGAAAAATAAATGCAGACAAATAATAGTGACCTAAGTGGTCCAGGAGCGTGCTGGGGGTGAGAGAAGATGCAAGTGGACGATGCAAGCGTCCCTTGGAGGACCACCCCTACCTCATCGCGAAGGAAAAGAGGTAACGTCCCAAAGCCCATTCATGGGAATATATAATTCGTTATTTGGTCTGGCTGGCCAGCCTACAATAAAATAACCGTAGGAAAATTCTATTAACAGGTAGGATCCCTACTGTGTGTGCAATGAGAGAGTACTAGTAATGGAGTGCTGCCATACCAATTAGGAGAAGTTAGCCATCGTCCCTTGTATGGTCATAGACTCTCGATTAGCATTACAAAGATTGTCTCCAACAATATTCAATATACTTTGCTGTCTTTTGCCATTCTATGTATCTCAGACAGAGAATAGGCTTTTTTAAAGTACACACTGAGTCAGGAACTACTACGTCGCTCTACAGCTTTCAAGTCAAGCAAGCTGGGTGGGTTTTTTTCCTTATTCACCCCAGTTCTCCATGCTCGCACTCCTTTCTTCCAACTCTTGCCTTAGAAGTGCTGCAAAGAGGCCGCGGCGTGCGTGAAGTACGGCTTTCAGAGCCACAGATCGAGCCAATATTCCTCAGCACTCTTGCAGCGAGGTCTCCTCAGCTGCATCTTCTTTTCCACCCAACTCATCTGAGCCTCACAGACGCTTATTGAAAATGTTCAAGCTTTTTTATTAAAAAAAAAAAAAATGAAAAGGGAACTAAGTCACGGTGTGGCATTTCCTCAGTTCGGCAGAGGTGGGCACAGGGCAACGAGCTCAGCACGGCCACGAAGCTCTCCTCGGCTTGGGGGCCTTCAGGTATTTTGCTGCCAAAAGTGCACGAAAGGAGCTGTGAAGGCAGAACTCGGTTCCCGCAGCAGAGACTTTCCCGTCGAACAAAAAACACAGGGAAAATCGGCAAAAGGACTTTGCTCGGTAAATTAAATGTCCGCATGAAAAGCTGTAGGCTTCTGCCACTTGTAGAATGAAAGAGAAATCAAGAGCTACCTAAAACGAGCACATTTTTGTTCTACTGTCTAATGCATTCACCTCACCGTGACCTTGGCATGAGGAGACTTTTTTTTTGTAGAAAACATGTCTTAAGATGGAATTGCTGTGTTTTGCCTGTAATACAGCAAGCATTGAAATGCCAGTTCAAATATAGTTACAATGAGATTTTTCAGGCCAAAATCTGCTAAACCAAAATCTCACAGGTTTTTCTTACTGTTTTTGTTTACTGCTTATGGTAATAAGCACTAATTTTAAAAAGACAGCTTTAATAGAGGATAATTATAATAATAATTAACAAAAATAAATCATTTCAGAAATAGTTTCCACTGAAGGTATTCAGTAACCTCCAGACTGTACCTGCTAACTTCAAAATCTCCATACCCGTAGGAATCTGGAATGACTAATTCTGTATTTACATGGAAATCTACTTACAATTTATTAGCAATTTTAAAAAGTGAAACAGGATTGAGTGGGATAAAAAATCATACAATTATAATGCTTTACAATGCAAATATATTTTTTCCATTCATTTACTGAATTTTCCAAAAATATATCAGAATATTTTGGTTTTAGGAAATTGATAAATTACTTTATAGATTTTCATAAAACTGACTTTGTTCAGTAAAGTTAAAATCAGTTTGAAAAATGGTTTGGAATTAGTGAGTCTACATTTTTACAGAAAAGTTTCTTCCCTCTAACTTCCTAGAAACTGGAATTTGATGATAACTATTAAAGCAGGTGGATAAACAAGACAAGACGTTTAGAGACTAATGCAAATTTTACGGCTCCTTCTGGCTTAATATGCAAACCCCCCAAATTTCACAAACATTTGAAGTCTATTGAAAACAACAATGACTTTTTTAAGAAAAGTATCATCTTATTTTACTTTCTTTGGGCTGAGTTATGAAAACATGGTTTTCTACTAAGAAAGCAAGCAGTTGGTGTTTATGTGCCATCACTTATCACAAATGTGATTTGAGCAACGAAGCTGCCATCCAGCTGTTTGTCGATTTTTTGTATTTTGCACTGGACACCTTACCGTTCAATCTGTTACAGGAAAAACACAATGTCTGGCAAACAAGTCATTGCACGAGGCTAACGTGGCATTCACCCTTCCGATGGCGAGCACTGGTTATTTTAAACACCATATGCTAACTTAGAGCATGCCGGGCCTCGAAAGCCAACGCGGGAAGACGCTCTCCCAACCCACCCGTCCGGCCAAAACAGCTCCGGGTAGTGCCTAATGCAGAAAGCTTTCTAATTTCCATGCTGCAGCTTGTCGCTTCCCGGCTTTTACTATCTGCTGCGTGTTAAGCACCATTAGGATTAGAAATAATAACCTGCTACTCAGCTTAACACACTGTCTTGGATGCACATCCGTGAAGTCAACTCAATTTGTACCACAAGATTTTCTTAGTGATGTTACAGTGAGGGAAAAAATAAAAACTCCTCGCTACTGGTGTTAATTTAGAGCCTACCCTTTTGTTTTGTCTGACAACAGCTATCTTATATCAGTTTAAATTTACTTTTTAATTATGTATACTGCTTTTTTTCATGTGATGCTCCAGACTAGAAATATGTATCTCATTATATTTTACGTTATTCAATTGACCCAAACACAAAGGCATTTTTCTTGAATACTGAGTGCTCATGTACCTTTTTAATTAAAGCTTAAAAAGCTTTTAATTAAAACAATAAATCACAGGCAGCAGGCTCTTTCTAAATTGTCTTTCGGTCGGGGCGTATTTTTCCTTTTGCATGCGGGTTGACCTGGAAGGTAACGAACGGGTGAAGATGCCTTTGGCAATTAACCGATGCAGTAGAAATTGCGCTGCTATCCCCCGCGACGAGCCGAGGGGTACATCCGAAACAGCGCTGCCGCGGACCTGCCTGGGCTCACTCCGGCTGCCCACATCCCTCTTCCCGCGGCCGTCCCCGAGCGCTCGTCGTTGGCAGCAATTAAGCCTTAGCTGGCTGCGAAAGCTTCCCACGCTTTTCCCGTCGTTCTCGCCCAGTCCTTCCTGGCTACAGTGCATAAACTATATTTAACTTTCTGCTATAATTTTGTCCTCTCCCCTCTGCAGCCAAGAGCTGTATTAAGAACGCAGCCCCGGGGGGTGGAAATTGCAGAAAAGCCACCCGCAGCTCAGGTCCATGTCCCCAGGGACCAAGCTCCCAGGAGAGGGGACATCCCTCCTGCCTGCAGCAGAAAGCAGGGGAAGAGGACACCTGCGTCTCCTTCCCTCCTCAGCCTTGCTGCACCGTCGTTCCCGCACTCCTCAAGCACCACGTGTATTTGACCCTTTCATATAAGAGGCTTCAAAGCATCAACATCATACCGACAGGAACGGGTCCCCATTGCAGACACCTTATCCCAAATATTCACCCAGCGTAGCTTGTGGGTTAATGGCTTCAACTTTGGAAGAGTCCAGTAGCTCATAAACTGAGCGTTCTTCTCTCTTTTCACCTCATTTGCTGTCTTGAAATAAATGCTTATTTTGTCTTTTATTTTGGAATCCACTTTTTCAAAGCTTCATAGTCCTCATTTGAAGGAACCCAGCATACAGCTAGGCAGGTTAGAGACAGCTAACTAGGCAGATATGAAGCAAACTGCTGCGGGAACTAAAAAGCAGAGAGGGGGAAAACAAGTTCGTGGGAGATGGTGTTGCCCTTCTTCTCCTTCCCAGTCTCAGCAGTAATATGTAGTAGTAATATATAGGCATATAATGTGTCCCGCTTGCCTGATTAGACTGCCTTGCCTTGTGAGCCCCCAATTCCGGAAACCTTTTTCAATCCAAGAACAAACGAAAAACAAAACTGCAAAAACTAGAAGGCTGGGTGACCTCAAGGAGAAACTAAATCTCCCAATAAAGCCGGCAGTAAACTCCAACTACTTGCCTAAAACTATCGAGCATAAAAACACGAAACCCTTGGACTGTGCTGCCAAGGCATTTTGCCTCCCTAGAGGTCAAGTTGATAAAATCCCCAGGCGCGACGACTCCTGATTGCGCTTTTGGCCAAACCTTTCTTAACGCGCTCGTTACACAGAGATGTCTGCAACCGTCAGCAGTTCTCCCTTCTTCAAAACATCATTATTCGGTGTTTAAAGGTGCCCAGTGAAGATCTGTTCTCATTAACGGGGAAGGATGGGGCTTGGAGAGCCGAGCCCCGGCGGTGCGGCGGGAGGCGCGTGCTCCGAAGGAGCAGGAACATCACGGTATTATTAACCCGGTTGTCTCACACCAACGTGCTTCATCCGTACGCGGCGGCGAGGAGCTCGCAGCATATGCTGCAAACACCGTGACATTCCCAGCGAGATCGTCGGGTCAGACGCGAGAATGAGACGGAGACGCTCGAAAACATGATACGGCGCCATCAAAAAAGAGAAATAAGCCAAACACAATTTCGCCTTCTATCGCTGAGGGGACTTTGGGCCTTTATAGTCTTTCTGAACAGGAGAACAAAGACAATACTTTTAAGCGCTCTCAGTTTGGGGAGAATTGCTTCATCCGAGACCTGAGGGATAGAGAGGCTTTGTTAGACCGCAGACTTTAATTAAGTTTGCCAAACTCAGCTCATGAGCTTTCAAACCTTTCATGAGAAGAAAGGGAGGATGAGGGCCGTCGTCAGGTGCAATCGCCGCGCGTCTGTGCTTCTGGTGGATGGGGTGGTACAGACACACCGCGCTTCTTCAAAGGCGACTAGCATCATCCCAATGATGAATTTTAAACATTTTCAGGCAGAAGAGATGCACTTCAGCACGTGCCTCCAGAAAATCCAAATTGAGGCGTAACACATGCATAACACACAACGATTTTCACATTTGGGGAGCGGCGGGCTCTGCTGCTGTCTTTCCAAGCGAATATTGAATATATGCATGCCAAAACCAGCACCATTTCGTTCGGCGGGACTTTCTGTGGGACAAATAATCCCTCTCCCGCTGAGGGCTGCGAGTTAATTTGCCCATTGACTTCCTGCCAGCACATGCCTGGGATTTCTCGCCAAAGTACAAAGTGAAAGCACATCTTGACACCTAGCCACTCAACTGTGTCCTAGCACAGAGTAAAACATGATATATGTTTATGGCATAAGGTTAAGCTGCACTTAGTAGTGCACTCAGTGGTTTGCAGTGCACCCTCTGAAAAAGTTAATGTATTTTGTTGATAGCTAGAGTGTATATATTTGTCTCAAAAGCAGAACGTTCTTATTGATTTTTAGGATATTTCTTTGCTCTAGAAATTACGTGACCTCTTCTCTGGGGGGTCGCCCCATATTTCACTCCTGTCCACGCAACGACTCTGCTACGAGTTCAATGACACTTTCAGACTGCTCGACCTGGCCCAGCCGCACGTACGGGTGAAAGCCCAAGATCCCTCTCCCTCACGCTGGCAGCTCATCCATTTACAGAGGGGAGACAAGCTAAAGCACTCCGGTGATGACATTCCTCCATTTCACAATATCTCCTCTTGTGTCAGAATAACCAGCAACTTCTCCCTTCGTTGATAAGTAAAAATAGCATTTCTTCACATCGCAAAGAACAGGGGATATGATCCCCGATGTCCCCACGGTGCTCATCAGGGGACAGTCCACCCAAGAGATGACCCATGTGATATTTTCATTTCCTCCACTTTTGTTCCTGCTTTTCCTCCACGAGTTGGGATGACTGGCAGTGAAAGGAGAAACGTACACTTCATAATCAGCCGCAGTGGCAGTCATCCAGATGATGTACATCGGTGACATTTTTCATGAGAATAACTAGCAAATGCTAATGATCATTTCTCCTAATTATATATTCACAAGTTATTTGCACTCATTGCCAGCTTTAGTGTTTGTGATTAGATGAGGCAGATTTAAATGCAATGTTGCATATAAAACATGAGAAAATTCATAGACAACTGCCAATATTTTGTTCTTCATATGATCAGAGTAAAACTCAACAGACCGTGAACTGCGATGTGCAGAAATAAGCTTAATAGGGTGGAGGAAGGCTGCAGCGGTGGGACAATCCCATACATCTTTCTGCATGGAGACACTTATCCTCATGTAGTCCTCTCCCACCCACCCACCGAGACGCTCACTCAGTGTTAAGAGTGCTACAGACCTAAGCCAATGTCCCTAAACCCTTACTATTGAGCTGGTATTTCAGCTGTGAATCGGGTATTAGGGTCAGGAACCAGAGATGTCCAGAAAGACCTTGGGTTTCCCCTGGGTGACAATGGCTGCAGACGATGGCACTCCTCAACCCAGGTTGCCCAAGGAGCTGCCTGGGCTCAGGACAGACCTCGTCTGGAGGACAGACAAAAGATTTACACTTCAGAAGATCGAACGGATATAAGCTAAAAATATAGAAGAACAGTGGTCTAAAATGGTGCCTTTCAGAGTTTTTTGCTGTGGACAACCGGAGAGGATATATGTTGAAGAGGCAGGATAGTGCAAGTCCCATAGGATAGTGCAAGACCCTTACTGGGAGGTTTGGTGTGCAATAGGAACTGGTTTGGTAGGACAAGCTTAAGCGATGCCGTGAGTGCTTTGCACCGAGGGATCTGTGTTTGCTCAGGCTTCCTAGCAGAGTGGCTTAACTACCTTCTTTAAACACAAAGACAACTCAAAGCTACGAGTTCAAACAGGCTGCTCCTTCGCAAGCCCCTGCTTCGGCCTCCCAGGGGTGGGACAAAGCCCGTATTGAAGACAAACGCAGACACGTAGGCTACGCTCCCAGGTAAAATTCGTTCTGGCAAACTTGAGTCCTCAGCGCGGGTATTTGAGCACGAGTTCAAACAGCACGGAGCAGCCCTCGGGCACGCGCTCAAATTGCAGCCGTCCTCTCGTCGACGTCACCGGGCGAGCTAATTCATCGCATTTCAGGCGACTGCACAGAGCTGCACCTATTTCTCACTGGGATGTACTGTATAGAAGAAAATTTACAGGTCTCAAAAAGAATTTCATTTATCTGCTTCGTCTCATCAGGGTTGCTCAGCCTGACTCAAAACTCGCTGACATTAATGGACTGTTTCCTGCACCGTCAGTGCTCTAGGAGCCCGGACCTCACCTCTGCGCATTAGCGGTCTCCGCAGAGCCTTTTGCAGGAAATTTTTAGTGACCTTAGTGGTTCTTCTGCAGGAATCAGCCCCCACAGAGCAAACTTCCCACTGTAGTCCAAAATATGCTGGTTTCATTTTTCCGAGAACTTGTTTTCATAGCGACCATAACTACGTTACTCTAATTGTACATTTGTTTAGAAAAACTCGGTGTGCAACCGCTGTATATGAACCCTAAATAGCACCAGAATATTCCAGAAATTAATGAAATGCAGCTTGTTTTCACTACTGATAAAGACTGGCAGCACTTCAAACTCTGCAAAGGAAAAATATCAAGAAGATGCAGCTGAGAAGAGATGTGACCATCTTGATCAATGTGGAGTAATAAAATAATTGGAGGTTATTAATGGAATGAGCCTCATCAATCCTTATTTATTACAGAGAAACCTGGATAGTTTCCTCTTAAAAAATTTATTTGCTCTCTCTTTAACGTTTACAGATGGCTTTTTTCCTTTTGCACATGTTAGCTGCAAAGTAACATTTCTTCCTCAGAATAATCTGTGAGGGAAATAAAAAAAAATAAAAAAATCGATGTTTAGATGTTGGTGAAGAATTTGGCAGGCAATATTTTCTCTGCAAGAGCTATTTCATCAAAAGCTCAAAATTCACAGAAGAAAGAAAACACATGGATCGCATCCGAAAAGGTAAAAGCCAATCCAAAGAGGAGTCATATGAGAAATAAAACAAGTACTGATGGATAGCTAGTTCAGCGCCTCGTATGGATAAGATGTAAAAGCTTTTAAGGAATCCAGGGATAATTTCCTCCTCAGGATCTGTGATAAATAAGAAGTAAAGCCATGTTATGTCGAGAGAAGTAAACTCCCATTACCATAATTCAGTTTAATGCATTTAGCTCCTGAAGTTAATCTCACCAGACTGCATTCATCACACCCATGAAAGGATGTCTATTATTTTTGCTTTTAATATTCAGAATACTTTTTAATGTATCAAACATATGGAAATTTTATTTCTACAAGAGCACAGAGGCAAGTAATATTTCTGCAGCAAATAAATGTCATTCAGCGACAGCAAACTGTCGTTGGCTGGAGAAGATAGGAGCAAACTCAAACAACATACATACATTTTGCATGTTTCATTAAAAAGGGATAATGAAAGAAAATATGCAAAGTGCCAACAGCATGACTAAATGATTTTTAAACTCTGCAATTGTCTTTTACCAGGATTTAAATTTCATTTCCACCTATTACTGAGCAGCTAATAGCTTACCTTCGAGTTCAGCTGAGGCACTGTCACTCTCAGAAGTTGTTTCTTTCCATCAAATTCTTCCTAACTTGCTGTGACAGTGACACTTCTTATCATATCTCTGATTTCTAACAAGGCATCAGATCTGCTCAGTCACCTCCACGGGATATATGTGATTTACTTGAAAGAGATCTCGGGGCCTTGCTACCATGCTCCCAAACCTTCTGCTGGCCAAAGCCACCGGCCCCGGGACAAACGCTGTCACCTTCCCAAATCCAAGCCGTTGGAGGCTCCTTGCCCTAAAGAGTGCCCCGAGGTCCCTGTGTGCGCCTTTGGGCACCTAATATCTATGAAAACGTGGCCCTGATATGTGCAGGGTGAGGGACCACATGGCAGCGTGTCAAATTTTATTCTGTTTTAAGATAAGAAGCCAGATCTCCAGCTAAAATCACTCCTCGCTCTTTATAATGTGCCACTCCCACGGTTATCGGAAACCTTGATTTCATGTCCCAGTACGGATCCTATTGAACTGAATGCTGTTATCTGCTATTCCTTCCTACTTTGCTATTTCTGTCTGAAGGTTTAGCTCCAGGATAGCTGATCACATCATTCACTCGTGCAGTTCTTATTCAGGATACTCCTGATAAATCTTAACCAAAGAAAACGAAGCATGTGCAACTGCGATGAATGAGTCACGCTGGCAAATAAAGCCTCGACAAACTGCTATACATAAGAACATATAATCAACATTTAAAGGGTTATTGTATAATTCACTGTGCCTCAAGAAATGTTTCGGCAGCTAATTCAGATGCCTTCCACTTTTAATCTTCCTTTGCTTCCTTGTATTTTTGTTTCTTAGAATAACAAAATGTGAACAAGATAAACTTACGGAAAAAAGATGTAGCTATTTAGAGGCAATGAATAAACATCTATTTTGAATTAGCATTTTCTGCTAATTTTGAAATTGTAAAGTGGTATTATCTGCTTTGTATTTGACTGACTTCTACTTATGTGAGTTCTTCATTCTGTTTCTAAAAACGGCAGGTTCAGTACGGCAAAACAAAGACATTGTCCACTAATACACAGATTTTTAAATTGCTTTTCCAGTGTTTTGAATGTCTGCATAAAGCAGCACAGTACTAAGTCTCTGTCTATTTAGGTAGAGCAGTTTCCATCCATCCCCAATGCCAAACCAACTTGCTCCCATATCTCCAGGCGCTGCTCTTCTCCAGGGACATAGCCTGAAATACGACAGAGCCCCATGCCGGCATGCAGAACGGTGAAGACTTGAAGATAATTACAAACTTTCTATTCAGACTTTTCATAAAATAAAATACAACTGAATTTACAGCTCTCCTCACATCTGAGCTCCCATCTCTCTGAAGCTGGAACATCCTTGACCAGTACCTGCTTTGGAAAATTTCACCCAAACTGGTTCAGCCATTTCTAATAACTAACAATAATACTAATATCTTTGAAATACATACTTGCACACAAAATTTAATCTTTGCATTCAAGTAAAACACATATTTTCTGATGTCATGTTCTTTGAAAACACTATCAGTGCAATAAAAACTCAGGTGTACGTAATGACAAAATATTTTTAACCTAAGAAGAGAGATTATAATTTTCTATTGCAATAATGACAGACACTAAAATTCCATTGTAAAATTTTTCACTAGTTTCATACCACTTCTTCTGTAGCATTAAACATGTATTAAACACCGTTGTTACTGTCTTGTAAAACTTGCTCACGCTGTCAGTCCCGTTCTTTGTGATCAAGGGATAAAAGACATGAGGACAGATCTAAAAGAAAATGGTTCGAATTTCTTTTCATCAACATGTTCTCCACTTGTGTGTGTTCTTGACTTAGCTGTGCAACACTGATTTTTTTTTCTTTTTGATGTCTAATTGGATTTCTTAGGAAACTTTTGGCCACTTCCCATTTTATAGTTGTTTTGCCTTATTGACAATTAGATTAATTCATCCTACCTGTATAAATTGGTCTATCTGTAAGGTCGTCCCTCCTTGTTGGTTTGTGTAGTCCCAAAAGTGTGCCCACTAACCAGATTATCACTCATTATTTTTCCATCTTGAACACTATTACAGGTGTCTTGGAGTTAATGAGCAACTTCCTGATTATTTTAACTTTGTCTTCGATTTCTCAATGTGACCTTGGAATTGTTATTTTTGGTATTACTTTATGCAAATTGTACTTCAGTACGATGATCGGTATGACACTACAGAAAGGATTAAAAATGTAAATACACCACTCAAAACTACTAGACCAAAGTTGGGCAAAAGTTTTGCCTCTTACGCTTGCTCTCCCACAGTCTTTGTATCTGCTCAGGGAAACTTTTTTGAATCATTTCAGTCGGATGAATGTATTCGATACCTCTGTTACCAGATTGGGAGGTACAGCCCAGTATTTCATCACGGCCATTTTAACCTATAAAAAGGCACTATGGAACAGAAAGCATGTTTATCAGCAGATAATGTATAGGGCATTTTACCTAAATAGTAGGGTCACTCCTCAAATTTAACCCCAAAATTTTTAAAATGTATATCAATTTTAAACTAGACCTGCTCAATGGCTTCTCAGACAACTACTAGAGTTATTCTCATAAAAGGTGGTTCGATACCTGATTATTGCCCAAAGCAGTGAGGGCAAAGCATAACTCCAAGCTGGGGTGTCTCCTTTGGGGAGCACATCTGCTCCCGCTGGTGGGCCTCCCATCCTGATTTGCACAGCTCCTTCATAACAGCTTCGATAGTAAAGCTTCAAAAAAACCTATATCCATCAGCATTAACTTTCTACCTGCCCCAGGTGCCTTTCCTGAACTCAAAGGGGCCTCGGTGAGGACTCGTATTCGTAAATGTTTGAAGTATCTTGTGTCTCAGGGTGATCTCTCTGATCAGATGTAGATGGTTTTGGTATTTTAATTTACCCTGGTTAGTAATGAAGCTGCAAGAAAACCCGCGTATTTGCACTTCTGTTTCCAAACTGCTAACATATGAAAACACAGCCCATAAATAAACCATCCTGATGCTTATCATCATGCAATGTCACATAGCAAAGGTCTGGCACTTGTTCTTCTCTGCTGATACGTATTTGCATTTAGATCACTTAAGAATTCCAGAGGACATAAAAAAGAAGAGTTTCTTCATCTCTTTTCATTCATTTACATCAGCAAATCTGCATATAAATGGTAAATCAGACCTTAACATGTGTTTTCTGGAGTGATATTATTGAAGTCTACTTTCCAACGCTAATTGCTACCATTGACATCAATTTGTGATTGCCTCTTTCTGAATTAGACCAAGTAAATGATCTACAGCTACAGTTTCTCTACAATGTCATACGCAGCTGCATACAAAACACGACTGTCTTTAAGAAAACGCATTTCTCCAAATAACCACTTACAAAATTGTCATTATTAGAAGAAACTCTTCAGCAAAAAACAAGAAGAGAACTATTCCAGCAAAGGACTACTTCTGTTTCTAGGAACACAAAATATTAGAATACGAAAGTAAGAACGTCACCTTATTGTGTGAGAAGATGTTGTTGGTGCTGCCGATTACACAACGCCAGTGTGATTAGTAATAAGGTACAGAAAATCAGGACTCCTAAACTATTGTTTCACTAATGATTAGCACTCGCCATCAGTCTCTCTCTGCCTCCGACTCTTTCAGAAACATCGCATAATTTACCACTTGCCACAAGAAAATGCCTTTCCGTCAGTTTGGATGTGCACTTATCACAGCTTCACAGGCAACGCAAATATATATATTTTAAAAGAACTGAAATACTATTTCTGTCTTTATGTTAGCATAAAAGAGGCAGCAAACGTTTGACTATTAATCTGCTTTCCCCCTCCTCTAAACAAAGGCTGAGATAAAACGCTTGGCTCTGCTTAATTTAGTATGTAAAATCTTTTATTTTCCTTTTTTACAACAATAATAAAATACTTTATTGTCTCATAAATAATTTAGTAAGACCCCTGAAGCAAAACCGAACAAGGATAATCTCCGGTTTACCTCCAGAAGGACGGCAGGTGGAAACGCTCAGAAACGTCCATGTCCAAGGCTCTGCCCCGGATGGGAACCGGCTTCTGCTCTGCGCTTTGGACAACTTCTTCTGGGACGGTTCAATGTTAAATAAATTAATAAAAATAGCAATAAGTCTCTTCCTCATCATATTTAAGTTTCAGGTGCAGACTTCCTTAATCAAACTATTCATTGATACTCTGTCACTTATGCTTAACTGATGCACAATATTTTGATGTCCTGTATTAGCTTCTCACCAGCTGTTAGGCCTATCCCTTTTTTTAAAGAATGTACATATGATGATAATCTTTATAACTGTCAAAATCCAGAAAAGAGTAGAAGGAATCCAACAGAATTAAAGCATAAGACACAAGAACAACCACAAGTCCTGTGACTGTGATCAGAAACTATCCCACAAATGACAAGAAAAAATAAGTTCATTTATTCATCATTTGGAAGTGATTTCCCTGAAAGAAAATTAGATGGTTGTAATCATTAGTGAAAATGGTGGTTGAATGTAAAATATATTTGCGTATAGCTTACATTTCTCTTAATACAGATTTTATTGCTTGTATTCATTTAAGGGAACTTTAAATAAACCTTTGGCAGACTGATGATCTTTTCAGTATTGATATAGTCTTTGTGCAATTCTAAAATAGTTCAACTTTACAACGCAAAAGCCAGAACCTTACCGAATTCCACCAAATCATATATGCAAAGAACTTCTCAAAAATATTTTGAGTGAAGTTTGGAAAGAACCTTTAGATTTTCTGGATTTTAATATCAGAATTTATTCCTAAAAACAACAACAACAACAACAAAAAAACACGTACTTCTGTTATCTGCCCTCCTGATGCACGAAGATGTTGCTCTCAACGCAGAAACCCTTCACTGCAGGCCATCAGGATTCATCGCCACCTGCTTACACCCACCAGTGCCAGAGAGGATTAAGTGCCCAGTTTTGTTCAGCCTTTCCCAAGCATATTTAATTGGAATAACCCTGCTGGCAGGCAGTTGTGCTCCGCGGAGGGGTTGCAGGAGCGGGCTTGCGTTGAAAAGTGGTTGGAATTAATGGTTGTGTCTGGAAAACAAGCAGCAGGAGCAAGCGCAATACAGCGCCCGTTGTTAATGTACGGCACAAAATCTTTAGTGCCATGCAGAAAGATTAAGGAAGGTGCTAGTCAAAGAAAGGGAAATTTGGAAGAAAATATTCCAAACATGTTTCTCAGACCTTTAATAACAAGAATTATTCTAATAAAACCAACACATTGGTGCTCATTCATGTTGGGGAAAAAACAGATTTTTTTTCACCCGTATGTGTTGCACTTTCCTTCCTGTTTCCATGTGTGAACTTTATTCATTTGGGTTGGTTCTGGAGTCAATAACTGCTTTCTACAGAGCAGAAATAGCATGAAATAAGTAGGCCTCGATTCAGTAAGGACGAGTGCAAAGCGCTGCGGCTATGGAGGTACAACCCATCCCGTCAACGGAAGAGGACGAATTACTGCTTAAAATGCTGTTCTGCAGGAAGGATCTGGAGGTCGTGGTGGATGACAAAGCGCACATGCAAAAACAAACTGCTGCTGTTATAGGGTGATATGACCAGGCTGCCCAGGTCACCTCTCCAGCTCCTTCAGCTCCGGCCAGGCATGGGGGAACGTGGCCGGTCCAGCGCGTTGGGTTCAAGAGATGCGTCGCAGCTGGAGAAAGTCTGAAGAAAGCATTGGAAACAATCAGAACTGGAGAAAGCATTACCTGTGAGGAAAGATGAAAAAAAAATCAACCGTTTGATCTAGGGAAAAAAATTGAGAGATACGATAGCCATCTTCAAATATGCAAAGGGTTGATGCAAAGAGAATGGCAATGAGCTGTTTTTCCTGGCGCCCAGGGAAAGAGCAAAAAGCGGTGGGTTTAAACTGAAGCAAGGAACATGGGAGCTTGACATTATGAAAATCTGCCTAAGTATAAGGGATAGTTCAGCACTTTGGTAGATTGACTAGGGAAGTAGTAAAACCTCTGTCATCAAAGGTTAGGCATTTATCCTAACTGGATATCCTGGAATTTCCCTACCTACAGCAAAGGGATTTACTGCATGACTTGATAGCCTTCCCAGTACTATTTGTTACAATTTCTGTGATTAAATATGAAAGTAATTAATAGTGCCAGGTCTTCTGAAAGATCAGCTACGAGGCATGTCAGATTTGGCAAAATTAATAGATACTTTTGACCTTAATCTCTCCGTACCTTAATTCCATATTTACAAAATGGGATAATGCCCACTCATCTCTCAGGAGCGCTAGGAAGAAAATTAATTAACTTTCTGAAGCATGGTAGCATGAGCAGGAACAGCACGACCCAAAATTCCCCCCCCAAAATTAACAATTCTGTCCCTACAGTCAGGTGCGAGCCGTTTGCATGAAAGGAGTGCAGGGTCAGACAGCGAGCAACAGGAACAGTGTCCCTGTCACCCAGTAATTAAAGAATAAATCACAACAAATACACAAAGACGTTGACTGGAGAAAGCATTTCCCAAACTTCAAGGACTTGATTGTGCGGCTTTAGCAATATTTCTTTGCAATATCACGTGTGCACGATGAAAAGTGTACCCAGTGTTGTCCAGCAGGATTAATTTGGTTTTACTTCAGACACTCGCAGAAAGCTCCCGGAGCAGCCGGCAGCCCAGCGCCACCCCACATCTGCAGGCACCGGCGGTGGCAAATCCAGCTGTTGACACTGAGGCTGCGGACAGAGAGAAGGAAGGTAGGGGGTTCCTTGCCAATTTATGCCTTATATGGATAAATCAAAAATCTTTCTGGGCACAGCCCTTGTTATATTCAGGGCAAAGTTTTATAACCAAAGCCATACCACATCTATATGCAAAACAACTGCCTTATGTCCTAAAATAGAATTCTACCCGATAAGTAGGATTACGTAATGTAAAGGAAGATTTTTTTTTAGAGACGCGCTCTGCCCCGGGGAGTCTCCAGCTGCACAGGGGGCACAGTGGGGGATTTGGAGGCGTATTGCCGTAAAGAGCTACACCAAACAAATTAACTTCTTTGCACATATGACCTTTTTATAGAATTACCTATCGAAACATTTCCCTGTTATTTTAGTCACGATGCATTTTAATATACGACCCCAGGCAAAGATAAGCAAAGACACAGACTTCCACCTGCAAGTGGGATTTTATTTATTTATGTATTTTAGTGATGATCAAAGCTTTACACTTTGAAGTTAATCTTTTCCTTCGCAGGAAAAGGTTAAGAATTTGGTTAGATTTGGTTTCAGTAATCAAGTTGAGAAACTGGATGCAGATCTAGCAGTTATTTAAATATAAGTACCATAGAAATGAGGAGAATCATATAAACTTCTATTAATAAGCATTTTGGGGTGCTCTATATTCAAGTTTTTCCACGGACATCAAACTCCTTTTAATATTGCTTCTTTGGGAAAATTCTACTTCTGCTATGTAAAATAAAAAAAGACACCAATGAAAACGGCAAATTCAGCTTGCCCTACCTGTACTGCTTAATTCTAATTTCTCTTCCAGAGACGTTCGGTTTGCCATGAGCACGACAGCTTCTGTCAGTGCAAGCTCTGCAGAAGAAATGCTCCCTCTCTATGACTCCAAGGTATAATGCCAGGCAGGTTTGCTGGACTCAATTTACTCTAAATTGTGCAGTTCATTTCTTACCATGAATGCAACTGCAATGGAGTTATTTATATTTGGGCCAACATTAAAAATAGATATTGCAAAATGCCAGCTCAGGTCCCCAAAGAACAAGGATCCATCGCAGTCGCTATTAGCGAAAGCTCCACTACTTCTGCTGTGCCCACTTTGAGAAAAACAGAGAAAAATGTCCATTTGTGGGAAAAAAATGTCCACTTGTGGTGTGTCCTGGGCACCATGCGAGGAGCACTCCCCGTACAACTCGCCCCCTCTCCCGGCCATACCAGCGACAGCAGGTTTCCTCTGGAAATCCTCTCCCAGACCCATCGGAGCTGCCTCCAGCTCTCGGGGCTGGCCACCAGCATTGCCATCTGGAGAGCATCATATGCTGCTCAACTACTTCTCTCTCCATTAAGAACAGCATTTTGCAGTGACTTCTAAACCACCATCTTTTTCTTTGTATTTACTTCAATACATCCTAAAAATTCAAGTTATGTTTCCTACTTAGCATCCGAAGGGCAAACCTGCACCACTAGTGCCAAGCGAAGGTGAAACGTAGTCGGTTTGGAGAACAGCGTGTTGGCTGCACTTGAAATTGTAGGCTGCTGTATGTCAAAATTGTTGCTGCTAGTAATAATGACTTCATCCTATTTGTCATCCTTCTTCCTAAGACCATGAGCTCGTGTTTACAAGCTACAGTTAGGACTCGACACACAACAGGGTAGCTCAGCGTAACTGGGGATGCCGGGGCTTACTTATTTACTTTCTTTCTTCTAAAATGTCACAGGTTGAGAACACAGAACAAATATGGGCTATTTTGAGAGATGCTTGTGATCCAGCTACAGCAAGAAAGAAGCCCTGGTCCAGGTGCTGTACAGGGACATCTCCACCTCCTGGGCAAAAAGGGAGTGGAAATATCCCCCCTCCATCTTTCCAGTCTGAAGGAAATGAGAGGGGCAATGCATCATCCAGCGGCCGCTTGTCCGCCGCGAATGCCCCGGTGCCGGCACGGCGTCTGCACCGTGCCGGCTGCACGGACACTTGCACCGCGCCCCAGGAACAGCTTAAACTAAATGCAAAAAAAGCAACACCTCAGGTGGGCTCCAGGGGGAAGTTCCTCCAGTGCTGGTACAAATTCATCCGAGATTTTCCCAGAAGAATGATATTACAGATAGATTTTCTAATACTCACCGCAGAAGAGATGTTGAGGCTGAGGAATGAGTGCAGATACATTGCACCAGGAGGATAAATGTATTGGAAATAATTTAGGGCCATTCTGCATCTATTGATGTTTATTGAGTCCGTGTACAGAGCGGACGGCTGGGGACTGCGATAAGTTAGTGCCAATAGCGAGATACACACTGCCTTCCTCCATCAAATACCACCTGAGAAGATTAAACACCAGCGGAGATCTGCTGAACAAAAATTTTGTTGCAGGAGGCAAGTTCAAAAAAAGAGTCCCAGAACATTTGGATTTTCCTGGCTTGCTGTTAGATAGTTAATAAGCAACATAAAAGAAGAATAACTGTGAATGGACTTCAACTTGTGAGCCCTTACTACCCTATGAGAGAGAAATATTTCAGCTCAGTCTTTCTAACCGCGCTTTTCGAGTACTTCATCCCAGCTGCGATAAGGCAATTACTGTTCTTAGAAAGGAGCTTCATTTTCATCCCATATTTCAGGAATTTTTCCCGATTTTATTTGCATTAGTATTTCAGTGGCGATGGAGATATTCATTCACCAGGCGTTAAAATCTGCTTTCCTGTTCAAAATTAGTGATGAAGACTAAAAAGCAGAGCACGGAGCAGAGTTTAGCGTGCTGCCTTTCCGTGAGCTTTCCTGGGATGCCTTTTCTCTTCGTTTCATTATTTATCTTTGACATCCATGAACTCTGAGACTTTGGGGGATTGCTGAATAAGGTATCTTTCTGCCAAAGCAGCAGTCACTCAGAATAAGAGAGCCAGGACTCCGCATGGGAAGTTTGGACATGAAGGTTTTGCTAGCGGTGCTTTGCAACATGTTGCTTCTGCTCCGCGGCTACGTAGCAGTGGGTAAGGAGAGCCGACGTGTGAGAGGTGCAGGGAGAAAATTCTTCCTCACTGGGAAGAAAGTGAGTGTTTTTGTTGCAGCTGCCTGTATTATTTTTTATGCGCAGGACATAAAAACTGCTTTAAATTCCAATACATAATTTGTAATAGAATAGAAAACAAGGCAAGTAAATGAGAGGCTGCTGTAAGCCTCGAACATGCGATTTTGCACCGCTGTTACGAGATGGGAAGGGTAGGGAGACCACGAAGCTGTGCGGAGAGGCAGGCAGGGCGAGGTCTGGGCGTTTCACCTGCTCATCCCGTGGGTGATGGCCCAGGGCGCAAACCAGGGAAGCCTTAAGGCGACTCCACGTTTGAGCCAGCCTTGCAGGTTGGCCCACAGCAACGATGGAAACCTGTTACTAACCGAACAGCAGCTGAAGGCTTCTTTTTTAAAGCTGAAGGCCAACAGCATTATCTTGGTCATGAGGGTGGACACCATGACCGCGGTGCCAAGTGCTGGCACAGCAGCTCTCCGGGAACTGGACGACTGTCAGCACGGCAACCAGCGAGGGAGAAGAGCAACACTTTGTTAGAAAGAGCATAAAAAGAGCATTGCAATTTTTAAATTAGTTTTTCAAAGCGAGAGGACGTTCTGGAGGACCCCGTATCCTCTCTGCTATATCCACCTGAGCTCTGCATTGCTTAATGGTCTGGCTTCTTTCTCAGCAAAATGTGGAAATTCAATATTTAAGTTAATTTGAATTTTATTGCTTTCTAATGCCACTTAAAGCAGAAGTCAAGAAAGCTGTATTTGTACTTGGCTGAGATACCCCACGCTCTTTCACACCTCGCTGCATCAGGCTTTGCAGCCACCCAGGCTTCCCGTGCTGGAAGTTTGATATCCCTTCACGTTTTAGGTGCCCAATTTACAGGGAAGAGGGGTCAACTAGATAATTTAACCTGGTCATCTACATAAAATGGAGTCACCCAGTGACTTCTTAATTCTGGGACAGAAGGAGAACAAATGAAAACACTTGTTTGGTGCAGTTCGTACCGTACAGCTAACCCCAAACCACCCACGGAAACATCGGGGCAGGCTCCTTTCCCTCCTCCTTACCCAAGGGAAATTCCTTTTCACTGCTTAATAGGTCATATACACTCGTTTCGTGGCACAATTTGATGAAAATGTTTATTCTGATTCTACAGAATCTTTAGATGTGAGGATAGCTGTACCATGGCAGGAAAAAGCTTGGTACGTGAATTTAAAATTTAGGATCCAGTTTCTTTTACCGCTCTCTTTTCTCTCACCTAATTTTTTTGCCTTTTCTTTGCCCTTTTAGGACTCTTCACGGGTCTGAGAATCACACTCAAAAGCTGGAGTTTGCCTGTTCCCCTGCAGCCTGTCGCCAAGGACATGCAAACCTCGTCCGACTCGTGTCCCCAACATCTCCTGCACCTCGCGCCGGGTCCCCCGCCGCCGCGCTCGTGGGGCTTGCACTGATTTCTACCAGCCTCCCCGAGGAGAAAAGCACCGACTTCGCTCCCCAGACTTCGCTGGAAAACTGCAGCTCGCTGCCTGCATTACAGATAAATTACGGTGTACGATAAAATGTTTTCCAGGAGGTATAATCAAAAATGGTTGGGTTTTTTATTAGTATTATAGAGCATAATGTAGTAAATTGAGTTGTTTCAAGTTACTGGGGGGCACAAGAAACTATATTGCCATGCCATAATTTTTAGAGCGTAAAATATAGCTTCGAAACATACAACGGCTTCAAAAACACAGCTTAAAGGTCAAATTCGAGCCTGGGTCACGCTCCAGCTGCTCGCGGTGCACGGGTGGACGGGCCGCCTCTGCCAGAGTGAGCTGGACGCCAGAGCAAGGCGTGCAGGAGAAGTTCAAGCTGCTTCGGTCATCTAAGGACAGGCTTTAATTTGTTTAAGTGAGTTTCGGGATTGAACATTGACAATTCACTGCATATCACCACCTCAATATTCACTCCCATATTATAAGGGAAGAATTCATAAATCCGTCAGAAAACCTTTGGGAAAACTAAGCCGGATATTAAATGCCAGCTTTGCTGGGGTTTCAGCATATTTCCTCATATAAAACATCCATCTCAAACTGAGTTCTTATTGCATTGGAGAAGATAGTCCAGCATCTTCCAAGGGCATTTTGTCACTGATTTATGCCCTAGCAAAATGTTATGCCAAACGCAGGTCCTGGAGCGTATGTGTTGGCTTGCGCAGTGCTTCCAAAGCAGCATCAATCTCGCAAAAGGGTTAGAAACGTGGACAAAGCGCTGGGAAACTGCTCGTATTGAACCACACGGTTATGAAAAGTCGGGTTACCAAACCTACAGGTACTCCTCATCCACAAATCAAGGCCACAAATCAAATGCATAACAGACAAGTTTACTCAAGCCAGCAGAACTCAACCTCTTCATGATTCCCGAGGAAATTCCCTGTAACACGAGTCACCGCGGGAGCAACGAGCCGGGCTGGAGCTGCAGGGTCCTGTGCCTTCACCCGTGCACGCCACCCACCAGGGCTTGGTGGCAACAGAGCAATCTGCTGGTATTTGGAGAATAAAACTTAGTTTGGGGAGAGGGAGTTTTCTGGGAGAGAAGAGGTGGGTGAAGGATGAAGAAGAAAACTCCCTCTCACAAAGCTTAAGGATGCACTCGGGAATACAAAGATACTTTATCATTTTCTCTCCAGTCTATATTCCTAAAGTTCAAAGGAAATATTTCCTAGATTAATTTCAGTAGTAGGATTTTGGTTTATATGCTTATGTAGAAACACTCAAATGTTTTGTAATTCAAAGGTTAATCTTACAGGGATACAGCCAGTTGGAGCTCTGAAAAAGAAATTATTTAAAGCAAGATCATTTGGATAAAAAATTACAGAGGCCACAGGGAGCAAATTTCAGCGGAGCTATATTATGTGCATATGTTAATCTGGCAGGGCAGACGCCGACTCCTAATATTTGCATTGAGACGAGGACGGCAGCAACTAGTGCCGGGATCCCGGCTCGTGGTGCAGCTGCATCTTGCACAGGGAAGGTCTCTGCCGGCAGCTCCTGCACGCCGGCTGGGGCGGGATGGATGCAAAGCACCACTCCGCTCCACCGCTGTAGATCACACGCTCGTTTTGTCTTGCCTCGTTGGTTTTTGTACCCAAACAGCACGCCCTGCTTTTGGTGCCAAAGGGAACAGCACTTGCTGGAATGGATCGCCAAGACCGGTGACTCTTTGCACGTTGCAGGGGATATTGCTGAGGCTCAGATGATATCTTAGACAAACGCTAAGCTGCCCGCAGAGATTTAGCAGTTTTAAGAGTGAGAGGCACGGGGAGAAGCCAGCATTATGTTTTATTAAAGCTTGCTGAAAAGTTTATGGGCTCGCTTTGGAGCGAGGCTTTTTCTTCTCCCTAACTACATCTCATTACGCTTCCTGAACGCGCTGTCAGTCACTTATATTGTATTTGCAGATGGAGAGGACATTTTATAGGTCATCCTATTTCTTGTACCATAAATACAGCAAAACGGTGCAAATGACTTAATGCACAGCGAAAAAACAGCGAAAGCCCTTTGCCGCGTTGAGCGGTACAGTAAAAGCAGAGTATTTCCCAGCCTCCAGCTGGATACTGCGTTATCGCTGAGAGTCCAAGATTTCTGTAATCTCAGATTTTCAAAGTTCTTGATGTTTTTCCCTAATCCTCTTATCGCTGGCTGGGAAGCGCTCTCTATTTTTGCGGTTACCGTAGCATTTGGCCCTTTTGCAGCATCGTGCATCCTTGGTTTTGTAATACCGCACCGTAGTTCCTCAGACCCTCTGGAGACTGTCAATATTTATGTATGAATCTGATTATTTCATCTTGATGTGCATATATCTCGCCGCCAGCATATCATACAGGGGAAGTCTGGCGGTAAACAAAGATATAAAGCCATTAAAATGCAATAACCAACTTTCAAGAACCATTTGACTAATTCCATGATTCAATAACTCTTAGGCAGCTAACGTAACAGGCTACGGTAATAAAAGGCATGAATGCTAAATAGTCAGGCCGGGCGGGCTTTCTTTTAGAGTGCTAGCCTAATTTTGAACTTGTTTGCTTGTTTTTTTGTTTTGCTTGTTTGTTCCTTTTATTCTACTATGTCCTTCACTGCTAGGAAAGAGAAAATACGTATATAAACAAGGCCATCTATAATGGACTCCAGAGGGAAGGCAAAACGGAATGAAGTAGCCCTAAAGCAGAAATAGCTTTAAAATAATAATATTTATGATGGGAACATATCATTTAATTTCACTGGTACTGCCTAAGGCACAAAAAGTAAGCTCTCTGTCTGCTTTTACCCACTATAACTTAAAAACAGCTGCACACCTGTTACACAGCTTAAGGTATTTTATGGCTTTTATTTTAGCCGGGACCACTCTGCATTTCACTCCCTAAAATGCAGCTCGCTGTGCTCCTGTCACTCATGAGCCACGCTGGCTCCATCGCCACGCAGGCACCGAGGGGACCCCACGGCACCGGGTTTAATATTAATCGGACACGAAGCACGTGAACATGTAAATGCAACATCCGCTCGTTGCACAATTACACCTTAGAAGCACGATTTTCTGGCTGGCGCGCAGCTTCCAGCAGCGCTGGTAGGGTTTTTCCAGTCAAAACGCGCGCTCGTTAAGGAGGATGCGATTTACTGTAACGACTGCCGTTCTGCTTTCCTCCCCCAGTTTTCCCTCCTCAACACCCATCAAAGATGGAAAGGATTTAAATTGGTTTGCTGAGCAGATGCCACCACGGTGTCGCCTTTGGGGACTGGGTATTTCTCTAGATTAATACACTCACCTTAATGCAACGGTGTTTTTGCCTCCGGGGGGAGACTTTCATTCCGGGCTGGAGCGATGTGACAAAAAGGTTAAAAATCCTTAAGCCCCAACTCATGACTACAAACGAGCTTCAACGGGAAACTTTTTTTCTCAGCGTAACAGAGATTTGGTTGGAAAGTATTCTTTAGTAAAATGGTTCTATTTTATTAACACTTTTCCCTATAACATATATATGGTTTTGAATCTGCTGTAATCCTCTATTCCCTGTTAGATTGCATTTCTATGCTCCATGCAATTACTTGAACAAAATTGTTTGTAAAGTGCATGATTTTGCTGATACCCTCCAAAAAGTGCAGTGGCCTAAATTCTCTTCCCCCAGGAACCCCCTTTTACAGCTGCGGTGAGCCCCCCGCCGAGACCCGCGAAACGGCCTCCTCCCAGCCCTTAACTTCGTCATGTCCCACGGTCATCACATTGAGCCATCCGATTGCAATGAATGCTCTCTGGAGACAGGGTAATGATCTTTTTTCTAGTGAGGAGATTATTCGCAGTGAATAACTGTTTTCATTTAGTTATGTAAATAAATGTTGGGGGGGACTTAATTCATAAAAACATACATTTAAGTTATTTCCTTGACCTTATTTTAAATACTTACCAACCCCCCACCATGTTTAGCCTTCTAAGATATCCAATTCAATAGCGTGGTCATTAGCAAAGGTAGAGCAAATACTTCTCGACTGAAGGCTGAGCTATAGATTTGAATTTGCGTATATGGCATGACTTGTTGCATTATGCACTGTTTGACTCTCAAATTATAAATGGGTTGATTTTTTTTTATCATCTTCAAAAATATCATACCCTGTTTAAGAGGAATCACTGACTGCTGATAATGGAGACCTGCTGGCTGGAACTAAGAGCTCTAACGCAGGGGATTCAGCAACATTGCAAAGAATTTCTGATCAAGGATTTTCCCAAGTCCTTTTTCCATCAGAAAATGCTTATTCAAAGTGAGAACTTCTCAGAAACACACTAGCACAGCAAAGCTTTCACCAGGACACAGTTCCCAAACCCAGGGATGGATTTCTGGCCAGAAGCAGAGAGAAGACTCTTCCCAGAGCAGCCTTTAGCTGCAGTTGAGACACTGGCTCAGGACGGAGGACACCAGCTCTAAGGCCATGCTGTGATTTATCAGTAGGCCCAACGGGGTTTACACTTCCCAACCCTTCATCTCCAAGCACTGCTCCACACGGCCCATCCTAGTGTCCACGCAGGATGGTTGCACCACGCTCATCACCATCCACCTCTCCCACCATCCCAACTGAACCACCTTCTCTTCCAACATTTTCCATATGATGTAAAAAAAAAAGTAAGTTTCATTCACTACAAGAACAAGATGTTTCTTGAAACTTTCAGTTTTTAGTACAACAGAAGAACACTTCTAATCATATTCTAAGTTGAAAAGAGATAGATTCAACAGAAGAAGGCAGGTATAGTTTTCACCCAGATGAAGCAGCTATTTGGTCAAGGTCACTCCTTTCACAGAGGGCTTGAACCTCTCGCTGCAGTAGTTTTATGTCCTTGTGATTTCTTTGACATCGATGATACCTTGTGAAGGAGTGAACTGAGAGCAAACCTATAACTGGTCACAAAGTGGGCAGCTCCAAATTCCTCAGCATCTCCATTACGCTCTTCAAGTTCCTTAAATTATAGTTAACTTTTCCAGTTTAAAAAAAAAAAAAAGACTTTATTATAAAGTCAAAAAGTTCATGACCATCTTGCAGCACGCAGTCACCCACTTTTGGTTTCAGGATAATTTATATGCTCAGCAGAGCGCACCGGGACAGTGCCCATCCTAGGAATTACAAACTACTGCACAAGCAGCAGAACGGCCTCAGCTTGGCTCAATTTCCCTCAAACTGGTAGGAACCTAGTGTTTTTTTCCAGACATTTGTTCCTCTTCCAGCCTTGCTCAGCCTGAACTTGGTCCACAGGTTCAAGAGCTTTTTCAGGAGTGGAGGGAGGGAAGGGGGGACCAAGTCGAGACACGCACCGGCAGCACCACGGCTTGAGCCGCATCTCCACAGCCAAAACAGACTTTTACGAACCTTCTGGCACAACAGCTTTGGAGAAAACAAATGTGCTAGTAAAACAAACACTATTTAAGGAATGGCATCTGTCATCTCCAATTTTGAGGGAAAAATGACTGTAAAGTACCAGGCATGTTTCCTCTGCGCTGTTCCTCAGCAGTGATGCCAAGAGCATCGTCCGACCTCACAGCTGCTAAGGGGTCCAGAGGGGACCTCGAAGGGAGGGAAGGATCTCCTCTTCCTCCTCCTCCGCTGGCCTCCCTCCTCCTGGCTGCTGGCCAACATCATGCTAACCCAGCCTGGACTTGCCAGCTCATCCCCTCTTCAGGGCCAGCTGACCAAGACCCGGCTCCAATGCTGCACAAGCACTTCTTTTGGTGGGTTTTAATGACTATTTCACTACTACAAAGGTTTACTCTGGCCCTGATGGAGTTAGGGACAATCTCCATAAGCTTAGAGCCAGATACACCTTAAAGCAGACACCTGAATCTGCAAAACATGATTTGCTTTGCAGATAGCAGCATCCTCTCCATCAAATGCCACTGACTGCTGCCCATCCCTGCACTAGCAGATTTGCTCTCTGTTCACAGGAAAACTGACAAAACCTAGAGAACATGATTTGGACCTCCTATTTTCCCTGCATAGAAAATTCCACAAAGCTCAGAAGAAAACACAGATATAACACGACACCACTCAGCTCTGGGCCATGGAGAGGGAGCCTTTACCAGGCAGGGTCACCTTTTTACAGCAGCATCTCCGTAATAAAGCTGTAGAGTTTTCTGTGCCATTGGCCAAATTTCCCCCCAAATAGCCCTTTCTGGGGGAGGTGCAGAAGATACAGAGAAAACACACTCAGGTACCTGATGCAGAAGAGATATTTGCAGCTATGTTTCAAAAGCACATCCTGCAATCCTAACTGATTAACAAATGGATTAATAAGGGTGGGAAGGCTACTTTCTTGTCCGTGTTTTTTTGTGAATGGAACTCAAGCCTAGAAATTCCCTTGCATTGATTTCTTTCATCTAAGAACAGTGCAAAAGACAAACAAAAAGAAAAATGTACAAAAAACATTCGTTGCTTTGTTTCTGCAAGAAAACTAGACACTTAGTTTTGGGCCCGAGACATGATTTTTATTTCATTGTTTTTCAACTTCAAGAACAAAGGAAAAAATAAACAATAAAAGCATCTCTTCACCTTCAGGGCGCTATCAGGAACTGTTCTTGCATAGGTCCATCATAATTCTCCTTTCCTTTCTGCGATGTCTGAACTCTGTTACCAGCTATGGAGAAGTACCCACTCAGCAAAGCAATTAATGACCTGCCAGATTTTATGTAAATGCTGAAATCAGTACAAACCAAGCACTAATAAAAGCCAAGGAGGGCTCACATCTTCTGGCAATTCAAGATCCGCACCTTGCAATAACAATGAGTTATTTGAACTTTTTTTGTTATCTAAATACCAGCTGTATTTATTCTCATTACACTGACTTGCATTTTTAATAAAGTGTTGATCATTAATTAATTACATTAAATGCTGCATGTGTATTCGGGCCTATCCTCTTTTCCTTGAAGTCAATAGGCAACACATTCAATACCAGCCTGAAGTGATGAAGAAATAATCAAGTTGTAAATACCCTATAAGCCAAAATCTTGAAGCAGTGTCAGCTTTTCAATATGCTTTACTTTTTACTGGATTTCTTTCTTTCTTTTTTCCTGAGTGAGAACTGAGTTCCTGTCCAATCAGTCAATATTATTAAGGGAAAGTAGCAACCACTATTAAGGTTAGAGTTCTCAAGGAAAATAGGGATGGTGCATGTGTGTGGTGCATATACAGATCTATTTTCAATACATTTTCAGCAGAGTATAATCCTCTCTCATCACGCTGTCACGGTTTTCTTCATGTGCTCTTAAGCCCTCATAAGTTGGATCCTTTCTGGCAACACGTTCAGCTTACTAAATCTATTCATCTGCACCAACTTTCAATAGCCAAACATACAAATAAACTACCAAGTATACAGAAGATGTCATCTTGTCATAAATCTAAAACATGAAAATAATGCATTAGCAAAAAGGGAAAGGATAGATCCTTAACTGTCAGACCTGTGAGCTTCAAAATCCAGAGCCAGCTGAGTTAAAAACACCCTTCACATTTGCATCTCTGAAATAATGAGCTTAATCTTGTTTAAAATATATGCTCCTGGCCTAACTCACTGAAGTTTTGGCAAGTAGCTGTTTTGGCGAACTTTGTTCCATTCAAATTGCCCTGCTCCTGCATTAGGACTAAGTTTAAATAATTTAGATTCTCCATATCGAGGCTGAAGTAACCACCCTCAGCATTTTGCCCCGGTTCCCATGTCAGAAACAATAACAGCAGCCAGGTTTATTTGCTGCACCTCCTCACCGCCGTGCTCCAGGTGCTGCAAAAAGCAGAGGCTTGAAAAACGCCCGCCGAGAGAGAAAGGCTTGGAAAGATGAGATGCACGCAGAAATTTGAGAGACAAGCGCCATTAGCCATAACTCGGGTTAAACCCTTCACATGCAGCCCTGATAATCAAGGTATAAAGCCTTGTCCGTATGTTTCTGCTCAGGATATTTCTATACTGCAAAGCATGAGGAGGATTTTTGTCACTGGCCCCGACAGCATCACCTTTAACACTGCAGGTTCAGCCAGGAGAGCGGAGCAGATCCAGGGCCAAAACACCTCCAGCCAGCACTGGAGCCTGCAGCCATAAACAAGTGCTGTCAAACATGCAAAATAAACTGAGAGGAACTGTTTCCCCAAATTTATCCGATCCATTTCATTTATAATACCTTACAGTGTTACTTGTAAAAGAGAGGCAAAATATTTTCAAATAGAAGTGAGATAAGTTGAAGCGTTCCTGTAGTTTTTCCAGACCTGTTGGTTTTTGCCTTACTGCAAATCAAGGGGGTCATGCTGGATAACGAACCTATTCCGGATAAAGAACGAACGCCGAAGGACTGAAAGCAGGCTATTCACGCCAAATAAATTCGGGGGAATTCAAGGCCTGTTTGTGCATTGGCAGACGCGCCAATAAGGGTCGCTCGTCAGAGGAAACGCTGGCGCAGAGCAACAGCACAGAGGCGATGGAGCACGAGCCAAGGGATTTTCCGGGAACGGTGCAACACTGAGGTTAAGGGCTCCGATGAGTAATGCTGTGTGCAAATACCTGCACATGCATTTTTGCAGGTATTTGCAATTGTGTCTCAAAAGCAAATGGTAGGAAATTAAAATCTGTGCAGAGAGGAGAAGCACTAGGAATACTGCTTGTGAAACACACACAGGGCTTCGGGCAAAACACTTTCTTTAGAAGGAGGCTTGAATTATAAGGCAAGGAACACTTTGGTTTTGATTCCCACTACGTACATGGATAAGAATAGTGCAGATTTTTTGAAAGCCAAGATGACATCACGGTCTCCTCCCACCCTGAAAGCTCTGCCTTCTAGCAACAGCAAGCACATGATATTTTTACTATTTTTCTCAGTTTCTGAATACAGCATGATTCTACAAATCAAAGATAAATACAAGTATTTTCCCAGTTCTGTACAGCAGCAAAGAAAAATAAACAATGTAATTGTCCAAATTAGGAGATTTCCTCATCATTCCATTCCTTTTTCACTTGTAAATCTATGCATTTTAAATCAAGTTTTATTTATATTCATGGTAGCCTTTCAATGAATGTTTGATTTATACACAACTCCACCACAGTATAAAAACCATCCCTTTGATTAATGAAAATGCATTACTTTGGATTTCACCAAGCTATTCCATGTATACACAATCTGACCAAAATGCAGAAATGGATAAGGAGAGAAAAAATATTTTAAAAAACTTAAGACTTCCACATTTTTGAGGGTTTTTTTTGTCATAATGGACTTCTAGCAGCATTTTGCTCTGGAAAAACAAATGGAATTTTGTTTATCTGCCATCCTAGACAGGAAAAAGTGAAATTTAAGAGTTGTTCCCAGTGGCCAGACAGGGAGCAAGAAGAGAGGGACAGTTCACACTGCACTCTACCCCTGCCCAGGGGCTCGTTAGAGCTTTATACATCATTAAAAAAAGTCATCCTTTGCATAACCCTACACTGAGGGCCAACTTTGTGGCTATTCACTGTAAATACTGTGCTGAACTAAGTTCGTGCCAAGATGGCTTTTGTTCAGAGTCCTGACAACTAAAATGTGATAATGACATGGAGATTATTACAAGTGTATCATGCTGATTTTATGTTGGTGAAAGTTTAAATATACATTGAACTCTCAGCCAAAGCCAGGGGAGGGAGATGCTCATCTGTTGTGACACCGCTGTACCCGCAACTGATCCCTGATTTTCTGACATGCCTCCAGTAGAATTCGCAGCATCACTGAATATCAAGTATTTGTCCAAGGAAAGCACACTATAACAGCTAAAAAAAATGTTTTATTAAAAGACAGGAGAGGAGCAAAAACAAAACAGAGCCTAATTTCAGAAGACAGCTAAAGCTGCAGTGGGATCTTGCAGTCTCAGTTCTCCATATTCTTCACATCTCTACCAAAGGTTCAAGCATATTTTAAAAATTGGGAGTAGAAGTTGATGCATGACTTCCCCCAGCTTTGGGATTCAGTAGACCATATGTTGCATTGATAATGGGGGGGTTCACTTATTAGCTCTTTTTAAGGTAATTGGCATTCAAAGACAGTCCTGTTTTTCAGGCACAAAAAGAAAATTTCAAGAGTAAACTTCAAAAAATAATTCATTCTTGGGTCATAGACTGATCAAACAGTGCCTGGCAAAGTCATACACTGACATATGTATATGAGTAAATTCAATTGAAAAGTACATTTTGGGTCTAATTGAATGGATTCTGAGTCCACAAGCCAGAGACAACTGTACCAGTAACCAGCTATTTATGGGGAAAGAATTTTTTCTCTCAGCAAGAGTCTTCTATCACACCTAATCAAGACATGAAAATCTCATATTATACATATAAAAACATTAAGATTTTTATATTTGAATCAAGCTTAGCTCAGTTTTATCCTTATTAATATTAACAGACTTACTACCATTGTACTTGTAAACAAGTATTTCTGTAGAAACTTTTCACATTCTTTCAAAACATACGCCAAAATTCTCATTATAAACCTCTACTTGCTTCAGTAAAGATGGATGAGTTTTAAAAAGAAAGATTTCAAATACTAAGTGAAACTTGGTATTATAACATGAATACAGCTTTAATTCTAAAAGGTAGACCCAGCAAGATATAGTGTATGTGGGTGGGATTCATACATATTAATGCCTTAAGTGTGTCATTTGTCTTTGCTTGATGTAAATTGCATTTGTCTGTTAGGGCAGAAACTCAACCTACCATAGTTTTAACTATTAGCTGCTACATATTAGAAAGCTTTGCAAGGAAGAGCACAAATTAAAAAGATGTCAGCTGTTGTTCTAACACACCATTTGCACTCTGGGCAATTGTCACATTCCTGAAGAATTAACCACCGAGTTCATCTCAAATGCTCTTTGGAGAAATATAACTCTCCCCAATAAACAGGCAAAATATTCAAGCTGAAATGTATCTGTAACTATTACTAGCACTACATGCTCCTCATTTGCAATTTTTCAACTTCTAAATTATGGCCCCTACATTCTTGAAGAAATCATCTCATTTGTACAACATTATCTCGCTCTAATGTATTGCAGAATGATAAAACAGCTGAACAGATTACCCCGAGGCAAGACTGCATGTACCCTGTTGGTGCGCATTTTATCTCTGTTCTGATCCTTTTCCTAGCAGGAAATTAGATCAACCATACCAGATATGGTAATTTTCCTCATGTAATTTTTTACTGCCTTGAAACTTTTTTTCCCTCTTTTCCTGTAGGCAAGAATGAATCAGAAACAGCAACAGCTGATTTCAAACACTTCCATACTGAAAGGAACAGCTCTCAACACTGAATAACTGATTTTCCTCTGACACTACCCAAATTGCACGCAAATCACCTGTGCAAAACCTGTATATTCACTTAAAATCTCTGGAGTCTGCCTTTTCCAGGGGCTCTGCCCACCCAGAGGATGAGGCTGCGGTTCAGCATTACCCACTGGCCAAAGGAAGTGGCTGCAAGTGCCCTGCTAATTAATTACTTGGAATTAGTATTTAATTAACATCACTATGTGCTTCTAACTGATGTGGCTAATTGCTATGTTAATCTTCACTGCCTGTAACACAGACAACCCACATCCTTCAAAAAGTACTGACACATCAAAATAAATCCTCATCGAGCCTGTGCAAAAATAGTCCAGAGCAAAGGAGGAGCAACACGAAGGAAGGATCCTGGGACTTTGTCTAGAATCAATATAGGAGCTAATCCAGCTTTATTCCAGTTGGAGAGAGTGTCCAGGAAATAAGCCCTGCGCAAGGAAGGAGAGGGAATGGGTGAAAAATTCATACTTCAGCATCTGAGAGAAGAAAAAAGACTTTGAAAAGTACTTGCAGCTCAAATGATTAAAAAAATTTGTAGATAATGACTAAATGTCTCATTTTATAACAAAGCAGCTAATTCTCAGCTCTTTGCTTAATTTGAAGATTAACAGATTTTTTCATTTTGGCTGTTCATAGTATGTCAATGGTATGTGCAAAAGTGAGTAAAACATCTCGTTTGAAAGAGCTGACACAGTTCGTTTCCACAGCTTTGTGAATACTGGACACTCGACTGATCCCAAGGAGAAGGATGAAACAGCATCCAGAGAAGAAGAAACCAGTAAGTAGCAGCAAGCCACATCAGGGTGTAACTTGAAGTTCCCCTCACCTGTGGCCTTGCAGCAGGTGAAATAGGAAAGGACAGCCATGCCCTGATTCCCACGCTTTCTCACACCCAAATATGACAGATAGGAGGAAGAAGTTTTACAGAGTCCCAGATCCTGATGAATTACAAAACTTTTCGGTTATTCTTAAAATTCCTATCACTGAGTCCATACAGACTAGAGAGCTCAAGTCCAACAACATTTGGCTTTTTCCATAAACACCAAGCAGAACATGTGCCAAGGGATGGGTGTGATTCGCCGTGACAGCTCAGAAGGATATGACAAGTGCAGAGAGCCCTAAAAACAAGGTATGACATTAAAATTGAAGAACATGCAAACATGTCCCAGAGAACCCAAACTGTTCTAATTCAGGCACTTCATTTGAGTACTGTTCTCTACAGTAGAGTGCATATTATGAGAAATACATCTGATTTATTCCTAAATTAACAAGAAGGCTACCAGGAACTTAAGACCAAAGAACTTTAAGAAGTCCTAGTTTGGGGGGATTTGTTCCTCATTTGCAACTGATCTTTGAGAGTTGCCAGCCTGCAGTAGGGTCACTTGAAATGGTCTGAACCAGAAAACAGACTGAGTCACACCTACAGTCCATGAATCAGGTAACACCCACAAGGGTAACGGACCACCTAGTGTCAATTTATAGGCTCAAAGTAAGCAGTAACAATATGGATTTTCTCTTAAATTGACAAGATTATAGTTCTATTTGAAGACCAAACTCTATTTAAGAGAATGTTTTGCTTATCAAGAAAAGTGCTGGGTATCTGTGTTAGGATCAATATGCGTTTTGGATTAAGAGCCAGCGAATTGTTTTTGAATGGTAAAAATCAAATCAAACAGAAGATGGTTGTAAAAATAACCGAGCATATCACAAGCTGGTATTTGAACGAATGCTGTAGTTTTGGTTCATTTTGCAGCTATCCCATCAGAAACTCCATCGCCGCTGCCGGCGAGCTCTGCATGGGGAGAGCGCAGCTAAACCCTGCAGGTTGCTCCAGATCTCCAGACAGCCTAAAACTAGTCTAAAGCCTTTTGCATTGTGGACCATTTCTGCGAGGTGGAAGCTAGTTTGAATAGATTACTACTGATGGTTAAAGAAAAAAAGATTGAGCTGGATGTGCCCCCTCCAGGGTTGCATTAAGTTTTGAGTTAACGCCGCAGCAGAGATCACAAATCTCTGGTGTAGCTATTAGCTCTGAAGAGCAAGCCTAACTGATCCATTCATTTTAAATCACACCAAGCCAATGTTTTATTATATATTGTATGATAGCTACACACATTCCTTACCACCAGGACTTCCTTCCTGGCTGGCCCCTAACATTAATATTATTCATGGCATCTTCCATATTGATGTAAAGCTGCATATGAATTTTAACATTTAGGGAGAGGAAAAAAAGAAAAGAAACAGACTTTGTGTGGAATTCAGACTCCCTGCCAAAGACTCTTTCAGTTGGTAGCATGCAAGTTTAATGAGTTTTTTTGTGATAGTTGGAAGCTTGGCGCTCTAAGCAAGCTTGAATTTTAATTTTTAGTTATTCAACAATAGCGCTAGGCACACATTAACAAAAAAGCAATTATTCCTGACATCTCAGCACTTATTCCCTGCCATTTCAGAACAGAAATGCAAGTGAACAGGGACTTCACCTTACAGAATGTGAACTGCAGAAAGTCAAAGTGCTATTTTTCCACTCTGAAAAGGCGGGTTCAAGGTTTCAAAGCACAGGAGTAACAAAAAGTTTACGCTTCCACCTTTCACACAGATGAATTGCATAAAACCACAGAAATAATTACAAACTAGCCAGGATGAATGCTGGTAGAAGTCACCACTGTGCACGATCATGTGTTTTCCTACTGCAATTCCATGCACAGAAAGAAAGAAGTTGGGATAAGATAGCTGGGACTGGGCACTGGAGTGGGGATGGGGTGCAGAAGAGAAGATTTGATCTTTTCCAGGGGAGACACCAAGATGACAACTCAGATAGGCAATAAATGCTTGCAGCGGCATCTTGCAAGTTTCCAAGATAAACCTCGGGAGGGATGCTGCTTCTATATTTAGCTACGTTATTGGTATGTATGTATAATTAAGTGGCTTGGTACATTATTCAAAGAAATATGCAAACTAGGTTTACGTGCAGTACATTTTAAACCTTGATTTGAAAAATGTTTGGGTAGGAACGCAGAGTGGGCCACAGCTGTCGTAGCATTAGATTAGCCAGCCTGTATGCTGGAACGAACTGCACAAAAATAGTTCCTTGTGAATTACTGTAGCCTCCATATATTCACATAACTTGAACTGAAAGGACACCAGACCCAGAGGCTATAACTAGCACATTATTCATAGCCCTAATATTATTTAAGTTTATTGTCCTAATATTGTTTTGGCTTAGCACAGGAATCAACTAATTGTCTGATAAGTATATGTGAAATTATTTCCACCATGTAACATGTCGTATGCAAATGTAGCCTGCTAGAGGCTTTTCAGTGTTAGGATTCAAAGTAATTACATTTGTTCTTCAGAGACACATCCACTGAAAAGGACTAGATATAATCTTTTTCATGAGAACCAAAAAACATTTGCCCTTTTTTCCTCTGTATTCCATGGTTAGTATGCATAAAAAAGCAGGAATATTTTGCTGAAAAAGTGATGCGGTGCTGACAGCACTCATTTCCCAGCCCAGTCCTCCTGTTCTGCATGCTCTATAATTATTTATGTTAGGACACGGTGCTGTCAGGACACTAACAGCATAAAGCCAACCACGAATACTCTACAACGGGCACAACGCAGTGTCCAGCCTCCCCCACCCCAAGGTGTATGTGCTGGCCCATTGCTTCCTCTGGACTCTCACCAAACAAGTATTTGTACCTTTTAAAGAGCTTAAATCCCTCCCTCAGTCTCTTCTTGTCATTCCTGCAAAGGCCTAATGACAGCCAGGACCTGGGAGTCAGCACCAGCAGAAGAGAAGGTCCATCACTTGGGCATGAGCCGTGCGGGAAGGAGACACCAGCAGCATTTCCCATCTTGGACGGAGGCCTCAACCCATCGCACCAAGGGACCGCCTGGGACCAAAACCTGCTTTTCCAGAGCTGAGCAGAAAAAAGTGACTTATTAATTTTGAGGTAGGGCACATGGAACAAAGCAACCAACACACGGGTGGCCATGTACACCATCCACTGCCCTTTGCCTGCATTGAACATTAGTTCTTGACCACAGCTAAAGAGTAAGAACCAGTCTGCGAGCACCTGTACGTTATTTCAGAAGGCAAGATTACATTTTGATTTCATGGTCTGATGCTCAGACTTTTTGAAACAAGTTGGAGACATGTTCTACTTGCTGCTATAAAACCAAGTTCAGCTCATGATGCTCAGGTGAATACTGAGTCTCACACAAGAACAACTCCACCATCAACTGAAGAGATCTGAATGGCAACATGGAGTAGGCCACCACCTGCCAAATAGGCCACCAATATTAGCAGAATCAGGTGAGTGGATTGAAGCTGTTCTGCAATTCCCATCGCAGCCCGATTGCGCTTTCTGGGAATTATATTCACAAATTCAGAAGAGGCTGATGAATTGATTTTTCTTTGAGGAGAAAGAAGGATGCGCTAAATTGTTTCCTTCCCCACAAGTCTATTTAAATATAGTATTAGAATCTGAAAACAAGTGTCACAGAAAAACAATGTTCCTCCTCTTTTTGCCAGCTTTTTAAACCGGAATCCATAAAACACTGTTCTACTGATTATCTAAAATAGTGTCTTTTTTTATTGCACCAGACCTTTTTAATAGTGCGCAGTGGCTGGTTCCATGTGTTGTCTGTTGGCCAGAATTACCCAGTCTGAGCAAAGTCACATCAGCCTTGGAGTCTTTTTGACTGCAAACAGACATATTGCATATGTACATTACAGGCATTGCAGTAATTAGGAAAAGTTTAATACTGTAATAGAAATTGGCTTTGTACATTCATTCTATTGAGTTTATGTAGAAAATGTCATAATTTCATTTGACTATTTCCAAAATATTTGAGCCTTGCACAGAGAATGTTCTATGTATACAAAGCATCATAATTACCACAAAATCATTTAGCATATCTATAGTTTATTAGAAAAAATATAATATCACAAAGATTTTTTATATATATAGTAATTTAAGGTATCTCCTGGCTGCTATCCAATGGCATTTAAAAAACAAACTTAGGACTAAGGAGATCTCATTTCTTTCCATGTTTTAGCATCATCTTTATTCTTAGAATTCTTTCCTCTCTCCAACATTTCTTTGCCTTTTCTTCATCCATCTTAACAGACTAGCCATGTTAAGACTTAACTGGGAGAAGTTTGTCTCTCTGCATGTGTTCGCATAATATTGACCACGAGATCAATGGAATAAGAAACAGTTGTATTTATTTCACATTAAATGCATACAACCCTGTTTACAGGAGGCATAAGAGGAACTAGGAAGTGACTATTGAGCTGCTCAGAAACATTGGTTGAAATCTGGACCAGAAAATATTTTACTGATGTTCTTCCAAGGGTTTTCTACCCAAAAAAGTTCAGGATGAAGCTATTCTGTGGAAATTAATTCCAATGACTTTAGAGAGTCTCCTATTCAGGCTGTAATACTTCACATTACAGAAATGTTGCCACAAAGGAGATTAATAGGCATGGCATATATTGAATTACTAGATAAAGTTCTTATCTGTTCCTTTATGTTACTCCATTTGGGTCTGAAATGACAAGTCAGTTATTAAAACCACTGCAAATTGCCTGCGATTAGCAAGGAAACCAATATATTACCCTAATATAATTATCTTCTCTATCTGAGGCCCATGACAATCACTAACAATTCTTGTCCCTAGAAAAAACACTTTACATACTAGTTACTCAGAGTTCTGTGGAGAACATCTCAAGTCATTAAGAAAATGATCTTATAATTAAAGTACATCCTGTGCATTGCCTTTCTGTATCTGATACCTCCTGCTGCAGCAATCTTATGGGAAGTAGGAAGAATTTCCAGATATCTTAAGAGAAGTGGTTTATTCATAGCAACAGAATATGAAGCAGTAGTGAACTCCTAATGAAATATTGTAAAAATCAAGAATGCCCTGATTTTATAAACCAACAAATGGTCAGAACAAGATTTTTCCCTAGACCACACGGATGAAGGACTCCAGTTACGTCCCTATGGCTCAGTACAGACTGAGGTTACCCATCACTGTGGAATACAGCAGTTCTAAGTAGAAATGAAACAATCTTTGTGGAATATAAGAAAAACTAAAACTAAACTTATTACTTTGAGAGAAAGGATATAGTCTGCAAATAGGCCTGTTGAGGGATATTATGAGCAACAATAAAGGTATTTGTTTTACAGAAGTAGTGGAAATATTTTTGAAACACTCATTGGCACCAGAATCCTGTTGCTCTTGGCACTGAACGTAACGAGCCTTCCCCTAGTGATCTTAAAGGCCAAAGGTGGGAACAGGAACAGCAGACAGAGCTGAAGAGAAGTCTCCCGCGACCCCCCAAATCACGGCATTGGCAGTTCGGCCACATGAGTTGCCTGAGTTGAGGAACACGGCAGGAACCCGTGCCAGTTCACTGTCCCAAGAGAAAAGAAAAAGCAATAAAAAAAAGTATGCTTAGACCAGCCTTTGTTTAGAGAAAGTTGGTTTGGAAGTTAGAGTTGGAAGCAACAAGCCATCAACACATCCACCCTCCTTGTCAGCGCAGTATTGACCTGAGTGTCCTTCACCAAGTTTAGCATGGACAATTTGCCACTTGCAACTGCTAAACACCAGTGAGTGAGAGTCTAGTATTCATGTATACTTCTGTATATATTTTATTCTAAACAGGAATTACTATTCTAGCAAGAACCAAGATTTGAGTCTCCTACATGTTGCATACTGCAATTGCTGGGCTAAACATCACTTTTGTGAAGCATATGACTACTAAATTATTTCCAACTAAATGAGCAAAAGAAAGAACCTGCTCCACTTCCTTTTGGAAGTGCAAAGCCCTTTTCAGAAAACTTTAATCTGGCAGATGCAGTTTTCCTCAAGTCAAGCTACCTTAACGAGCAACCCCCACCTTCCTTTAGTGAGGCTTCCCATAGTATCTACTCCAAAATATTATGGTCATTACTAACTTGGCATTCTCCAAGTACAACTTGTCTATTTGACTCATTTCTGAGAGTATTTTCATACAAGCACCTGGCCATATGACTCAAGAAGTTATCTGTGAAAGACCTTCATTCTTTAGCTACACACCTGTTCTGAATAACGATGGCTTAAATCAACCATCAGAAATCCATCACTCACTCTAGCACAGCAGCATGGCATTAATATGGAAATCAATGTTTGCACATGCAAATCAATAACTAAGTGCTCAGTGACCGTTTGCATTCAGAAGCACCAGGCTTCAAGCAACAGCTGTTTGTTGACACCAGGACTGCAGGTTCCCGCTTTCAGGATTAGCACTAAAGCATAAACAAGCCAGAGAAATCCAGTAAAAAAAAATCTAGACTCACTGGAGAAGAGAATAAGGCTGTATCCAATTTATATCCTGTAACTGCCACCTACCAAGCTTTACTGAGCCCAAGCGCCAAGTAATGTTTGTAATCACGGTAGCAGTTACAAAGAATAAATGATCCAAAGAATAGATTCAAGATTAAACGAAGAAATTCTAAGCAGATGTCTTCACGAGTTTATTTCCATGCCTTAATACCAGAGCAGCTCTTTATTGGAACACCTTTCTGATTACCTAGCACTTATGATTTAATTGCATGGTTTAAAAAACATTCCTCTGATAACAGAAGAGCAAAATGTTCAGTTGTTGCATTGTTTGAATCAACCGCTGGAGAGGATACGATGCTATGTTTTATATTGCAATTAATAGTTTGTGCAGCCTTAGACCATGAATTAACCTCAGAGGGCAGATTTCCACGTGTTAACATAATGCAAAGCAATAACAGTTTTCTAATGAATAGTCCAGTCATACGGGAGGATGCAAGTATTAAAGCTAGTCAGGCAGATGCATATACAGCCTCTCTGTCTTCCCAGCGTGCTCACTGCCTGTGCAGGGAGGTAGACGGGAATACAGAGAGGGCGCGGGATGGCCGGAGGCTGCTTATGGCACAGTCTTGGTCTGGGCCAGCTGCTCGCCAGCAGTGCAAGTCCCACTGCATTGCGCATCCCTCTATCCTGCTACTCAAGAACCAGGATGCTGGGGGTTAAACAGGTGACCTGCACTATAACTCACTCTGCCTATAGTAGATGAATATCTAAGTCAGGCAAAACAGTAATTAAAGCCTCTTTATATATAGCATCTTATATCTCTATAAATGCAGATAAGCTTTTGAACAGTAAGCGCAGCTTAGTTGCAAAATCCCACGAGAGTACCATGTTACATGCAATCTGCCTGGGCATAAAAGACAGCCCAAAAATGCCAAGCATTGAGTAAAACTCTAAAAAATGTTCTATTCGTATTGCATATTTGTCATCCATCTTCCAATCAACAATTCAAATATAATTTTAACAAAATTTGTTTGTTTTAATAAACCATCAAATGCATGCCAAAGCATTTTGAAAACTTGAGGGCAACCATGGTTTTGGTCCTTTCATCTTTTTCACATACAAACACTGATGTTCACGCTCTCAGGTAGCACGAGCATCAAAACAGCTAATTCACTCCTATATTTATCTCTTCCCTTAACCAAAAACCCTAGTTTTCCTTTTTTCAGAAATGAGCAGTTGTAAAGTTCTTCAGCTGCATTATCATGATCTTTATGTGTGTAGATTGATTTTTCCCAAAATAATTAACAATCTTTAGTTTTAGGAAAAATAAAGTCTATACAAAGAAAACAAGTGTTCCTGAAAAGCTATCCATTATGGTATCTTCTGGGTCCCCTCCTCCCCTCTTTTTACTTGAATAGGCTGGGTATAAACTGAGACAGCATCACTTGAAAGTTAAAGACAGCCTGTTGGGTTAACCAAAGGTCACAGCTCCAGCAGCATCAGCTACTGCAAGAGGACAACCCTCATTAAAAATACATGTTTTTCCAGAGCTCCAGCATATATTATTGCTAGCGCAACGTTGAAGCACTACACAATTTAGGGTCATGTTGATGTGTCAGGCCCAAAGCTGCACTGCTGAGATCTGCAGGGATGTTTCCAAGGGCAGGATCTGGCCAGTTGGTTACATGACATGAAATGGCACTTTTGGCTCCTGGATAGCAGCTGCCCATAACCAGCAAGCCACCACAGGAGCAAACAGGACCAGCAAACCCAGCACCACAACTTCCACCAGCCCATCCATTCCCAGAGAAACCAGGAGAGAAGCCAAGCAAGCAAAGGAAATACGTCCCTTTGGACCCAAAGTGCCATCTTACAGGTTTGAGCATATATATCCAAACACATAAAATAGACATCAGTGTAGCCTTTAACAAGGAGAGGCATGGGAAGGAGCACCCAACAAGGGTTTGAGCCAGCAGCCAGTGCCAAGCTCTGTGTCCTACCACACACCCTTCATGCCCCTAGGACCAGACCCCCACCAGCACATCCATATCTATGGCCACCACTTCTGCATAAGGGTGTCCTTTGATTTTTGGTTAGGGTGAAGGTGATTTTCTCTTTATTTGAAGGAATGACTTCCTTTCTGACTTTTATTTTTTTTTTAGCTATCTAGTATGATAACCCGTATTTTGCATTTGCTGTGCAGCTGCTTTCCTCCCCGTAAAGCAGCTCAGAAGTGCAGAGGCCAGGCAGAGAGTGGGCTCCACCTCCCCTTCAGCCAGCCCTGCAGGGTTTTGTTCACAGCAGGAACAGGAAAGCCCTCAGGGTCTGGGCTGAAGGAGAAGAGGAATCTATTTAAAGGCTGGATTATGTTTGAAGTATCCTCTTGGCTTCTGGAGGTCTAAGAACAGCTTGTCTGCTGGCCCTGACAACACTGAGATCTACCAGTTCTTGGTCCTGCGTGCTGCAGTGCTCCTTCATCCTAGGAGATGCAGTCACTCCGCATGGGATGGGTCCTGCAACACAACACAGCCCTCCCACCCTGCCCTGGCAGCCACAACACCCCAAAATCCTCAGGAACTGGCCATTCTGCCACCTTCCACGCAGGCAGCAGCTGCAGAGGAGTCGGGCACATCGCTTCTCCAAGGCTTGACATGCCTTAAGGCGACGCACCACGGTGCAGACCACTGCTGCATGGCAAACTATGGCCAGGGCAGACCAACCCTTCGGCTTGGAAACAAAACTAGCTCCTCCTGCTCCTTAATACTTTGTTTATTTTCATGAATGCTTATCTTCCCATTTGTCTCCAATTCATCACCCCAGTGTCCTTATTATGGTCTTAACTTTTTATAATTAGAAATTTCTAAGTACAGTTCTCTTTCCTTTTCCCTCAGCTCAAATGAAGACTTATCTTACTCAAGCAAAAGGGAAAAGTTACTGGCAATAAGTGCCCACTCCCCATTACCCCGCCAGCCCTGAATTTCCAAGCCCATATAACCACAGCTCATGCCAGGAACTGCAGCACTTCAAAACAAAGTCATAATCCCTTATTACTTTCCTCCCCATCAAAAATCCGCATCACCTCCCCTGAGAACCTTATTTTTCACATCTCTCTCTCTTTATGGTCCCATCCAGCATACTCCCTTTCCTCCTCTTTGGTGTGAGCTTCACCTCCTACCAGTCCATCTCCTTTCACTTCTGGCTTTACTGTTTCACCTTAGAGTGATAAGATCAGCCTTTTTACTACTTCTTAAGCCTTCCACCTTTTTGTTCTTTGGCTATGTCCACACATCTACCTCGTATGCTGTAAAGAGCAGTGATTTTGGCACCAGCACGCCATGCTAACCTTGCAGATCTGAACCCATCCGGGTGTGGACCTCCCCGTGCTGCAGGACCGCTCTCCATCTCACCAGCAGCATCAGGCAGCTAGGAGAGTTACGGCCCTCAACATCTGTTTTTAACTCCCACTGGCCTTAAAATTCCCAGGTACTAAAGAAAAAGCAACCTCCCCGCTCTTGCTGGCATGTCTGCCAGCAATGGAAATCATTCGAACACTGAAAGGTAATCTGGTCCTAATCCTTCCTTGCCAAATTATACTGCTGTATTTATTTAATAACAATATTATTTCTCATATTAATATTTTTCCAGCCTAAGAAGGGTTACCTGCACAGGTATATTTTCAGAAAAGCAGATCTCCAATTCCTCTTAATATTTTATGTGCTGCTTTTCACAGCACTCTTCCACATTTTAAGTGGCAAAACAAATCTTAATTTTTCACTTTGACTGTTTGCATTTTTAAGGACTTGTGCAGATGCTTAAGACAGCATTGTGCTCAGGTACAAAGCACAGTGCATCTGTAAAACCGTAAAAACAGCATTTAGTTTATATAAGTAAAACAAATATTATAGCATGGCTAGAACAAGGTTAGAATAGGTACTTAAGATAAACCTGGAAAAATATGAGAATTAAATGGGTTTTGCAGAGGGCAGAGATGGCATGAGACTGCCTGCTCACTGCAAATATGACAGGGATGAGGAAATTGTTACTCCCATCGCGAGCATCGCCTTCCAAATGCAAACAGTGCAAATTTCACATTTGCTTTTATTATCTTAGTAATATTCTTTTACTAAGAAAGTCTTCTCTATTCAGCAGTTTAATGCCAGCTATGAAAGTTTAAAAGTCAGGTTTTCTACAAGTCACTATAAAAAGAGTGTATCACAAAATGCACTCAGTGCTTCAGAATGCAGATTTCATGGTATCTAGAGAATGGAAAAAAAGCAGCCAAGGTGGCAGCAGGATTTCTGCAAGGGAAGGTCAGCGCTGCATTGGCAAAGTCTCCCTTTATATTCATGCCCGGTTTCTCCGCGTTGAAAGGCGCCTCTGCAGCACAGACCTGCCAGGAGCCGTCTCATCCCCCTGGGGCTGCGACCAGCCGCCCTCTCGCAGCTCAGCCGGGCACTCTGCTTCTTGGCCTTGCTCGGTGCATGAAACTGGCTATAGATTTTGACCTCCAGCATATGCTTAAGTTGCAATATCTTGGAAAAAAGGGGCTGGGAAGAGTAAATTTTAGCTAAAACAGTGCTAGGTGAATGCACCCCACCTAAAAATAAGTATGTAGTAAATGCTAGACTAACGGCAGTGACCTAAGAGGGGTGAAGCTAGGAAAGAAAGATGTTAAAAGACTCGTATGGTGGGATAAACAAAGAATACAAAACAGAGGCCCAGTAAAGAGCTACAGGGGAGCCGACACTGTGCCACGGTAAGGCATGCTGAGAAGGCCACGCATACAGTAAGCTCTCATCTGGAACAGACATACATCCTGCAAAAAAGTAGTGCATTTCAGCAGCATAGGCTGAACTGAAAATTGTATTCAAGGATTAAAACATGGTAAATGAATCTTTGCATTCAAAATATACATGATCCCTGTTGAATGCCCCAAACTCAAAAAAGGAGGATTTTCAGGTTGCCTTGGGAGAGGAAAAAAACTCTGCACAAGCCTCTGAAGCCTTTTTTCCACCTATTGCTTCTTTAAACTCAATGTTTTTCTGTGAAAGGAACACAATTTTTCAGTTTTCTTTGGAGACACCTACTTACTATCTAGAAATAATTAAATCCTGTAAGCATCTCTATTTTCATACTATCCTAGTACAAGGTCCAAACAAATGCAATTGTGAAAGGCTTGAATCAGGTCTAAAATTTCCCTTTCTTGCAGATTAACATGACTGTGTAAGCATAGCTACCAATACATCTGCAACAGAGATAAGTTCTTGGAAGAAGCTGCAAAAACACAGTGCCTCTCTCCTGTCTTTCATGTTTTCTGGACATAACTACTAAAGGGGTTTGGAATACAAACAGCTGGTGGCTCCTGATGGAAGATGTTGTGGAAAGAGCCATGTGCCATCATTTAGAGTCTGAGTGCAAATTCAGAGGGCAACTTAGAGTATAAAGTCATGCCCGTTAGGAATACTGTTTCTAATATGCTTACATTGTTTCTCAAGAATGTATTTCCTTGCAATGTTGCCAATATCTGATACACTTTCTAATGAAATTGGTAGGTTCTGGACTATTACCTTTCCTATTCAACTTCTTTGCTTTTACTCAGCACAAACTTTTCCAAAGAAATACAAATTGGCAGGTCCACAACCACCAAATACAGCTTTGTCCTTGAAATGACATTCAGTGGGCATGCTCACCATCCGGGAAGCTATGAAGAAAGCCTGGACAGTCAAGCATCACTCAGGACAAAGCCATATTTAAGTATTTATCTAAGAATAATCTATTTTTTCCCCCCAGTATTTTTATGAATCTATCCCTCCTTTCCCCCTTATGGAATTGGGGTGGAAAAGGGATCATTTAGTTTGGTTTTGCTTGTGTTTGAACCACACAAGTGTTTTGCCACCACAAAGACCTGGCTCTGGTGCAACATCATGGGGACGTTCTCCTGCCAATACATTTACGTGACTTACAGCAAGTAGGTAAAGGACAAACAGCAAACCTCAAAAGGCATGCCTCAGAGGCTGCAAAAATAAAGTGTTCACTGATAGCGTTCATTCTTATAACGAATTTCAGAGCTGGAAGCAGAGAGAGGCTTCATATGAGACTTAGTGGCTTGAGCTGTTGCCTCCTCAAAAGCATGCGCTGCTTCTCCTGGATCTCCAAACAGAAGCATCAGGTGCAAACAAAGAGACTGGCTACCTTCAACTGCAGCCAGTGGAGACCTACCTAACGGAGTCTCCTTCAAAAAATTGCTTTTATGCCTTAGGTATGTTTTACCCATGCCATGTCAAATCAAAAATGTCACCAGGGCCTCTCCACCTGGACTGCTGCTTCTCAGGTCCAGGCTTTCCCATTCAGCCTTTCCAGTCCCAGGGCTGATAACCAGGATTTCATCCCACTTCCCTCCAAGAGGCTCAGGGGCTTTCACCACAATGCCTACGCCTCCCCTTGGCCCATCGTCCCACCCTCAAACACAGCTGGGCTGGGAGAGAGATGCTCTCAAGAACCTCACCACATGCAGCTGTCATAGCTACTGTGGTTGAAGATTCAATGTGTTACCTTCTAATTTCTTGGAAGAATAGGTCTTCTCTGGAGGTTTCTTCCTCATCACCCCTTCCTCCTGTGAAGGGCTGCTCCAGAGCACCCAGAACCCGCATTTCTTTAGCAAATGCACCATCTGGTTTTCACCTCAATCTGTCAACTTATGTGCAACAGGTACTCCATCCAGGACAGGCTGCCATGTAGGCAACCACATTGCAGCGGTCCAGCATGCAGACCGCAGGCTTTGAGTATGACAGGGTCCTGCAGGGTGGCCTGCCGCTCACCAAGATGCCTTGACTCTATTCAAGCAATGCTATTTCCCTTCATTTCCTTTCCATTCTTCTCTCATCATAGACTCAGATTTTTACAGGCTTTAAATATTTGGAAACATAAGCCTTTCATCAGTAAATTATTTGCCCCAGCTTTGTATTCATGATGGAAGACAGGATAAATTCAATGAAAGCAAATTTAAACATATGAAAAAATCATAAAGTCTGCTCAGTTTGGCATACAAACGAGTTTTGCAACCACAAGCCATGAAAATCCACCTGCTTAAAGAATAGTCGAGGGGAGTTGGGGATGGGAGGTGTTTTAAATAATGCAGTCCCTGGTTTTACCCTGCAGATTTGAGCAGACCCAGGAGTAGTGTCCCTGTTTACTTAAAAGAAGGTATGGATGCAACCATATCAGAGGACAGAAATCAGTCTCACCATCCTGAAAACATGCCTTTCCATTCTGCTCAGCCTTCCCCTGCAGGTACCTGCAGATGCTCCTGGTCAAACAGGTTTGCATGAAAGGAATTGTACCAACCTGGATGATATTTCTGACAAACGCCAAACTGTCAGAGATGACCCATTTTCCAAGTACCTTTCCATTTAAGCAGCAGCAAACCCTGTCTGCTGAGTTATCTGACTAGAGCAAGGAAGGATCCAGTCCAGACGCTGGTGCTAAAGTTCCCCACATACAAAAAAACCCCAATCCTTCATTCATTAGGGTGCATTTTTTTCCTCAGATACTCTTAACATCAATTAAGATTACCTATTTAATATAATGGTGTCCTTTGCTTTAATCACCTTAAAGCTTGCTTTATCCCACATTTTGTGGATTTCCCATGAAGTCATTCTGCCCAAGTTCAAGTCATGATTTTCATATTTGCCATCACTATCAGTTTTTAATCTCAGTGTGAAAACAGGCCTAGCTGTTACGCTGAAACCCATTAACAACATGAGGTCTTTGATTCTCTTTCAAAGTTTTCTCTCATAATGAGAGTAAAACCAACCTCATTGTATGTTAGATCCTTGCGGATTAATCCCAGCTCAGACAACGCTTTCTCTGGGGTCAGGAGCCCAGTTTGGAACATTTTTCTGCCAAAGCAGCCATGGTGGCAACAGCTCTGTTGGCTTCCTTGACCTACCAAAGACTTGGAAAAGAGCTTTCCAGGAACAGGATCAGTCTTGTACACCATGGATCTAATTCTCACTTAAAGACCCTTAATACAACCATTTGAGCAGGAAGAAGGCTTAAAACAAATGTAAACACAATTAGCAGTTGATGATGCAAAATGGCTTGAGTAAAACAAACCTGGGTTCATCCCTTATTTGAAGGCTACCAGGTGCCTGCTGTTTATATTCTAATTCATTTTCATAGGAATGCTCCTACAGTGTTACTGATATTTAACAATCATCTTTCCCACTTTCCACTCCTATTTCTAAGAGTAGATTGTTGTTGTATTTAAGTCTGTATTCCTCTGGCTTTTGTGCTCACAGGAGTTACTGTACTTTAACTCCTGCCCATTTAACTCTCATGGCCATGGAGACCAGTTGTCTGATTAATCAAGGACAATGATTTGGAGGTGAAGAGCAATTGAGATCCTCTGTTTCTGGGTTCATGTTTTAAAGGAACATAATTTACAGGAGATGTGAGCTTGGTGATTCTGGAAAGAAATCCAGGACTGCAGAGTGGAGCATGCTATGAAGGCAGCATCCCAAGTTATGCTTGATGGGTTTTGAAAACACCGGTAATACCTCGCCTGGGCTAGATCTGCACATCTGTGCTCTGCCTCTGCTCCAAGCAACATCCGCAGGCGTTACCCAAAGCATGCACACGCAGGATGAATAACGTACCCTGAACTCAGCCTTCACGTGCTGTGCTGAATCACGCCAAACACCTTCAGAAATCTGCGCTTCATCCATTGAGCCTCCCCACCCTGGGAATTGTGTATTTAGAGAATCCTTGAAGATTATAGGAAATTCTACCAATTCTGCCCCTATCTGATCCAGTGCTGATTACATTTAAAATCGGCTTTTTTCATGTGCTCAGAACAACATCAGTTAGACAGCTCTGCATTTTATTCCACAATTCAAATTAAATGTGATAGGATCAGCTTTGTTGGTTTACCTTTGCTGTTTTCAAACAATATTTGCTTTCCATATACTTCCCAGTCCTCAGAATTTGCTCTAAAGTACATTAAGTTAAATGTTTAAAGAGACATTTCTTTTTATAAGTAACTTCTGTTAACTCTTGCAGTTTGTTTCTGAACCGATAAACAAAGCATTATCTAATCCAAGTTTCCTAGCTCTAAGCAATCCTGTTATTTGCTCTGAACATGGGGGTACCGAGCTTCTGTCAGCCAGGAGGCCAATTCACCAGGCTGGCAGAAATCCATTTAAAAAAACTATAGTGAAAAGTCTGAGGCTGCCTTCCATTTAATCTTACACCCTTACCCATGACTAACAGCTCCCTCCACAGCCATTTGAGTACTCCGCCTGAGCGGTTATTCTCTTATTTATCTCTATAGTGAAATTTCAGTTTGGATCTCTCTTAATGAGTTATCTGTATTAATATTCCTCTGCAAGTTATTTTTGCTGCAACTTAAAAAAAATCTTCATTTTTATGTCTTCATTCTCAATATGTTCACTGGCACTTGGGCTCCAAAAAGCCAGTGGGGAATGAGATGTGCTTGAAATTAGGCAGCACTGGCCACTTTAATTTTTTTAAGCAGCAGCCACATTGGCCCCAAAGGGCTCAATAATGGTTCAGAGCCAGGAGGTCTGCCAAAGCCCTGCTGCTTTCAGTACCAGGGCCTGCACCTCCTGTAAGCTGATAAGCTATGAATTTTGTAACACAAATCCTCAGCAATTTGAAGAAACTCAAGTGCCACGGCCTTTTTCAGGTAGGATCCCAAAATACTGTCTTCCTCCAAACAGATCTCTGCATTTTTAAAGCAAATATCCCTTTTTTCTTTCTTCAGATTCAGGTATTTGGATAGTTCAGTTTAGTTGTAGCAGATTTGTTTTTTGCTTGTGACAACCATAAAAGAGCAGTTTTTTAAGAAACAGTCCTAAATCAACTCTATTGGCATCTAAAGTATTGATGGAGGTGGAAGGAAACAGGAGAGCTACTTTATTTCTAGAAACATGCTGATCTGAGAAAGAAGAAAAACAAGGAGAAAGAGGTTAAACTTGCATTAACAGGTCATTAACTTGCACCCATTTTACTCCTAAAGTTACAAATCCAGATATGTGCAAATATTTGGCATGTCAAAGTAGATGAAGTCCTATGGCATTGCAGCGCTGAAAGATGCTGGATTTGTCAGCTCAGTGAACCGTTTGCTCTTAAAATAAATGAGCAGTTTATTGACCTTTCGGTGATTGAGACAAAACTAAAAGCCAAAAATACTGCAGCAGCAGGCAGGCAACCCAGGTGATCACTCAGAAGTTTCTGGCTCGCAATGGGAGCGCAGTCATGAAGGTCACCATGGTGCTTTATTGCAGCGTAACCGGGATTACATTGATTTGCTGAAAACTTCTCCTAAGTAACCCAAAGGTTTCACCTTTATGCTCACTTAACTCCTTATTCAGGTTTTGTTATGACCATATATATCTATTCCGTTAGCTTCGCTGGGATGCGCTGCACCTCCACAATTTTGAAAAAATAGGGCCATTATCTTCCCATCCTGAAAGTGTTTTCACACATGCTGGTTTTCCCCCTCTCGAGCTCTGCCATCTGTTTCAACGGGAATAGTCATAACATTAAAGCTAACCATGCTCAAGCTCAGAGCTTTAGCTGTCTAAAATACAGACACAGGAATATAGCTGGAGACAACTTTGACAGTTTTGGCCCAATTTCAGCACTGGTCTTATTTAATAAGAAAGAAGGGAAACAACTTTTTAAATCAATTACTCCGAGGTAAACCTGGCACTTTAAGCACTTCGGATCCTCTCCAGTCCAACGCTGCAAGCAGGACTGCCATCGGGCAGCTAGGAAATTCACATAAAGACCAAGTTTGGGCTTCAACCACCACCATTTCCTAACAAAACACATTTCTCCAAACAGATTTCACCTAGTCTCAACGACAGTTTAAGCTGCACAGGAACTGATGCTGAACTGCTCTTTCCCATGCAGATGCATATAAACACCAAAACTTCTGAGGAACAGTAACAGGTATCACCTCTAAGATGCTGATACTTGCAGGGCCTCTTTTGTTGAAAGGGAGATCTGGGATAATAAATCCAACTATTATTTCAGTAGTTTGTGCTACAAATGTGTGAAAACGCAGTGTTTCTACCTATTTTTCTGCAAATGGCTGGCACAAGGCCTTTTCAACGGGTAGGTGCCACCCAGGCCCTATTTTGAAGGCCAAGCTGTTACTTAAGAGGTGCTTAGGACCCCATAATTTTACAGGCACAGATTTGCAGATGCAATTTTATGTGCATTTCATAGCTTGAATCTGTATACCTGGTATGCTGGATTAATTTCATAAGCATTTACACATGTATTTACCTATATATACACACATATGCATTTATACAGATGTATTTAAGATACATTGGTGAAATACTTGAAAGCATGGAATCCAAAACTGATTCAGAAAACTAGACCAAGAAAAAGCCTATATTGTTTGGTTTTCACTGGGGGCAAAGTTGTGCTGAGATAGATTGATGGTCTATTGAAAATTTGGAAACCCAGAATCCTGATTATGACTACAAATGACAAATGAAGAATGTTTGCTTTTTAAGCTACCACTTTATACATACACACAAAATGTGGTCCACAAAGCAATTTTTAGAAGTTATTGAAAGATAACTACTTTTAAAGGAAATTAATATCATTCCCATTGTCTGTGAATGATTTTTGTAATCAATTATTTTGAGTAATACAACTGTACAATGAAGAGGCATAACAAAAATGAGCCATGTTCTTGAAATAAGGGCATTTAATTTCAATATCTGCAGTATTTCATTTTCCACTAACTGCCAATTTGAACTGGTCTTCCTTCTCAGAACAAAGAACATAACCTTTCTAAAATTCTGCATAGTCTAAAAAGCATCCTGGAAAAACAAATCATTTTCAAATCTTTTCTTCTCTTATTTCCAAAGCAAAAACATCTCAAAGCTTTTAAAATGCATATGCAAGCCTTTGGGTCAGGACTGCTCCTCCAGAGAAAATAGGGGGTCTGCAGTGGACCTCAGGGGTCAGGTGATGCAGATAACCCTACAATCACGTCTTGCATAGAAACCTCCTTCTTGCTCAGTGATGACCATTATTTTTTTCCCTCTTGGTCTCCATGAATGACCCTTGGCATTTGTATATAGCCTCATACATTACATTTTCACACCATTTTTCTTTGCTATTTCCAATCCAGCAAGTCTTCCATCTCAGCATAGCTACAACTAAGTAGGCTGGAAAATATCTTCTGAGAAATATTTGGAAAAGTACGGGGCAGGCTGAGAGAAAGTGGTGCTTCAGCAGGGATGTAGAAATAATGGAAGTAGTGAAGAAAAATCATAGTGCAAAAGGAAAATGGGAAATTTCAGGGTCAGAAAGCTGTATCCTCTCCTAGCACCTAATGCCTGGTAGAGAAGAAAAACTGAAGATTTACTGTAGAACTAATATGATGAAGCTTTTTTAAAAAAGAACAGTGATATCAGTACTTCTTGAAGTTGTTCTGCTCCACATGACTAATTATTCATTGCTGCCAGAGCAAAAGCATAGACTTCACAGGCCAATGCTCAGAATAATCTTGTGATTCACTAGATCCAAATTCTTATCTGCCACCAAAGATCAAGCTAATTTCAAAATTTATGACACCATTTTTTGATCAGGGCCTGGATCCAGACTTCCCACCACCAGCTGAGTCACCAAAGTGTGAAGGGGTGATACCATACTCCTCCCTTCGCCCTGAGCAGTGTACATTATATTCACTTTGTACAGCAAAAGAGCTCATGCAGGAGGGATCTAGATCATCCCACCACAAAACAGCCCAGTGGTTTGGGGCTAGGGCATTCGGGTATGTCTCATTTCCCAGAGACAGATTTAGGATCCAAAATCTGCCATATCACAGGCAAGACCTTCAAGTATCATCTTCCTCAGGTTCATTTCATGAGTGCCTGATGTAGGCCACCTTAATGAGACCAAAATGAACTTCCATCAGAAACAGGCATCTTGTAGGCCAGGCAGGTGTCTGCAATTTTAGGAAGAGCAGTATTTCATACTTTCTCCCCACCCTCAGCTTCCCAAGTTCTACGTACGACCTTCAGAGATACCCAACTCTTCTTCCACACCTTGTGAGACACTTTGGCATGGCCAGGTTGGTCCATGCCTCATCCGGGACCACAATTCCCAAGTCTGTCTTGTGAAACTAGACAATATTGCAGCCTCAGAGGTGAGGGCAATGCCTTGCAACCACTACGTGCAGTTGTTCAGGCTAATAACACAATCATCTGTTTCTGATCAACAGTGAAATTAAATACAAATTAAATTCAACTTCTAACTTAAAAGGCATATTTATCAGGAAACACACCTTATTTGCATTCAGGATATAGACAAGCAAAAAGAAAAATGCTTAACAAGTAATTTTTAAGACATTGTTTTGAAAAGAGGCAGGTTAAGGAAAATACTTAAATATGCTTCACAGAAGTAGCACCAAAAAAGCTGTAATATTAATCCTAGCTCACATTCAGGAACACATAGCACTGATCCTGCAACTTTTAGGTATACTAAAACCTGCTGTTTTGCTACAAAGACAGTCTTGCCCATAGCTCAGAGCCTCTGTTCTTACCCCAAACAGGCAGCTAGGACTTCGCAGGAGGGATGGAGGAATCTGCAGCCTCTTCTCCACCACCAATAAATGCATCTGAGGATTTGAGTGACAGCAGACACTGTGGCTCAGATATCTGCACGCTGGCCCATGCAAACAATCCAAATGCAAGTGTTGATCTACTGCTAGCAACAGCAAGCCATGAATTACTATTTTCCAAAGCAAAAAGGAAGAGAACTAGAGTCACGGCTATCTTCCTCTGCAACCCCCTCCTGGCACAGATAACGCAGCCATGTGTTGCTGCTTGCTCTCCACAGGCACAAGCCAGGACTATATTTTTTTTACGTAGCTAGCATCATTCAGTTTGAGGAACTTCTAAACAGAAATTACAGAAAGTATTTTATGCTTTTGAAAGGAGGAAAAACTGAAAAGGAGGGATAAAGCCAACGAAAGGGGAAGGGATCTCCCAGCAGAAGAGGCCATTCGATTTAGTGTCTTACACTGCCACCATCTGAAAGCTTTCTTTTTAGGAAGCTCAGCTAATAACTGTCACACACAGCCCATTCTGTCCTGCAGCAATGAAGAAATGCAGGCTGAAGCGATAAGGAAGCAGATCAGAAGGAAATAAAAGCCAAGGAAAAAGGAGGGACATGCTAGGCTGGAGTTACTGAGAGCAGTTTATCTCCTTGATGTCATTTACTAGACGCTTAGAAATTATTAGAAAGAGGTAGAGGTTCTTGTGCCAGATGTACTGAGCAGTACATGGTTATATAGGTGACTCCTGTTAAAAGCCAGCTAAACACTCCAGAATCCACCCCAAAATCTCAGAGAACCTAGGAACTTCTCTGTAAACAAGACAGTACAAGATGCTGGCTGCTACCACAAGTTTCCCTGGTAGTTTAAATACAATTTTTCACAGATTCTCCTAAGAGCACAAGTTACAGGATAACACACAGCAGGGTATTAAAGTCCAAACCACTTAAGTGAATTATCCTTGACACAGAGACTAGATGGGCTAACTGCAAAAAGGGGACTTTATGGTCAGTGCCCCATTCGGACAGAAGCTGACTCAAAGTCCTTCCAAGCAACAGTGATGCTGTGCTATTACCTCTTTGTTTCTCATTTCAGTTTTGGAAAATATTTAACTGTCTCCTATAGCAAGGACAGAAACATTTATTTTGTCTAGGCTTGGTACTGAGGATCCTACCTCCTCCCACTTAGGCTAATCTAAAACATGAGACACTGGATCATAAAACCAAGCAAGGACTGAATTACAGATTTAGACTCTGTTCAAAGCATCTAGCTTGGACTAGGAGTAACTGAGGACATCAGACAGCTGCAGGGAAGCCCCAGATTTAGTGGTGAAAGCACAGGGCAGCAGCACCTCACTGACCCACCACAAGCCCAGAAACTTAGGTATGCACCTGGTGCGTGAAACCTCTCTGATAATACCTGAAAAAAGCAGGGGATATGGGTGCATGGCACACATCACCTGCAAAGTAGTTTAAATGGTAGTTTGGGTTGTGGAGCCCGGTGATGACCTCTGCACTTAGACTAGCCCCATGACTGCAGCCACAGCACACAGAGGGACTGCGCAGGCAGCCCCCCGCCTTCAAGCCAGGCTCCAGAAAATCCAGAATTTTACACCAGTGCAAACATCTACTTCGATCCCCAAACATGCTTTCTGCCAAGGAACTGGGGGTCCGTGTTTGCTTACTACATGCATGGTCCAGCCTAAGAAAGAACTAGCAGCTCCTTTGGTGCAAAGAGCTGAGGACACCCAGCACTGGCAGGACCGATCTAATCATGCATTAATTATTTCCTTCTCAGCATGTTTTATAAGGAAATGGTTATCTTTGCAACTGTCAGCTTTAGGATTGGCTTTGACATTTTAATATCCTATTTAAAAGGGTTAATGAATAGGCTGTTTCAGGGCTACAGATTGCCAAGAGATTAACAAAGGAAATCAGGATAGAGAGGGAACTCAGCACTTCCAGCCTCCCAAGTCAGGAAGCTAAGGTGCATCGCAGTCCATGTTGGCACAGTAAATTAATTTCTTAATGTCTGTGCTTTACTACAGCATGCATGATTTTCCACTGCTTATTTTGATGCCTTTGACATTAAGGCCAACATCATTCCACAAGACGACATTAACAAAAACACCACTCCATAATCATTTGTTTTACTTATGGAGGTGGAGATGCGTCTTCCTGGAGGAGAGACAAAGAACAGTTCTTCAAAGTTACCCTTATCTATTATTCTTTCCTGCCTGAAAATTAACTATAGATTCAAGAAGGGGCAATGTATAAAAATGCTGCACTCCTACAAGAGACCTGATTCTGGATCTTTTCTGGATTTGCCTTCATCCACCTCTTCTGGCCACCTTAACATTCACGCATATCTACTTAGGGGAGCAGGGACACAGACAGATTACAAGATTTGGCAGATGCTTCACATACCTTTTAGCTAATATTTTCAACACAACCCAAATGAGCAGAGTCAATGGGAAGCGTATTATTCAGAGAGCAGTGTCACCTGTTTCACGAGTCAGCTCAAGGTGTAATTGACCATCTGTCACTGTTTTGGGACTTGCCATTGAAACTCTCATAAATATTCAATTATTTAAGAGTTTAAATTTAGAAGACCAGGTTCTGAAGAGGAGCATCAAGCAGCATGGTGATGCCCCAGCACCACACATCACCCCCTCAGCTTCTAGCAGCTTGGACGAGCAGCTGACCATTAGCTATAAAAAAGCCATGTCCTCATTTTGGAGATATCACCACTTCCCAGCTCTCAGGGGTACACAGCTGGACCCCATCACCTGCAAGCTAAATCAATGACTGCTTTAGAAGAAACAGCAACTAGGAACCTGATAAGAAACTATTGTGGCAAGTAGTTCAGAAGCATTGCGGTGAGGGAGTAAAGGAGAAGTCATGGATGAGAAATACCTCTAAGCTTGGATGTGAAAAGCAATCTAGGCTTAGCTGAGAGAAAACACCTGCAAATGAATGATTAGCAAAATTCTCTCCAGCTGAGAATCTGCATCAACACTAGCATCAGCAAAAGCAGATCTCAGAAGTTTCTCCCCAGAATAGGGTGGGACAGCTGTTAACCTGCCATTTGTCTGAGCTCACTTTTTTTATACACAGAAGTGTGCACAGAAGTTCTTGGCTTTGCCCCTGGCACTTGACACTTTTTGTAAGGAAGTCACTGCTTTGATTACCAATGTCACCTTAATTTCTCTTTTTCACAACATGAGCTACACACTTGCTCCAGGATATTTCAAAACTGTCTTCAAATAAATATAAATGCAAATGTATTCATTTAGATTTATTTGTCATTTGCTGTATTACAGCAGCTAGAAAGACCTTCATCTATGAATTTATTGTGAGATTTCTTCACTGAAGACAGCTACTTGATTTTCCAGAATGCTTTTTTGCTTTTATAAAATTAAATACATGAAAGGATATTATTCTGGTTTATGTCATGTTTAGTGGCAGTAACATCTGTACCCTGAGGTGTGAGCTACCAGCCTGACTCCTCAATCTAGAAGAAATTAAACCTTTCTTAGGATCCCTTAGTAGCTGCTTTTCAAAGTAGTGCCAGATGGCTGATAACATAAATACATTTTCCACAAGGCAGGGCACCCTCACAAGGGCCTCCTTGCTCCAGTTTTAGAGGCCATCACATCTCGAGACTAGCTTATTCTGCCAAATCCCAACTTCCTTCCTTTCAAACCCCACTGCCTTAAACCCTGCTCTCCGAGGAAGCGGGTGTCAGACAGCTCTATGAGCTATTCCTACTGAATAGCTTTTTTCTACCAGCACAGGCATCTTTAACTGATTCTATATCAAACCAGGCCAGGTGGCCAGCCCTGCGTGGCATTATATGCTATTTTTGAATCATTTATGTTCTTCACAAATATTGCAAATACCAGTAGCTTACTATATACCGTATCAAAATTGTGCAGAAAGAATCCAGGTTATCCAGGATAATACTGAGGTGTTATGTACACTTACATTAACTTTAAAATATCTGCTTTTTGTAAGGGGCTGGACAGGGTCTGAATTTTGGATGGAGACAAGCAGCAAAGCCCAGGAAGAACAGACCACTTCTGCACTAAAATCCTTTTTAATATTAATGAAGCCATAACAGAAGATCTACAGTATTAATGACTGGCATGATAAATATTACGTCAGCTAATGACATGTTCAATCACTCATTAATTTTCCTAGGAGTTGATTAAGATGCCTTTGCTTGAATTTTATATTGTTTACTATAAAGCCTTACCCTTTTCTTCAAAATAGAGATGGACAAACCACACATTTACCAAGCCATTAAGTAAATATTAAATCACCAGAACCCAGGGTCCCAAAATGCAGGTCATTCCCATGCATATTGATTTTAGTTCCATTTGCTGCAATTAAAGCTTTGTCTCTAAGCAAGAAAAGCTATTTTATCAAACCGTTTTGTTTTCGGCTCTTGGAATAATGTTAATGTAATTCTGCAGTCACTACACAGGGCAAGCTTGCCCTAAGTGCTTTCCAAAAAAGCCCAGAAGAGCTGAGTAACTTAGCTCAATATGCACAAGATAAAACTTAAGTGGATGCTCCCCAGCCCGTGGCACAGCTCCAGTTGGGAAAGCTCCCAGCTCATCGCCGCTCCTGAGCTGAGCTCAGCCCCCACAGTCCCCCCTCCCCTGCACACCGTGACCCCGCAGGAGCACTCACGGCCTCCACATCAACACGTTGTTCCTTAAAAGAATTCGTCTAACACCAAATGCAGCCAGTGAGCCGGCTCTTCAGCCGGCAGCCGAGCGCTGGTGGATGTCAGTGCCAGAGGACTCAGCCCTTCGGCTTCATCCGAGCAGGCATTTTGCCCAGTACCATATGGTGGCTCATTCTGGTTTGACTGTCAGATTCGTCTGGTCCGTTATTGATCCAGAGTCTGTTCCTCACATCCCCATCCAGCCTTCTTGAGGCTTCATGATTTTTCGTAACAATCTTCTAAAACACTTGGAGGCACTGCAGTTCTCGGGGGCTCACTTTAGTGTAACCACACGTTCATGGCTCTCATTGTTCCAATCTGGTATCAGGTCTTCAACAAGGAAGCAGAAAATTTCAGGTCAAACAAGTTATAAATACTCCACTTTTGAATCTGCCCTTCTGGGTGAGTCCAGAACATTTAATTCTAATACCCAAAAACAGACCAAGAAGGGAGGAGAACCTAAGGTATTCACGGAGCGTTCAAAACGATGGAAAGGTGTCACTTTTGTCACACCTCATGCAAAGGTAACCATGAAACAAACACCTCCATGCCCTTGCAAAACCAAGCAACAAAAACATGTTTGTGTTTTCAAATCGTGAGGAGTGACATCCTGTTAATATACATCCTTAACGTATATTTACCCAACACCACTTGAAATTTGAAAGGATATTGTCTAGTGTTTCCTATTAGGGTAATCTTGAATGGAAGCTATTTTAAAATGTCATTTGTGAAATTTTTTGAGTTAGTCTTTCTCCGTTCACCAGCAGAATAAAAAACTGTTCCCTTTTCCAATCTATAATAATCGTTTTGCTTCAGCTGCACTGAGCTAAACTTTAATTGTTATACAGTATAACCCAGTCCACAGAACCCATATTATTCAATATTTCCAGAAGTTCCACATAATTAGACCATCTGTTTTCTTTTTCCACAAGTTTTAAGCTGATAGTTTCTACTTACTTCATTACAATGAGGACAACAATCAAAGGAGGCTGCACAGCCACAACTTTACTGCATCACCAGATGCTCGTTAATTGATGCCAACCTCAGGCAGCAGATACCCAGGCCATCCCCATCCCATGGGGCAGCCCGGCTGCCTGAGGTGCTCTCGGGGTTTCAGAGCATCATGCCCCAGGCCTGAGCTCAGTGCAGAAGCACCAGCACAAGCCCAGCTGAYGCGGGACACTGTAGAGATGACTAGGACCCTGCTTATCCCTCATCTTCTCTTGGCTCCTCCTTGTAGTACAAATAAGACCAAGCTGAAAGGGATCCGATTCTTCAAAATTGCAGAAGTCTCCATGATGGAGCAAAAACAAGGTTACCATAAAAAAGAGACTTAGCCTTATGCCATTCCTTATCCTGTGTGCCCATCTTCATCCTCCAAGAGAAAACAAAAGAGCTGGCAAGAGCCTACAGCCTCTTTGCCAGAGAATTTACATTGCTGGCAGTATCAAATTGAGGTAGTTTTACCCCCCACAAAAGCTAAGGAAGTGGCCCCATGTTCTCCAAGACTTGGATGCCCAGCAGCTGTAATACTGTGCTTCAAAGTGGTCACAGCTTTATTTACTTTGGCAATTTATCAGTGCTCCTCTCTGTTAACAGAGCAAGGAAGGCATCACAGGACACAAACCCGAGGTCTGTTGGAACAGAGTTAACTGAGACACAGCCTAAATTATTCAGTTCAACCTCTGAGGATGGTTGACACCAATAACCATTGGGCCCAGCACCGGGCTTCTCCTGAAGCCAAGCCTGAGTCTATCACACTATTTCCAGAACCCATTGGCAACGCTATTTGCTATGGGAAGGCTGAAAGGGGAGACTTGATTTAGAGCTGAGCTATCACCTGAAAATCCAGACAATTTTGTTCTTCTGTACAGTCTAAAGAACAGTTCCTGTTAATTACTTACATGAAAACTTTTTTATTCCTTAGCTACAGCTAGTATTGGTGATAAAGAGTTCAAAAAAAAAATCTGTCCGGATGTTTCTCTTCCTCCCAAGCAGCTATACACCATGAGATTACAGCAGCAGAAGCCTTACTGCCAACTTCATTGGGCCCTAAATGAAACAAGTTCTGTTTATCAACAGAGTAGATCTAAGTTACTGAAAGATTCAAGATGTTTTTCAAACAAAGATAGCAAACAGAATTCCCCATTAACTGAAAGGCATCACTTACAAGGGATAACAGTCAATAGCAATGTCTTGCTGAAATCCAGCCTGATTAGATTAACATTGTTTGAACTTTACTCTCAGATATTTGCAGGGTAAAAGTTAGACTAGCACTCAAATAGAATTTAGCACTCAAAATGTCAATGTTAAAATAATTCATCATAGGAAGAAGGAGAAAGAATCATTTTTTAAATTTTTCCTTTGGAGTGTTTTTAATGGTTCAGGTTTTTCATTAGGTATAATTGAGTTAAATATTTACCATTTTGCTTGATTTCTTGATTTGTGATTTAATCAGGTTTAAAGATGAGATGAAATAAATGCAGGCTGTTAAATAAGCCTCAAGGAAGATAAGATTCTCATTCCTGAGCTCAAAAGGATCTTCCTGGACTCTTAGAGAGGAAGCAGCTTCTTCCTCCACTGCAGCCCAGAGCCAGCACTCAGGGGCAAAGATGCTCCAAACAGAAACCGCTGCCTGAGAAGCGGGCATGGATTTTTCTGGTATTTTGCACATTCTGTTACACCACTACATGAGCCAACAGGGACACTTCATACTTAAAATTTTAGCAGCTCAATCCTGGCATAACACAGTCAAAGCCCATTTTTTACAAGAAGCAAACAAGTGTTTTCCACTTGCAATAGAGTAAAAAGCAGCAAAACTGAAAGAGAAATGAGAACAAACACTGAAAAAAGAAGCCAAGAAGCAGTTACAGGGCCAAGTAGTTTGCAAGAGGCAGGTGGAGCAAGCTGCAGCGTGCACATTGCCATGGCCACCATCAGTGCTCAAAGGAAGCCGGAGACCCGTGCAAGGAAAATCAGACTCAATCCCAGAGTCCATCTCTGTATTCCAAGTATAAGCAAATAATGAGGAAAGAATCTTTGTCAGAAGCATTTCTTCTGGAAGAAGCCCCTTTTCTATCTCCAGGAGCCAAATTTTCCAGAAAACTTCAGGAAAGAAGCAAAATACCTAGCTTTCACATTGCTATTTTATACAGAGCAGGGTCACTCCTAGCTTCACATGTCCCCAGGGAGAACACCCATATTTACAAACTGCACTGGAAGCTTTGCCACATCTTCTACCAATTTCTAAATAGTGCTCCCTTAGAGCATCCTAGAGCAAATAGGTCACTTTAAGTGACAGCCCATCTTCTACCGCTTCTTTCAACCCTCATTCACGCTCTACCTAATAGAAACACCCTAATCTAATCAAAGAAAATCCAGCTCTAAGCTCAGAAAGCCATTTTCTCACCGGGTAAGGGCTGCCTTCGAGGAGAGCCCTCAGCACCGCAAGGGCTGGCCGTGCAAGGGGAAGCAGAGGCAGAGCCCGCATCATTCACAGGATACCCGTCAGGCCAATGCACCAGGCTTCCTGGCAGCTGCCAGCCTCACTAACAGGGAAAATACTACAACTCCAGTGCAGCACTTACCAAAGAGGCTCCGTTTAAACAGATTAACACTCTGCAGTGTTTTTAAATGCTTGGACTTTCTTGCATGCTACTGTGATGCATGAAGGCTGCTAAACACTAAAGAGAAAGCATATTTTAAAGAACTAAAGTTTGCCATGTTAAAAAACAGCTCACTAAAGAGACTTTAACATTTCTGCATTCATAATTGCATTAAGCTGAGGCAGCTTGGAAGCTATCATCCAAGGCACAAGAAAAGAGGAAACCAGACACTGTTTAAACCTTTGCCTTCAGAAGAAGAATTAAAAAAAAGCTGAGATACTTACAGCATCCAGGGAACCTGCTACAGCAAGGACACACTTGAACAAAGTCTAGTTTGTCAAGGCTTATATATCTCCTGGCTTGGTCTCAATTTGCACCCGCCGTCTGACTCGCTCCTCTCACCTGGTCTGCAGAGCCCTCCTAGGTTGCAGTATCATTACACACAGCTGAAAGAGCAACCAGGGCTTCGCTTCTATCAGGTTCAAGACTTAATCTGGCTAAGGTTACCTTCTGTCGAATACACCTCGTTGCCTTGTATTAAACCTGCTCTGACAGACAGGATAGCCCTGACTTAAATGTAACACCTACTTATTTCTAGATTACACCTAAACCTCAGACTTTATTAAAGCACACACATTTGCAATCAAGTCTTCAATGCATCATCATCCCATATCTTCCCTCCCTCCTTAAATATTGCAGTAAGTAAAATTCAGCTGGACCAGGCCATCCAGCTCAAGGAATTACAGGCATTGAGAGCATCTCCTTCCCCGTGCCGGGAGAACAGCCGTACTTGTGAGTACGGGTGACAAGGTACGAGGAGCACAGACAAAGAGGGTATCAGGAGACCTGGTATTGCAAACGTGCTACCTGTTCATGGCCCAATAAAAAAATAAATAAGCTAATCCCTAAGAGACAGACCTGTAGCAATCAGTGGTATCAAGGCTAAGTAAAAAAGGGGAACATCTGATATGAACATTAAAATTAGCAAAGTAAATCTATAATCTGTCTGTGCACCTGGTTCAGCAGCTGAACATAACCCAAAGGAGGGAGAAATATTCCCTTCTCAGACAGGGGCTAGAAACAGCTCCAACCCCAGTCCCACACCAACGGCATTGACCATTGCTCTCACGTCATCCCAGGGAGGATATCAGGAATTAATTTTAACCTGAACCTAATTCTAAATCTAGGTGAGAAAAGACTAACTCACCTCAACCTGCAAGGGTATCTAGATGCCTCTCTTATGGCATATGTAAGGAAATTGCTAATATTTTCTGTACCAGATGTTGTTTTCCCCTTGCTCCCACACCACGGGCATTGCGTGCGTTGGTTTCGAACTTCCAGCAACAGCCTTGTTTTAAAAGGTGCCGAAAATGGTACCCATTTATCGCGGTACGGCAATGCCCAGATCCTTTACAAGTCTGTTTCTCTTAGCTCTGCTTCGCAGATTCTCAAAAGAGGAACTCAGAAATCTGATGCGGGGCAGGAAAATGTGTTCTGGCCAGACACGCGGGCAGTATCATTTGCACTGTACCTGTTAAAATACTGCCAGCAACCAATCACGATTCACAACACTGTCAGCAAGAAATGAAAACCTGCATTTAAAATCTGAAATAAGGCCAAACGTGGGCAACGTTAAGCAGCAGAAGGCTCCTGGGGTGGGACTTGTTGGACATGCCCAACCACCCAGCGCCATCTCGCAGGGGACTGAGCTGTGCCAAGACCACGGGCTGACCTTGCCTATCTGCAAACCTGTGTTCAAAAGCATAAATAGATGTCCAGTGATGCCATTCCCGTCCCACTAGTCCTTTTCACTTTTCTAACATTAGGTTTCTTAGGCTTGTCGTTTTATGCTTGTGAAGGGCATCTTTGAGCTCTGTTGGATGCTCATGGTCACTTTCTGTTGTTTCTAAATTGCATCTCGCTGATCCTTGCTCTCCAAAAATTTATGGTGTACCAACCATAACGAGAGAGGCATCGTTTTCTTTTCTACTTACAGGCAACAAAATTAATATGCAGCTTTTCGGGAAAAGAACAGCGTAGGGATAATGAGGTTTTAAGTAGGTACCATAGTCCGCTACAAAATTTTCTTTATCCATAAATATCCCACTAGTAATATTTCTGTTTGTGTGGGGGGAATACAGTATCAAATTAAGACCCAGATATTTAAGTACAGTCAACCACCAATCTACAGTGCAACCACTTTGACAGAATGATCTGACATAATTAATTCTTATTTTAATAAAAGGAAATAAACCTTCCAATAATGTTGGATAGCAGCATGACACATGTTGGAGATCCTGAAGTGCTGTGACAGGTTATGATTTTGATCCATGTCACCACTATACTTTTGCTTTTAACATATAAAGCAAATGGATTGACTTACAGTTTGGTTGATTGGCAAGTCAGACAAGGCAAGGATGAAGGAAATATAAGTGAACAGTCTAGTCTGCACTCTTAACTTGGGTACTGAAGTGCAAGATTAACTCAACAGAGGTCCTGCTAATAGAGGTCATCACTCAATGCCATCGCCCTCGTGATATCAGGGTCATCGCGGTGGGATCTCAGAGATAATTTCACACAAGCATGAGTTAATCTTCAAGCCGTGTACTCAATTTAGAGTCAACGAACGCCCGCTGACACATGGAGGAGGGCTATTTGAGGAAGAACCGCGGGGTTCGGCTCGATACAGCGGCGGTCCTCCTGTTTGGAACTAGGTTCTCTGCTGCACTAACCAAAGGTTTTTGCTTAGTTTTAGATAAAGGAATTTCTGCATAAAATATCTGCACTGTGCATATTCCCCCCATTGTGATCTCTGAGTGCTGCAGCAGGTCTAATTAGTCCACTGAATTCAGCAGTTTTAGAGGCTGTTTGGATATACATGTGCCAACCGCTTTCTTTTGTCTTGCTTGCTTTGTTAAGGGGTACAAGGGATAAAGGGAAAGAGGACACTCTAATTATTTGTTATATACCAGGAAAAAAATCACATACTAAGGTGGCTGGGGAAGAAAACAAGCCAAGCTATTTTGTCTTATATCATGCCCTGTTTGTTTTTGGAGCTCATGGGAAAAGCTGCAGCAAGCCGTCCCGTGCCCTGGGCTCCTCTTCTTGGAGGGCTGTTCTTAACACAGAATCAAGGGGGTTTTTTTAAAGATGAAGAAAAACATACTGGAAAAAAAACGGAGTAACATCAGAGAAAGGCGCAGTGCTGAGCTACCGGGAGGCAGGAGGGACAGGAGGGAGGAGTAAGCGGAGCCCTGAGGTGGAGACCCTCCCTCTGCAAAGCGCGAGGACATGCAGGCAGGGCAGTACGGGTAACACGGCATCCAGGGGGGCAAAAATAAAAAGAAATCTCATCTAAAATATTAACTTGAATTTGGAGTGGCAGCTGTTTCTGCAGAGTAGGGAAAGACCAGTGCGGTTTTAAAACCTTTTCTAAAGAAGGTGTCGTAGGTTAAACGCAATCGTGGCAACGCGCACTCCCAATGGCAGCAGCTGGGCGCACTGGTTAACGCTCGAAGGTACGTGTGCTTAAATGTATTAATATTAAACCATGACAATGACATCACCGCCTTTCTCCACTGATTAACCTTTAACTTAAAAGCGAGATGACAGTCTGGGACTATTACAGCGAATAGGATGACAGAGAGGGAAAACGTGAACGTCTGTGGGAAGAGATGGAGACTTCTGAAGAATATTCATCAAGCATGCATTTTTACCTGCCTAATCCGCATGAAATGTCCGTATTTTTATATTTATGCAGTTCTGTTCTTTCACGAATCTTAAACGCTCTGAAGCACATGAAGCGCTTGATGTTTGCGTGATGGGCAAGCTGCTGCTCTCCCCGCCCTGCAAGTGGGTGTAAAGAGGTAAGAAACGTTCAGTCACTTAATGACCGGTTTGTATGTAGAGAAAGAATTGGAATTTAGCCACGCTGGCAACCTTTTCCTGAAAACTTCTGATCCACCGTGTCATGGATGGTGTCACTGAGGAAGAGGGTCCCCTGGCAGCCGTAAAGCCAATGGCTGGGGTGTTCTGCTAATGGGTCTGAAGCTTCCTGATGTTGGGTTAGAAATATATATATGGGCAGGGGAGACAATCCGGGACCATCTGTGGTCACAGATCAGACGTTCTTAATAGTTCATAATGCTCGTAATAAAAAATAATTACCTGTCCTACAGGACGTTTTCATAATAAATGATCAAACCTCTCCTGAATTTATTGTTCTGCAGATTTATGTAGCAGCCTAATGGCAAAATCCTCGGCCTCCCCGCGGATCTGTGCAATTCAGTGCATCCAGGACACTTTCCGCTTCCTTTCCGGGATTTCGGCAATGCTGCACGCGGGTGCATCGGGGAGGTGTCCTGCGGCGTCCCGGTGGACCCGTCCGTGGACCCCGTTCGGAGAACCCAGCCGGCACGGAAAATAATCTGTGTGCACAGCGACGAGAAACGAGCAAGAGCTGGTTTGGAAATAAAACCCTGGTTTCTCCAGCCTGATTGAGAATTATTAACCCAATAATACCTGCGAGCCTACAGATCCTGACCAGGACAGTATTGCCTGGGAAAGAGAAACAGGGAGCCTGCTCTCTCTTCACTTACGGATGTCAAAACTTGCAATTCTGTATTTGCTTTACTACGAGCTGGAGCGCAAGGAACAGTGAATACAGTGCCGTTTCGTTCTTCAGCTCGTTTGGTGTGCTGCTTCCTTCCGAAACAGCGCATCCGTAAAAACCGCAGGTTCATTTTCGAGTCCGCTCCCCTCCAATAAGCGGTTCCAGCATGCCGCACTTACTTCTTTCCGCCAGGGAGTTTCCCAGCGGCGTTAACAGGGCTTCTGCTCCAGGGACCCTCCAAAGCCCATCGCGGGCCACCAGCCACGAGCACCAAATTCCCTCGCTGCTGGTTTTCCGCTCCCTCACGCACAGCCCTGCTGGAAAGCGCAGGAAATCAGGGAAACGACGGCCATGCAGCGCCCGCCGAGGAAAGCCCCGCATCGTGGGGAGCGGGGTGAAGGCGTTGCGAAGACGGAGCGGAGAGCTGTGCCGGGCGCGCGGCTCGAGGAAGACGCAGCAACGGGCAAAGCGGCGAGCTCAGCCCTCCTCCTGCCTTTCCTGGTACTCCCGGTTTTGAGCTCAAATGCTCCGTTTTCTTTGGACTAGCCTGCCAAATTTTCGTAAACTGTGTTTAGCACCCTTATTTTCTTGGTTCAGGTGTGGTAAAAGACATAGCAACTGCTAGGAGATCCCAGAGGGGCTTTTCTAGCCGCTATCTGCTCGTCCTGGAAACACTGTCATGTGCAGAGGGCACATTCTGGCCAAGCCGGCACTGAAAAATACACGAACCTAAAAACTGCAGCATTAACTCAACAGTCAGGTGAGTGAAGAAGGCATCCTACGGGCCTGCACACTTCAAAGAGTTAGTAATTACAGAAAACAACCGGAAAAAGAAGATGAACCAAAACAAACACGACAGGAACCCAGAATTAAGGGACGCCTTAGGAGAATTTTTCTATTAGTCCTGAATTATGCTAAGAACTCTAAAGTAACATTCACTGACCAGAAAATACCTCCTAAAGCTTCACTATATGTAAGTATAGCAATACTGTATAGCTACTTGCAATAGTAATGCTATATAAATATATATATTTATATAGTATGTGCATGTATATACACACTATATAAATATATGTATTGTGTGCATTTATAGGTATGCATGTTTATATATGTGTGTGTGTGTATATATACACATATATATACATAGAACAGGACTGTTGCAAGTACTGCTGAATAGCTAAAGGGTGGTGCTGCAAAGGCAGGTGGATCACCAGCGCCACATACATGATTTCCCATATGTGATGCACAAGTTTATTTGGAGCATTGCATTGTATACTCCTAACGTGAACACCCTTCTTTTGAGATATCTGAGCATCCGTGCAATGTTCCCGTCTCCCCAAAAAGATGTGACTCTCCCTAAGTGTCACATACCCAAGTGTAGGTCGTTTGTGACTGTATCTATGCCATCTGTAACACAAACTGCTAAAAGTCCTCAGCAAAGGTCTCCAGACCTCAGACAGCTCTAGTTCAGCTGTCCAAGTTTTTAGGATTCAGGGCTCAATTCTGTTCCATCTCATCTGTAAACCAAATATAATCAAATGTCTTACTAAGAGAACCGAAAAACAATCGAGTAATCCAAGTTGACTTCAGTGTTGGAAGAAATGATAATTAGTGAAATTAGGTTGACAACTCTGTGCACGTACTCTTGGTGGAGATTTCCTAAGGGGGTGAAGCTAGGTGAGAGAAGGTAGACAGAAGACCAATGAACGATGAAAAATTAATCTTAATCTGACTGAAACAAGTGATCTTACAGAATCACTTTTCTTCTGTTTTCATGCATATCTCAAACATCTAGTGGAAAAAGACGGTTTGATTTCTGTGGCTGTTGTTCCCAGGGAGATACAAAACACTGATTTACATCAAGAGAATCCTTTCAAGAAGGCAACTTAGTGAAAAAAATCGAGTTAAAGCCAGGATAATATATATGAAAATGGTGTTTGAAAAAGTGAATACTTTAGCACTGTTACTGGTAGGCTATCACATCTGAAAGTCATACTGCATACATTTTTTTCCAAGCCACAGAAAGACATCCTGCTAACAAAAACAATAATGACTTTTTCCTGGTCTTTTCTGTACTTTTTTCCATTTGCTGGAGTTTACAAGAAATTATGCATTCCTTCCCTCTGTGCTCATCCTCATCCTTCCCATCAGGTTCTTCACTCCTTTGCCTCCGAGGGGTGCTCTGCCCAGATTTCAGGTCAGTCTAGTCCATCGCTACAAAGCGGAGGAAGCCCATGCGGCATGGCAGGTTAGGGACCATTTTGCAGAGAGAGTAACAGGAAAATAAACGGGTCTGGCTGTTAGAATATGCAAAGCAGAGAGCCGGCAATCCTGGGTTTTACCGAAACTGAAGCCTCTCTGGGCAACACTGAGCTGCTCATCTCTCTTATTTAGTTTCCCCATCTGTAAAATGGGAATAGTAGCCTCACAGGATCGTCCTGCATCTTCATTAATTAATATTTGTATGAGTGAAGATTCCTTTAATCTTAGGATACATTTAATGAGTAAACATATGACTAATAAAAGGAGAAACAAAAGTCAAATATCAGGAGGGCAAGGGACTGAAAGGGACTCCAAACCCCGTGAATCATCCCGTCTCCTCCGCGGGATTGCGCAGAGCTGAGCCATTCCCGACGGATGTTTTCCAGCCTGCTCTTCCAGCGGAGGCACAGCCGCCGGGGCAACCTGCTCCCCCGCTCCCGGGTTCTCACTACAGCAGGAAACATCGATGAGTAACTAAATAATTCTCCTTTGCTGTGATTTAAGACGCTCAGTTTCGCTCTGCGCTGGGCGGACGTGGGTAGCAGTTGGATGCTTTGTTCTTTGCCGTAGTCTTTTACATAATTAAAGACTTCTCGTGTCCCTCCTCGGAGCTGATGCCGCCAGGCTGAACGACGCTGCTGCTTTCCTTTTTCCCTCATTTGCGTGTACAAGCGCTTCCTTGGGAACCGACTAGAAGAATCCTGCTCTTTGCATCGCTGCCGGTGCTATCACGGAGAGTGGGAAAAGGAGAGTTATTCTCACGGTATTCCGCAAATCCTTGCAGGGCTGAGCCTTCCCCGGGGGAGCAGTCCTAGGAGGTGCAGCGTAAATACCGTGAGGATTGCTCTCAAAATGTTTCTCAACTTTGAAAACTAACGTCAACCCGAATCAGTCATAACCATGCTCGACTTGGCTAAATCTTTTGGTTTAAACAAATATTTACATATAGGAAAGGTTTTCTAGGAATGAGATTTTGCCCATTTCTTCATTGCTTAGGAGAGAAATTAATTTAAAATCTGAATATACAGATTTGTTCCCTCTTAAGAATAAGCTTACATTACTATACTTTATTACCATATTTCTATATATTTCTTTTTATTGCTATATTTCTGAGAGACTGGATCTTAAGAAACAGAGAGTCAGGAAATTGTGGATAAATTATTTAATTAAAGGGGTAGGAGAAAGGGGGAGTTTTCTTCCTGCACAGTGATTAAGTTATTACTTGCTTTTCTTCATTAGATAGAAACTGCAGATGAGTACACACAGATTGTAAAACTGTGGAGCTTCCAGAAGAGAACCAGTATAAATTTTACACTGTTTTGCTCAAAACACAGGTTTTCTTCTGCACTTATGAAGTGCCTAGCAGACGACGGTCCCAAAATCCCAACAAGCACTGCTGAGGTATAAATTAATATTAGTAATGGTTGGTTGCTGCACGTGGATTGTTCAGGGGAAGCACAGTCATCCTCAAAGCTTTCTGAAGACTCCCGATTTTTTTCTCTTTGTAGGTTAGTTGGGTCTTTTTTTATAGTAGCATCCTTATTCTGGAAAACACCCATGGTTTTCACGTTCCAAGGACAGCAATAATCGGATGTACCTGTGTTTCATGACCTTAAATTCCTGATGTTCGTAGACGTCTTTGGTTTCTCTGCACTTTTTCACACTCGTGACCGAGGATGTGCGATACTGAATGATGAAGAAGCAGCCGCAAGCGTACTTGACTTTTGGAGCGAGATTAATATCACTTTGCTCTCCGTAGCTGGAAATTGCCCTCATGACAAATTTTCTATGGCTATTTTTTCCCTGCTTTATTCTCTCTTTCTGGGGATCTAAGAGTCTTTCCTCATCAGTCTAAAAATTCTTATAATCTATTGATCTGGAGAAATTAGGAGAAAGATTTTACTCCAATGGATACCTGTTCTCCTGGGACAACAGCAAAGGGAAGGTTCTGCCATATAGTAAACTGGAGAACCGAAACAAAATTCTTTATTCAGATTTGATACCCCAGGCTAGAAGAGTACTCAGAGCTATCCTCTTTCAACAGAGTCTTAGTTTTCTTTCAAAATATTTAAGAGAAAGAGATGAGAATCTGAATATATACAAAAGAAAGTGACATTAGGTTAAGTATATATACAATGCACTTATTTGCATAATTATTATGTTATGTAGTACAATGTCTAATAAACTGAACTTCTCTAAACACAAGAACAAAAACACTTCTAGAAATGTCAGAAAACTGAGAAAATTAACACAAGCCTGTAAATTTCTTTTTTTTTTTCTCTTGCAGCGTTTCAAGTTTTCAAAGCAAGCTTCCAAATTCTTCCTTTCTGTTCATTTTGAGGAACTCGAGGCATCGTGTCGACGGACCTGGTACCTGCAAATAGTAGCTGCAAGTGAGGAAGTGAATATCTAAGAGAAAAGATGCAGAATGCAATAGATTCGTTTATAGCCTGCGCCTCTGAAAGAGCTGAGTAGTCCACTCAGCTCAAGTCCATTTGCTAAACTCGATAAAAATAGGCAGCCCAAGGTCACAGGTTCAAGGCTTGGCAATGCTGATGGCAATCGTAACTTTTCATGTAGGTGAACTGAGTTCAGTGGGGTTTCTTATAATTTTTTTTCAGCAAAGACCTGAAAAAAAAATCTTTCTCTGAAAATGTATTTCTAAGTGTGAGAGAGCCCCAGTGTCAATATAGAAAACGATTCTTCTGCCTATTTCCAATAAAAAATAAATGGGATATATCTCAGGTTCACCTTTACTAGCAGACCACAGCTAATTTCCATCTCTTGGGTGCTTTGGCTTCTCCGCTGTAATCATCTGCCGAGGAGCCTTCTTTTCATCATCTCAGCAAGACTCTAAGCGTGCATGAATAGAGAACATGTAAGACTCCAGAAACCTCTACCCTTCAAATCTTTCTCAAGATTGAAATTTCTTACTCCTTCCAGAAGGTTTACCTGAACTATAAAAGCATACAGAAAATAACATTGAAAGTGAAGAGAGCTTTTAAACAGTCGCCTCACGAGCACTGGGCAGGATTGCTCCAGCAGGTCGTCTGGGTTATATCCACTTGACCCCAATTTAAGAATTCTGTTGAGCGTCCACTGGATTGAGAGAAAACCCTCTGGAGTTCATGCTATCATGCCATAAGGAAATTTCTTCCAGACTTCACATTTAGCAGCCAGCTGAAACCTGTGTATGTTAACATATAAAACCTGTGTATGACTATGTTATTCCACTTGAACGCAAGGAAACCCTTCCCTACTCTGAGCGTGGTCCAACGCTGGAGCAAGTTGTCCAGAGAGGTTGTGGAGTCTCCACCCTTGGAGATGTTCAAACCCGACTGGACACAGTCCTGGGAGCACAACCTGCTGCAGCTGCCCCTGCTCGAGCAGGGCTGGGACCAGAGCATCTCCGGAGGTCCCGCCAGCCTCGGCCGTTGTGTGCGTCTGTACCAGGGAAGCCCATGATGCAAAAAATCCATTTACGCTCTGAGATGTAAACGATGGATGAAGCTTTTCCATTTTGATAAAACTACACCATTTCTTCAGGCCTGCTCATAATGTACATTTTCCAGAGCTTCAGTTCAGCTATTTAATTATTTTTGCTAGTCCCTAGGTTGAAATTTGCAATTTTCCTCAAAATGAGCCAGCTAAGGGACCTGATTATATCATTTAGCAGTGATATAATCATTGCACCAGCTTGAATTGATGCTGCTGTTAAAGCTGAGTGTAGAAGCCTGCACTGTAATATTGCCATGCCACCGGTGCAGTACTGCCACCTTGCAGTACTGCTATACTCCGTCTCATCAGATGCTTCCTCATGTCATCCTATAAGTGAAAATAAGATTCATTTTCTCCCTCCCCCAGAACTGTGAAGACCAATGATTCCTGTTATACTTTACAAAATGTTACTGTTGTTAATAACAGCGCAATTTGTCATAAGAGAATGACTCATCTGACTAAAAGCGCGCAGAAGACAAAAGTCTCATAAACACCTAAGCAAAAATGCTTCATTCCCCGTTTCCCTGCAGCCCCCGGCGGAGCACGTCCCGCTCTCCCCCTCGCGCATCCCGAGCCCCCGCTCCCCGCTTGCGCATTCACTGCTCTGCAAAATTCGGTAGTCCAGGACAGGCCACGCAGAAGCAGCACCCACCCAGTCCTCTCCCTCTTCCTCGCTGTGGACAATAATTTGGATGTGTCTCCTCCACCGAACCACCGACTGTTGGAAAACTGCACTGTCGTAATTGTCTTCGAGCCCTGCCTCCTTCTGCTGAATTTGGGGGAAAGTGGCCACATTCATGCGTCACCGAGGCGGGAACGAGCAGAGACGGGGACAGGCGGCTCGGTCGCCTAAGCCTTCCTTCCCGAGCAAACCAGGCTCGAGGTGGTGCCTTTGTCCAAGCGGCTGGTGAAACACTTGTGCCTCTGCACACCAAAGGCTACCGACGCCTAGAAACTACAGTTCTGATGAGACCAGGAGTCTGATCTAGCCTGCCTCCAGCAAGCCTAAAACTACATGTTCTGGAGGAACGTGCAAATGCAGATAGAGAGTAATTTAAGAAAAAACCCTTGAAAATGTTCTTTACAATCTTGTTATCCAGAAACGGGTTTGGCACCTGAAGCACAAAGTTTTCAGTTCCTTTTGAGAGTCTCAGATTTATTCTTTTCTATTACTGCTACTACTCTATTATTATTATTATTACTACTATTTCTATTATTACTACTATTACTTTCTCTGGGACTGAGCACTTTTGTTTTTCACGTAAACACTCATTACCTTACTGAAACATGCTAAAGTTGGACCTGTGACATGCTGGGACTGTGGATTAAATGGACGTGTATATTCAGCTTCACATCAGTTTGATTTCCCGCTGTTATTCTTCACCGTTCACTTTCCATTTTACAAAAAGGACGATTGCTCATTAAGCAACACCTTGGTTCTTTTTTTGTTTACTTTCAGGAAAAAGGACAAAAATGAACTTTATTAAAACTGCTAAAATAGCTATAATGCATGTGTGTATCAGTCCCAAATCCCTAACCAGCTGACGTCATCCCAGGGTGCCCCCATGCACTGGAACGTGTGCCCGGCACGTCGGAAAGCTCAAAGCCTGTCTGTGAACTTAGCTGATTGCTGACCACCTGGATCCCCGTTTAGATGCTACCACAGATGAAAGACCATCTGTGTAGCAAGATGCTGGAAACGAAAACTAGAGTTAACTAATATGGCAGAAAATACATAATAGTTTCTACAACGGACCATCTATGCTGGACCACCAAGTCTTAGGATCTTTAACTGAGGCTCCTCAGCCCCTGCGCTGACCAGGGAGGGCAGCTGAACTAGGATCAGACCCCAGCTCTCCATTTTTAATGTCACTAGTATCACTGAGGAACGGCTTCGGCCGGCAGTACGAGCCCTGAGAAACATCCTATTCCCCACGAAATAAAAGGGCTACATGGCGAGAAAGGTACTACTCTGCGCAGCATGGGTGAGGGTAGTGAAGCTTGGTCTGAGGTGGACAGGGATCCCCACTTTAAGGCAAACGCACGTAATAGTGAAAATTCAGTATTTTAGAAAAGAAGGAAACAAAATCATGAAGGCATTAAAACAGAGGAAATATTCACATTCTAATTTATCAAAAATAGGAGAGGCACACTCCTACTGACACTCTTTTTCAACCGTTTTATCAAAAGGAGTTTCTCACCTATTTTTATCATGAGGATGTACAAGCAACCCTGAAAGTGCAAAGCGGATGGGCAAGTGTGTGGGATTTATGCACAGAACCAGAAAGAAAAAAGACGGTGCTCAAACCGAGGAGAAAAACATGCCGTGTTCCTCTCAGTCACCTCTTTCACTGCCCACCCGCAACGTGCTAGAAGTCTGTGCGTGCTCTGTAATAAAGAGAAGATGGGGAAAGAGAAATACGGAGCTGCCGCTTTCGTTCCGCTGCTTCACTGGGGATGGCAGGGGGGAGCAGAAGGTTTCTCGCAGGGAAAGATAAAGTCAAAGTGAAGCAGAGCACGGCATCTAGATGAGGCATTTTCTTGATTTAGACTGAAAAAGAGATCAGGCAGGAAACGATAAACCAGAAGTTCTGTTTAGTTTTTTTAAGTTGGTTATGTAAGTAGAGGTATAGGAATAAATAGGAGCGCCTTAGCAGCACTGATACCATAGGCATACACATGTTCTGCAGAAAAACTTTGGCCCGGTGTCCCCATGGAGCCAAAACCCCTATGGATGTAGTCAAAGTGTGAGCTGCCCTTCCTGCTTCTCTAAAACATCTGAATGTAGACAAGGGGTCTTTTCACCTTTTAGAAACTTTTAAAGAATTGTCGGTAGGAGACCAGTGAATTTTCCCCTGCCCAATGCAAGCCACAACCGTGTCTCAGAAGATGGTCTTCAACAGCATAAATGATCATAACCCTGACTCTGATAACACCTGCGCCGCTTTGCAGCAATGCAATTCCACACGTTTCAGCTAAGAAAGATATTGGTTTCTGATCCCCTGTGCCGGAACCAGGAGGTGGCTCATTCCCCGTGTGTCCCCGTCACTCACGTGCATCCGACAAAGACTCTCATCACCCAGACGAGAAACGGTGATGAACTCCCACGGGGCTGGGGTGCCACCTCGCATGGGCCACGTAGGACCACTTCGGTCTCTTGCATCTTTGCTTATGATTAAGATTCTTTCAGAGTTTTTTATTTGCAATCTCTGAGAAACTACAATTGCTGCTTTTAATGGGTTACATATGGCTTGCTTTCAAAGTCTCATCCCTAATACTAAAACACTAAATTTGAAAGACAAAAAGCTGAAGTTGATTTTTTTTAATTTATAAATTACAGAAAACATGTTTTTTAATTGGATGTGCAAGAGAAAACATTTGTAATAACAACTGACATAAATAGCATTTTAAAATAACTTTTCTATACAGAGCAATTCCTTGGAAACAAATAGTCTGAATGTAGTAACATGAACTTTACATTTACATACTTATTTCTTTATTTGTATCACTTTCTAAAGGGGAAAAAGGTATATTTATTCTGGATCTCAGAAAATAAAGGCAGAGAGCCCAATATCATACAAAGTAGCCCCATATCATACAAAGTTAATACTGCGTTAGAGCTGCACAGAGGTGAATTCCAGATTTCTGATATCACTTTGCAGAAGGTCACAGCAAAGGCTAAAAACAATAGTTTGGAAAGCGAAAAAGCAGAAGGCATTGAGTGAAGGTGGAAAGAAAGCGTGTCTGATGTTAATAAGATAGGAAAAAAGGTGAATAGCGGATGCAGAGATATCCTAGAGAAGCAGGAACGCCTGCTATCCACTATGGAAATAGCTCTCCAGGCACGACTTCTCTGCTCTTCCCGGGATACAGGTAAAAGAAACCAGCCTGTTTCTTGCCGATGGGAAACCCTGATTACGTGCATGAACGGGCTAGCTTTGGCTGTACTTGGCTCTGCGCACGCTCCTGCATGGACCAGCAGCAGCTGCCGCACTTGGAGCATCCCGAAACTCCAGCCCTGAGCAAGCCTGAAACGGGTCTAAGCACCAAAGGTCCAACAAGACCAAGAGCAAAGCGCATCACCTGCCTGCGGCTTGCAGCGAAACGTGGCGGTGGGTCAATGCCACGTCACGGACACGCACAGCAGGGAAGCCACGGGCTGGGGCACAGTATCTCCGAAAGACTGAAAGTAGAAAGAACAATTAAAATTCTGTCAATCTTAAAGACCTATAAAGTTAAGTGCAATCAATATGTATTTGGTTACCCTGAGTAGCCTTAGTACCTGCAGGAATCTCAGTGCACCAGCCCATCTGAGGAAGTGTCTTAGAAAGAAAAAAGTAGAAATACTGTTGACTTGGAAATTGGATTCTAAAATGATAGTGGCATAATGGGCAAGAGCACTCGAGAGGCATCGGAAGGATAGGTAGAATGATAACTACAACCAAATGTGCCTTTGGAAAGAAATAGAGGAAGAAGAGAGAAAAAGAGAAAAAGGAGGGAGAGAGGGAGAGAAAGAGAGAGAAGGAAGGGAGGGAGCGAGGAAGGAGGGAGCCTGTCAGACTCGTTTTGCCAATATGTAATTTCATAACTTTCTCAACTTTCTTTTTGACTAGTTCCTCGAATTCTGATCGATTCCCTACCACCTTGTTGGCTACTTTTTCCTTCAGAAAGAAGCTGACAAATACCCTTCCTTCTCTCACTCGGCGCTTTTGCCGTTTCTGTTGCATTACGCTGCGCCCTGTTGCACGTTACTTGTACTGCACACCGCATTTCTGGTGCTTTTGGACTGTTTTGCTAAAGATTCAATTAAACTGGCCAACACACATCTTTCCTTCGTTCTTCGTAACGTTAACCTCTCAGCTGCGGTCTCCGCCGACTTGTTCCCATAGGTTGCTGTTACTGCGCACAGAATTGTAATGGATGTGATGGATTATAACGGATAACGTGCACCTCTTTGATCTCCCACTTGGATGATGGACATCTAAGGTAAAGATGTGACCTACTGTCATGTCTTTCCACTACAGTATAAAACAAAGGTATTTCACAGCATTCATAATAAATATATAACAAATAGCCTGGCTCAATAGCAGCTTCATCCCTCTATTTTATATTCCCCTCTTTGGGGATACAAATGCATTTTGAGCAGCTTCTCTCTGAGGCCTCCACAGCAACGTGCAGAGCTCCAGGACAGCCGATGCTGGGTACCCCCCTGAGTCAGCCTCCGTCTAGGCTCGGTGCCGGCGGGTTTATTTCTGCCACAACAACGGTACGGAGCTGTCGCTTCCACTCATGCCACTTCCCATCCATCTCGCAAATATCTGATACCTCGTTAATCATTTATAGGAAAGAGAGAGACCCGCTGGAGACACGGGTCTCAACACAACCGGAGTCACTTTTATCCCTCCGTTACGCAGTTCACCCCTCCTCCTCTGCTGAGCGTGCAGCTCAGACCCCTCAGAGCACGAAAATTCACACTTATTCATAAACCAGAAACTTTTTACACAGTGCCATCAGAAGAAAATAAATAAATAAACTACTTGCATGCTTTCAGCCCGGTTGTACAAAGCAGCGCGGTGAAGCCTCCGGTCTCCGCTCGCCTTGCACACGGGGCGTCCGTGCACGTTTCGTCCGGAGGCTGGAGACCCGCCAGGCTCCCACGGAAATTCCGAGCCTAGAAGCAGCGCTTAAGCGAAGGAGTCCTCCACTCCATGTGCTCCCGTTCATTTTCCACCATGATGCAGGGACAACGCCGGCAGGCTGTAAAAGGCACTGTGCCCCACGGCGTGCAGCCTTAGGTCCTTGCTGAGGATCACTCGAGGAGCAAAAGCGGACGAACGCAGCCTTGTCTGCAGCTCTGAGACCTGGAGAGCCCAAACGCTTAAGACTTTTCTCCTGCTTTTTCGATCATCGGTGCACAATTGCCATTTTCAGAACGTGGGTGGAACCGATGCCTATTTTGAAGTCATCCAGAGCCCTCGGAGGGAGGGATTCCCAAATCTCTGCACAAAATACGCAGCTTTGGGTGGCTGATTTCCCGCCCCACAGGCTTCTTTGCTTGGCAGTAGGTTAGCAGGGCTCTCTGATCATAATAGATTGCACAGTGACTAATTTTATCCAGAAATACTGCATTTGTACTTTCCCTAATTTTTCTTTACACTATATTTCAATTTTATGTTACAGGATGAGTTTTCCTTTTTTCTCCTTTTTGGACAGTTCAGAACAGATACGCCTACACAACGCTGCACACCTCTGAAATGAAGGTTGTCTCAGAGTCCAAAGGCATTTTAAGTCCTTAAATTATGATCGCTACTTTTTTTTTTAATAAAAAACACATGTAATACAAGAAGAAAATCTAGCTGGATATAGTTTAGGCATCATATATGGAGGTACTTGTGAATGCTCAGTATGCCTGAGAATAATACAGGCAGCGGTCAACAGAGGTGATATTTTCTTCTAAATCAAAACAAACAAAAAAACCTTCCCAGGACCTGATCCGCCACCCTCTGAAGCCAAACGAAAACCCTCACCAACTTTTCTGTGAAGCTGGAGCAAGCTCAAAGCCTGCCTATTGCTGTTTGGAAGGAACCGTGTAAACTCCATCTGCTTGCAGTCCCCGCGGGGAAACGCCAGCTCTGTTTTCATTATTCGGTTCGCTCTCTGCCGTGGTTTGCACTCAACTCTTCCAGTTTTACCAAACACAGTATTTCACAGTGCAGTGCTCAGCTGTCTCGCAGCGGCCTCAGTTCCCGCGGCATGACTGACATTAAGCACTTCTTTAATTAAAAAGAAAGCTTTATTACATCATAACGACATCTCTCTTTATCCTCCGGAAAACAGGATTCTAGTCATGGAACATAACAGGTTTTAAGATACCACAACAGAGCTCTCTTTGCATTTTTATTTCCCCCGCCCGCCATCTCCCTGATTTATGCACGGTACGACCTGCCTGAGCGCAGCATCGCCCGTGCTGCCGGCCAGGGCGCACGCAAGCAGAGGGACAAATTAATGAAGACATTGTCCTATATATATGTAATTGATGTTCTCCGGACGGCAAGCTAGCTCCTGCGCCCAGCAGCACTTCCCCGCTTGCTGCAAAGGCCACGCGCGGTCGGCGAACCCTGGTCCTCCAGGTGTTCGGGACCAGCAGCAGGACCGTCCCAGGAAGCCAGGCAGCCCTTGAGCGAGACCGACACCTTTCTGGAGGGCAAAACTAACCCAGGGAGCCGTGGTTAAACAAAGCACCTCAGGCCTCAGAAACTGTGGAAGAGAATAAAAAGAAAAACCTTCACAATAACCAAATCAGTAGATAAGTCCCTAATTCATTAATTCAGTTTGGTATTGACAAGTGAAATCTTGCTTAGACTGTGATTTGAGGAGGAGGGTTTTTATAATTTTGAAATAATTTTTGAAAGAAACATTAAAATAGAGACATAAGATGAAATTTATATACCACTCTAATTTTCAATAGCATTATGTATAAATTATTTTGTTATCTAGCTAGACAATTCTGAGCATTTAAAATCTTTTCATTCTTTGGAAGGTCAAGAAAGGATATAATAATCATAATAATATGGCGTTGTGGATAAAGCGAGTGACTGAGCCCACAGGTACCCTCAGTTCTCTAGTCGAGTCTTGTTTCTTCACTGTTGATAAAAGGAGCAACTATGGCACGTGCAACTGCCCAAGCAGTCCTGAAAAACTAGATATCTGCTGTCCAAAGTCTGAAGATACTCAAACCGAGATACAGAGAGAAGAAGTTATCTAGACATGAGTTAGCCCGTCGGAAGCAGATCCCTTTGCATCCGTGTCTACATCATCATGTCTAACCATATTTCTGTGCGCAATATTTTTTTTTTATATTGCCATGCAAGAGAAGATAACTTTAAGGTCAGTCACCGGTAAGAAGAGCGATAGTACTCAGGGATTCATTAAGCAAACCTACTGAATCGTGTGGGAATGTCTGCAAATTGCTCAAACAGCACATTTTAGCTCTTTATTCCTTTTAAACTACTAAAGTGTACTGAGCTTGTTTTTTGTAGTATTATACTTGTTAGAAAGACACATTAGTATACTTTGGCTCCAACTGAAGATGTTTCTTCTCAAAATACTGAATGTTTCACCATGAAACGAAAGCATGAATCTTAAAGTGAATGAAAGAAGGCATATTAATTCAAAACAACGCAGAAAGCCTGTAGGTCTCCTTTTATAGACTTTTTGAGGCATGCTGTCAAATGGTGACCAAATTTAAGCGCCTGCTCTCTAATGCCCATCCGAATCGCTGAACAGGGTGAGCACGCAGCACCTCCTCCATCAGTCGGATCTGCTCCTTAGCCGTCCCCAGAGAAAACAAGGCTAGGTTTCTTCTGATAGATTTGCTAAAATACAGTGACCAGACAGGACAAAGCCCACGATTTAGCCCAGAGCAGGCAAGCATGGAAAGCCTACAGAGTTTAAAGAAGAGGGAAAGAAATCAAAATATTTGTAGAACTATACTATGTGTGTAAAAGCTCTAGACTGAAAATCCCCAAAAAGCCTTGCAAGCCACTGTCTGCATCAGCTGCTGCAGGCAAAGATTGATGACAATGATAAGTATGATGAATTGATGTTGTAATTATGAATACATGAAGTTTTATGAGAAGACGACAAATGTGTCGCTATTTACACACAGCTGAAAAAGCACCACCATATTCCTTCAAATTGTTTGCAGCCTCACAAATGACTCATTAATGTAGCTCTGCCTTGAGATAATGTTTTATCCAATGCAAATGCTTTTGCACCTGAAGACTATTTACAATTCCACACTGAAATTGGGTTTAAAGAGCCAAACATTGCTGAAAAGCACTTAAATTCCTTCTCTTGTTCAGTAAAAACCCTTCTCAAGAAAAAAGAAAAAAACATTTTTTCTTTGCAAAACTTTTGAATAGCGTTCTGCAAGACCTACCTATGCTGAGGCCGTGAAGCTGAACAAAAATACAAATGTGAATAGATTTGTTTTTGACTTACTAAACAGGTACACAATTGAGTTAGAAATTGCAATGTTTGCTGATACGGGAGCTGGAAACATGCTTTACATACAAATAAATTCTGGATACCATCATATAATTTTGACGCAGGTGTTTAATCAGCCCTAGAGCTAGTTACTACTACGGTAGTAGTGACTGAACGGGAAGACAATAATAAGCAGCCAAAGACTGCTTACATTACAGTTATCGTAAATAAATAACATTTATGATAAATAATATCATAAATAATAATAATAAACACCGGTGTCTGCACATATTCCCAAACAGGGAATATGGACTGTGCAAAATCCCGCTCCGTCATCGAGGCAGCGTGGGGTCTGGCTTCAAGGGACCCCGTACAGCGTTTGGAAAACATGCAGTGCATCAAACACCCTATCATCATGAAACAGGGTAATTTTAAACCATTATAGTGATTTATAAGAGTAAAGACACCACTGGTCTGAATGTCTAAAGGAATAGACAGACGATCCTCGTGCCTCCAAAACGTCACCATGTTTTGTACATATTTGCTACAAATATGTGGGGGAATTTTGCATTCATATAATTACTGGGTAAATGTGAAAATTAAACTCGTTGACACTTAATATATGTTGATATGCAGGTTTACATATCAGGTTTACATTTATGGTTAGACTATTACATGAATGCAAGGCTACCTTGTTCTTAGGTAAAAATATTTACATTATACAAAGCTATTGTTGCCCAGCAATTTCACCGAACGTGGCTGCAGTTTTTGCTGAACGTCTCTGAGCTGCCGAGGCGCCCGGAAAGCCCTGTAATGCATACAGACGTATTGCCTTTCTTGCAGATCAAGAGCTTTTGATTTACCAATTCACTCGACAAGGGGCTGAAACGAAGCGGCGTGCCTGGGCGCTTGGGGATCTGCAGCGAGGCCTCTGCAGACGCGCTCGTGCAAAACGCACATCACAAGACCGACGACGTACTGCGATACCTCAGACGCCCAGGCTTCTAAGTGGAGCAGATACAAAGTAAGCAACTTAGGGGAAATTAGCATTTTTCTAGAGGCCTATGCTAATTTGGTATCAGATCATGAACTATTTATACCTGTAACTTGTACAAAACTGCAGCTTTCTGCATTTTAATATACTATGAATTTTTAAAGTAAATAATGGATATTAGTGTTCACATGGCTGTGATCTTTCTTTTATTTCCTCTCTTATTCCTGAAAGAGAATTTAATGTACCATTTACTTGATGCATAATTTTTTTATGGAAAGAAAGCATAAATATCTCATTTCCCTTCTTAAAAGTAATAAAAAATGTATATGTACAACGCTCCAAACTATGAGGACATATTAATGTGTACTACTCAAAATACTTTTGTGTATTTATTTAGTGAAATCTGCTAAAGCCAGAATTTAGGTATCCTTCGCTACTGTTACTGTAATCTCTTCACTACCGTATCATTGTTTTCATCACTTAAACTCTGACTGCTTTATAGGGAGCAACTTAGGAACCAATGTTTTATGGTGTTTTAGTTTCACGTTACTCACTATTCCCATGTCTCAAATAAGACCCATCCTCTTCTCTCCAGTTAGAGCAATGAACAACGGTTTAGAAACACTAGAAATTTTCCTCTGCTTTCTTGCTGAACTTCAGCCCAGCTGCCTGAAACTAGTACAAGGACAGGGCAGCCCAGCACCACTATTTACTTATAGTGATTAACAAATAGGAAATTAATTATGCTCTGTCCCTAACCAGAAGACAGGATGAGAGATAAAGATAAATATTCCAGACATTAACACCTGCACACCATAGCACCAAAGCAAAGACCTGAGTGTTTTTTAAGTGGATCCTTAAATACTGTTAATGTGATTTATTGTGTGTAGCAGTTACCCTGTTCTAGAGAAGACTGATGAATCCACCTATTCAACCAACTTCTGGATATATGAACTTTAATAAGATTTTTCAAGATCCTTTCTCAAAATCATCTTCAGTCATGTGGCTACATGCAATGGAGCAGCTATGCGGCAGGTTGTCCAGGGGAGTCTAACGGGTTATGATCCCTTTCTGTAGACTCGGTTTTTCGTTTTGAACTCTGCCAAACGGGAGTTTTGTTCAGCCCTGACGTGCAGTACGCGGATATACACCTGCTTTTGGGTGACGGGCATTAGCAGCTAGCGAACACGGGTCCCAGCTGGGAGGCATCTGCGAGAGGAACCCGAGCGGTGGTGGACGGACCATTTTGGGCTGCTTATAGACAACTTTCTAGGAGGAATTTCTCAGGAAGCCCACGAGTATCTCCTCCTGCTTCAAGGGTCTGTCTCATCTCCCCTCGCATTAATGATGCCGAATTTCAGCGATTCCGCCTGCGAATGCCACCGCCTGCTCTCCAGCTTTCCTGGGGCCACTTGGTCTTTGCAGTCTCAGGTACCTGCTGTGAATAACGGCAGCCCGTCTGCAGACCCGGCCGTCCTGTACCGACAGAGGTGCTGGGGTGGCCAGCACACGGCTTGCGCAAGGCATTTCGTCCCCAGCCTGCCTCCTCCCCAGCTCCCAGGGCCAAGGAGGAGCCAGCTCTGCAGCCCATTCCTCTTGTCCTGCCTCCCCTTCGCTTAACACCCGAACAACCACCCTCGGATGATCTACTCCCATTGCCGGTCACAACAAACCTCCAGCTGAGCATTCGTTCAGGCCGTTCTGCTCAGCTGATCTGTATTACAGAAAGGTAGATGAATTTCTCTAAAATTCTCAGCGAGACAGGCAGGTTTTGATGATGGAAGCATTTTAATTTAGATGATGATGATGCAGGAACCCAAGTGGAATTTCCTGACGGCGTCGGGGCCCTGAGACGCGGCGAGCAGGCAGCAAGGCCGGTCCTGGGAGGAAGGAGGCTCTCTGCCACGGCTTCCGCGCGGCAGCACTGCACGGCTGATCGACGACCCGAGCTAACGCGCACAAATCTGCCGAATTGCAGTTGGATCAGCAGCAATAAATGGTGTTTCTCTTCTCCCTTTTGGGAAAACAGATCAGCATGTCACTAAACATGGCATAAAACGGACTTCTTCTGCTTTGTTGTTTTTTACTTAATGTTTCTATAGTTTATATACTAATAATTCATGTATAATACCATGCAATGGATTGTATTAGAGAACAGAGGTAAATCAGAAATTACGTACTCTCCTCACATTTTAGTTAGACTTAAGCTTCTAAATTTGTCTGCTTATATGAGCTCTAATCCAAGATCTACTAAATTCCTTTTCATTATGCCGTGTTTTGTGCCTGGTTCACAGCCACAGCGCACACTGTGATCTATCAACAGGTTAATTAGGACAAGTAAACACATTTAAGCAAGAATCCCCCCAGACTATAATGGACACTTTCACGGAGACAAAGCGACCTTTGTAAATACAAGGTCTGGTCCCGGGTGGCTGCTCATGGAGACATGAACCTTTGGTGAGAATTTCTCAAGAAACATCAGAGCTGCTGGAACATTGACCAAAAACTATACGTATTGACGTACTCTGGAGAAAAGGAGCTGGATCTGCTGTGGCTGTAAACTCTGCCAAGTGCCACACTGCACTTTTAGGGTGCCGGCTTAGACCCTCGTTTCTCACTATTGAAGACTTGGGAGTCTGGAGGCATCTGGCACGCTCCAGCTGTGGGATACTTGCAGCACCGCATCTTCTCCTGTCTAGTCCCTGCGGGCACCTCTGGGGTTTCTTTTTAGGCAAACTACAAGATAATTCTCACTGAAAGGTTATAACTACTGTACATCGAGGCCAGGCCACCAGACCCTGCGCCGGCAGCGGTCCTGCTCCGCGCTGGAGGAGGGAGAAGGCAGCGGCAGCAGCATCGCTGGGATCCCGGGCGGAGGCTGCCCTACGGACGGGTTCAGCCTCCGAAATTAGTTTCTCAAAGCGTGCACACCCTGCGCAGGCACACGCACGCAGGGCAGCACAGCCAGCCTCGTAAAGGCGGGACGAATTCGGGTTCTTTAACGAGCAGGAAAACGACACTCAAGAAGAGTGATGTATTCCTATGTGTCAGCGGCTCCTGAAAAGTGCTATTGTTCACCCTACAATTCATCTGGGAACAACGCTTTAATGTTTTGGTACTAAGCACAACTGCATATCTCTCCAGTGATGAAGGAAAATAAGCTTAGTACTAAGGCAAATAGAAAATATCGATCTATCTTCAGGTACTGTAGCTGAAAATCTTTTGTAAAATGTATGTTCCCATATCCCTGCTGATCAATGTCCTTTGTCTTTTACCAACTAATATGCTGTAGTGGAAAGTTTAACCTTGAACACCAAAAAAAAAAGCATTTGAGCATCGACAACCGTTAGCTATGCGAGTGCTGCAGGGGAGCAGAGGGAGGGCGAAGCCCCTCGCTGCCCCACGGCGGGGCCGGGGCCGGGGCCGGGGCTCCCCGTGCAGACTGGGGCTCCCGAGCACCGGTGTCTACCGGCAACGGGGAGCAGCAGGATCCCTCCCTCGGGCCAGGTTTGCAGACGGGTTTTGAAGCCGAAGGTAAGAATTTTTGAACCTGATTGCACAAAGCTTCGAATCACGTGAATCCTCCCAATATTATCAAACGGAAGGTTTCATTCTCTGAGGACAGCAGGCAAGATATCATTGCTATTCAACAGCTGTAAATATTTGGAGAGACTGCTATTAATTTTATCTGTGTTTGCTTGTGCCGAAGGTAGAACCTGGCTGAGATCACAAAACATGCGCTTTTTTGTTGTTGTTCTTGTGCATTTGTTGCCACTTGATAATATGCCCAAGTAATATGAATATTCAATATTATTTCTTTGCTTTCCTCCAAAACCATATATTTTTGCACCTGTAAAAAGTGTTAATACAAAATGTAGCAATACAATACAACTTCATTTTGTAAAACTCGCTCTCAAACACAGACTTTGCATGTTCAAATACCACTTAAAGCTAGAGACATTAAAAAAAAAAAAAGGGAAGAAGATGCTAAACAGGGTGGCAGAGCAGAGAAGGCGCAGTGCAAAAAGTCGCAGTGGCAGCCTACAGTGTCTACTGTAGCCTTTTAAAAACATATCAGTTATGCAAAGGGAAGCCTGAAAGAAAGGGTGAGCAGTCAGTGCCGAATGCGTGCAGGATGGCTGCAAAAACAAATCTGAAGGGGCACAAACACAGCCAAAACAAACGCGGCTCTTCTATTTAAGCAAATTTTCAGTCAATGCCCTGAAGCAGCTAATCAGCTCTAATTTAGGCCAACACTTGAGAAGCTTCCTGTTTATTATGGAATTCATGATTTGGGATGAGATTTTTTTTTTCAGGTCAGCGTGTTTGTGTCTCCTCTGTGCTTTTATTACGAGTAGGCCTGTGCCGTAAGATTACTTTTCATGCTCTTATACCACTGACAGCATACTCCTCATAATTGCATCTAACAAATATTGATTTTTGTCTCCAAAAGAGTAAACAGAAATATTAAAGTGTTTTCGTAGAATGCAAAAACACTAGTGGAAAACATATTTAAGCATGGCCTGATGGGGATGAAATCTGCATCTTGGGACAGAGTATACGGCCGCAAAAAGCGGTACCAACCTGCACTGGCTTAAAAACGTAGCGTAACAGCGTATCGCCCGGAACTGTGCAATTGAGCTAGGTGCCAAGAAAACGTTGTCACTAAAAGCGGAAGCTTCAGCCCATTCTGCTTCAAACATAAGTGCTTGAAAGCATTTTCCCAATGTTCCCTGCATGGGAGGAAATAACCGAATCTTAGCCTCGGAAAACTGTTCAGGCTGATTAAATGTGCTGCTGTGCTGCATTTGCTGTAAAGTCAAGGGGTAAAATTTCCTCCGCAGCACACAGGCTGCGCTGCCGTCGTTGCAGCGCGCGATTGCCCCAATGCCCTCCGTGCTCTCCTAAGCCTCTCTGAGAAAGCAGGTCTCACCTAAGCGAAGACGCAGCACGATAAAAATTCATCATTTCGTCAAAAAGCTGTAGTCACTCTCTAGTTTTTAGTGTTCTGTTTTCTTCTCTTTATTTCTTCCTTTCAACTCTTTTAGTGGGTCTTCTCTCCAGTAGACATTATTTTACCATTTCAGCTTTATAACTTATCTCTCACTCGAGAGGTTTCCTTGGAGTTTTGCTAGCATGTTTGGGGGCCCCTCGCCCTCGGGGGGGTCTCACGGCGTTGACACGTGTTAGGTGACGTGTTCATCTTGCCGGAGTTACCAGGGATGCTCCAAGGCTGGTAGCGCGCTTGGACCATGCCCCGTTTGCCCGATGACTTCAGCGCGTCTTATACTAACAGCAAAAACAGCCAGCGTGGCCCGGCTCCGCTCGTCACTTGTACTCAAGACTTGTACTTTAGCTTATTATGTCTATTAAAACTTCCTCAAAAAACCAAAGGAGCAGGAGCAAAGGCAGTGCGGGTGCAGGCAGGACCCCGAGGCAAGGCCAGCAAACCTTAAAGCAGTTTCTGCTGTAATTTCCCCAGTACTCTGCTCGGGTTTCGTATGCTATAAAATCATACGGGAGTTTTGGGTTTCGTATTTGCCTCTGCGTCTCCCTGTTATGAACCACTGAACCAGACTTCCCAAAGAAAAATCCTTCCTTTCGAGCACAAAAAATGCAAAGACCAATCCTCCGTCGCCTGCTCTCGGCCGGGTACCGGTGCTGTTAACGCTTCTGCTGTCCCTTCGCGCTGCGGGAGCTGTTAAGAGCCCGAGCTGTGAATCGGGGCCCAAACACACGAGGGGATATTTAAACACAGAACAGAAAGACAATTCTGGCTGTGAGAAGGGCTTTGAATTATTTTGGCTTCTTTTGTGGCGTGCACGGCCCTCGTTTTGCTCTCCAGGTCTGCTCACGTATGGGGAGAGCTGGTGAAATCGGGCTCCCCAGCGGTGCCCGTTGCAACCGCTCGCTGCAGCCGTTCTTGGCTGGCGGGTTATTACTAAAAGCCCCCGATGAAAGCTGTCTGCGTAAGTCTTCAGCTGTGAAATCTGAAACCAAATGTTGATTCCTCCACTTCGGACCTTCACTTGGAGCCAATGAGGAGATGCATCTTCATATTACTGCCTACCTTCATGAAGTTATATATATAATAAAAATTAGAAGGGACATCTGAACCACAGTTTTTACTTATTAGGTCCTACTCCTTCTAAAGCAAAGTGGACTCCTCCTTCAATGCACCCCTTAACTTCAAAAAGATGGTGCATTAGTTTAGTTCCCGTTTTCTGGTCAGCTAATTCCTGATGCAAAGCTACAACCATCAGAGCAGTCTCCTTCTGAAAGGCAAATGCAGCATCGCCTTTGTGTGCTGCTAAACCCTGTTACGTTCAATAACACCTCCATGCAGGAATCCATAGTCGCTGCTTAATGAACTACAGCAGCTCATTAAGTCCGATAAGAAAATCATAAAGATTGCCAGAGAGTCTCAATATCTCGATGTGGTTGTCAGGAACGGAGTTCAAGCAAGCTTTTAAACATCTAAAGAATAACTCAGGAGATCAGAAGGGGTGTTGTTTTCTTTCCAGCAAATTGTGGGGGGAAAAGCAGTTATGGAGCAGTGGTCCTGATGACGGTATCTCGATGACAGCTCGTGCCAGCGGCCGTGAGAAAATCCACCGTGGTCTAACGTATTCACCAGCTCTGCAAATTTCACATCTCGTTTCTCCTGTTCTCCCACCTCCTCCTGCCCCACTGCTCTTTCTCCCTCCATCAGAGAAATGAATTACCCAAGGAGCCAACACATTGGACTCAAAAATATCCACATTTGCAAAATGCTGGAGCTATTAAGATCATGCTGTAACGAGTTCTTTGATCTACAGACAGATGCATCACCCGATTTATCCACGTTGCAGATATACCCCAGAATTAGAGGGTTCTAGAAATGTTTGTAAAGTTTGGGAACGTATCAGGCACAGCATTCAAATCTACTGTGTTACAGGCAGAGAAAGAAACACCGCCAGTCAACTGTGAAGCCTTAAAAAGCTCTTCAATAAATAAAGCTTCAAAACCCCTTCATGTACAAAACCAGAAAGTAGTATTGGAGTATTCTGGCAAAACATCCAAGTGCAACACAAAAAACATCAATCTGTAAATAAGGAAAGAACAGTTAACTATTCCGAAAATAGCGGATTACTACATGGAGAGTAGTAATCTTTGATTGCTGAATATATTGGTAAGTTAACCGCAGTAGGTACAAGGTATTAAATAGCTATACATGCTTGAGCAGAAACCTCACGTTTATCTAATTCTCCAAGGAAATATCAGAACACCAGAACAGAAAACAGTCACCAGCTCAAGTTTTTGTGAATGCATGAAAAATGAAAATGCATGAAAAACACATGAAAATGAAAAGACCTGGAAACACCTCTCTCTCTACAGAATTCTGAAGAAGTCTTAACAAATACTTCTTTTCTTTGAAAAGTGAACAAAAGCTACAAATAAAAAATAGTTCTGCAGTACAAAGGACCTTTCAGGAAATATATATATATACACATGTATGTATATAGAGAGACATATTTTAGTTGATACTATTCATCCAAATCCCCCAGTAATTAGCAATACACAGCTGCAGATTGCTGTTGACAAGTGCCTCGTTGACGTAAAGGTCTTTCCGGCATGGTTGCCCTGCAGCTATATCCAGTGAAAATAAATCCACACCTGATGAGATTGTTGAGATGAAGCAGCTTTTAGCAACAGGTATGAGTAAGAATAACGTTTACAGTATCACTTCAATGGGTATCAGCCCTGTTGGTGAGCACAACGGGGCCAGCATGTTTTATTTTTGGAGAAAAAACCGATATCAGACTAGTGTTGCAGGACACCTCATTCTTTACCAACTTGGAGCTGAAGCAATGGTCAAAATGGCCAAAAATCTTCCCAGAATTTCGGAAAATCCATGCGACTTTGGCTCTTCTCACCAGTGACGTTTTAAGCAGAGGGCTGGCCCTCCCAGACCGCGACCCCGGGGCTGTTCGCTGGCCGGGGAGCGTGGTGGCCCCGGGGGCAGGCAGGAGGGACCGCGATCAAGACGTGCCCCGTGCTCAACGCGACGGAGCTGTCTCAGCCAGGGCTGAGCCTGAGCGCAGAGCAAGGCATAAATCTGGGCCATTCTTGTCAAATTGGATGTTTAGCTCTGCTGGGTTTTAGTTTTAATCTTTCCCTTTGGAAGCCTTTGGGAAGGCACAAATCAGCCAAAGTGCATACATACGTGCAGATGAGAACGGGAACATCTGGAAGGGAGAGGCAGCGCTCGAGGAAGAACCTCCGCAGCGGTGCAGGACTGCGATGTGCGTGTGCGCTGGAAATTAAGCAGGGTGTTTGTTTCCCAAGTAATAGCCTGTTTGGGAACCGGGGCAGGAACGAGCACATCAGCCGTTTTAGCGTTGCTTGTACCCAGCCGGGGCACTGATGCGCAGGGGCTCTGCGAGCGCCTGGGAGGCAATGCCCTTTGCGCGGGCACGGGGACCCAAAGCGTCGTACGAGGACCGGGGGCTCAGCACGGGACAGGAGGATTTTAAAGGACAACAACAGGAATTCCTTATGAACGCTACCTTCCTAATTAATCGTTTACTCGTTAATAAATATGACACTTACTGGTGTTGCGATTCTTCTCAGAACGCTTTCGATGACCGTTTCAAAGGGCATCACCAACCAGGCCTTTACGCGCTGTGCTTTTAAACTTTGAAGATGCTTAAGCCAGCGCTGTGGCCTCCGCTGAAACACAGGAAAGACGAGAACTGATATTCTTGATCTCTCTAAAGGTCAAACCAAGTCTTAAAAAAGATACTTCTCAGAAATAATGAGGCTGCCTTGATATATCTTCATAAGGAACAAATAAACAGAGGAAATTTTCCCCTTCTTTATAGTCTCAGCAGCTGAAATAAAGCAGCAGTCAGTGTTTGTCATAGCGATACAACGATCTCTCAGGTCCAAACCAAAAATATAGGCCAAGTCTCTACTCCCGCTGTTAATTTGGGAGCTGCTTCTCCCTCTCTCTCTCTGTTTTCCAAAGGGCCAAAATTGCCCTCAAAGCAAAAGATGTCCTAATGAGGCAACAGTTCATTTTCTGGAGGGTTTTTCAACCATTCCTCCACAGAGAGCTTGAAGTTCTGTAGGAGCTACTAATGGCAACAAAGACCTTTTGGGCAACACATTAAAATATTTATTTTGGCAGGAAATGCCTCAACTGGAGAAAATTGTTAGAGGAAAAAAAAAAACCCTCTAAAATCAAGCAAGCAGTGTAATGACATGCAATAAATAATTTCGAAAGAATAAATCATGCTAGAGAAACTTGATTGACTCTTCTGACAGCACTAGAGTTGGAAGATAAAAAGAGAAAAAAATTACAGATTTGTGTTACAGTAAACTACTGGATATTGTGTCTCACTAAATCTTGATTACTAACTTAATTCAAATTGTCTTGTATGGATATTTTTATCCTGGGCACTCTGAATACTGGAAAACAGACAAAAAGCAAAAAAACAAGGATTGGGAGGAATTTACAGCTCAGGCGAGTTAACTAGTGGGGTTCTAGGCACAACTTTAATACCAGTAGTAGTAAGCATCACCCATTAAAGCCACATTGAATCACTGGATACTAGTCTCTATCATTTATAGAAAATTAATGATCTGACCAACAAATCAAACCCCAGTCAGGCAAACGTTTCGTAATGAGAAAGCAACAATCAAGTGATAACACATCTGGAGAACACTAAGGACTAATACAAAAAGTTAAATTTTCCCTAACATCTACATTTAAATGCTAGAATGAAATACTCAACATAAAACTAATGAATATTAATAGAAGATTAAAGCAGAAACTCAATGAATTCAGTCACTCGAGGGACAAAAGGTTCCTTCCTAATAAACACAGTGTTTAAAAAAATGATCATTATCTGATGTAGCACCCTCCTATGGTGGTGAAGGTCATCCAGAGGCAGCCAGAAAAGGATACAGGAATATCATACTTCTCTGCAAATCCTTTTCCCAGAAAGGCCACGAATTGCAGTCTGAAGAGCGCATGCGGGAGAGAGCAGGACGGCCCTCTGCAAGCAGCCCGGCGCTGCCGGGGACCGCGCTAGGCAGGAACGGCTCTGTGCGTTACACTCATTCGTACCTGAAAATCTCAAGAATCACTTCGGCGAAAACTGTTTAATCTGAAACAAAGAATAAAACAAATTTATTTTGAAAACTGCCATGGATTAATTAATCTGCTGTAACAATGGCCTTTAGGCTCAATCAGGCATAAAACCAGCATAAAGACATAAGAGCAGAACAATATTTGGACCATACGCGCGTGTTAGTTTGCCACAGGAAAACGACCGTGCACCCGTGCAGCGCTGAGCAGAGCAGCGCGCAGCCGTGACCAAACGTCTCGCTGAGCATTTTCCTGCTATCGGCCTCTTGTATCAGCAAGAATTTGGTTACCACGTTTCCTTGCTTAACGTGAGCGGAGTTTCGCAAAACTCCGGTAAGAATCGCTAATTTTGAACATTTTCAGCGTCAAAACCCCTGAGGACCAAATTCTTCCATCCTCAAAGCTCCATTTGTGCCATTGATGCAGCGTAAAAATACACTTCACTCATGTGTTTTTTGTTCCATCAAAGTATAGTGCAAAGTTCTTCAAAAAAAGACTTTCTTACTACATGTTTGGAATAGTAACACAACAGAGACTGGTTGGTTTTTAGGCCACAGGGCAAATAAAACTCAAAAGTAAATAAAAATTATGATAAATCTTCTTCAGCTGATTGCATTTAGGACTTTTTTCCTAAATTCTTTAGAATGCTTTCTGGGAGAGGGCTGGGCTTTTTCACCCTGCTCTGTGCAGGGGAGGTGCAGATGCCGTTGCATGTCCCAGCTTGGCCCACCAGCCTCCTCCCAGTTCCAGCTCCTGCCGCTTGCTGCCCTTCCTCCTCCTCCTCCTCCTCTTCCTCCTCCTCTTCCTCTTCCTCCTCCTCCTCTTCCTCTCTCTGTTCTTGGCGTGTGCTGGGGAGTCAGGAGCTGCTGCGGTCCATGACTGCCACTGACCTCTCCTCGTAGCATCACTCGTGAGGGATGATATGGAGGGAAGGATCTATAACAAGTTTTAAAAGTATTGTATCTAGAGAGACACTGATAGGTTTAAACCTTCTCATGTCATCCTCAATCAAGAGCAGAAGCAGGCGGGATGTCCACGTGGGCAAGCCTCAGCGGTGGGACCCTGGAGCGAGCGTGGGGGGACAAGTCCAGCCCAGAGCATCACCTCCGTGCCCTGCTGCTCCGGGACACCCTCTCGAGGACAAGCCCGGCTGGCATCGGGACGCCGTGCAGAGCCCCCTCCAACGCAACGAGTCCCTGCAACGACAGAGCATCAGCCGGTCGTCCGTATGGCCGTGTCCTTCAGCTGCGATATCCACGAAGAACTACTTGTAACAGCATGAGACAGAGCAAAAAAGTCTCAGGGGAAAGGGCTGCAATACTGAAAACAGCTTGGTAACTGCGAGGACTGTGCTCCAAAAAGCTGTAACTACTGCATCCATCTTTTTTGGCTCCATTTTTTAAATTCGTTGATGACTGTTTTTAAGTTTGTAGCTTCCAACAATAGAGTGACTACACAAACCAGGTAATCATAAATCATATTTATAAATCAAAACCGCTAAGATGTGCTTAAACTCCCGCTGTCAAAATGCAACATTAGAGCATCGTTATTTACACCAAAAACGCCTCCAAGGAATCAAACGACCTCACGCCCCCCTCCAACACTCGCTAGCTGAAGGACGCATCCCTGGAGGAACTGCTCCCACGGGAGCAGAGGGATAACCTTCCAAACAGAGGGAACGGGCTTTCGGATGGCTCGAAAGGATTTTGGTGGGACGCTTCCGCTCCCGCTGCTCCGCCGGTGCTGACGGCGCACTTGGAGCTGCCGCACCAGGATCCAGGCAGTCAGTCACCCCACATTGATCTGCTCTGCTGCAAAACGCTTTGCAAGGGAGAACACGAAAGGAAAGAGTTATAAATCTCCTCGAGAAAACACCAAAACAGGCCTGATGCAGAACTAGGCGGTGGCGAGGCACGAGCGTGCTGCAGCCTTGCAGAGGCCGCGGGGCCGGGGCCGCGGTGGGGGACCTGCTCCCCTGCCCACCGGCCGAGGAGACTCGGGCGGGAGAGCCAGTCTGGAGGTCTTAACTATTACAGCCGCATTACCTTTTAAAATATTGATAGGTTTGCTACACATTAAAAGCTTGGCGTATTTATTTTGCCTCATTCCTGAAGAAGCAACTTAATATTGATATTCATAAAGCGCAAGTGTTCCAGTTCCAGTCTTGCCCCATCGCGAGCGCCTGGCAGCGGGGCGGCCCTGCTTGCTGTGCTCTTTGCCTCAAAGCCTGGCTTTTAAAGGCTGTTACTGATACGGCAACTCCAGAAAACTTCACCTTTTCCCTTCCTCTCCCCCCTGTTACTACGGTGGATGCCTGAGGCTCTTCTACACTGACACGACCAATCTGTTGTTAATAGCTATGCCTTAATTAATCTTGAGGGTGAGAGGAGAGAAAGAGAATCTTAACATAGGAGAACATCATATTTTCTCATTCGGGGAACTGTAGCCGCAATAAACACACATAATATATTTATTTTTTTAGGGTTGTTCAAAGATTGCCGGAGGCAATCTTGCTAACTGATTTTTATGGCTTAAAGATGATTTTTTTTTTAGTGTTGAAGAATACGATTAACTTTCTTAATACCATGTTTTCAGAGAAATAACTTATTTCATCAATTTTACTTGCATTAATTTTGATTTCCAACCTCCAACAACCTCTCCCCTTCCTGCCACTCTCTTGGTTTAAAAGAGGTTTTGCTATCACGTTGAGGCAGCATAATCACGAGACAGGACGAACTTTACAGCCTCTGGGTTACTTGAAAACACACGAACAGACAGGCCGGATAATTGAAATCTCTCTGCACTTAATTATTTAAAAAGGAGCAGAGTCCTGTTTCGTGTCCTGTGTCTCCGCAGTTAGATTTCACACGCTAGCAAACAAACGCTGAATTCCAGGGAAAGGTAAGGCGTCTGCGGGGACAGCAGATCTTCAAAGTTCAGGAGCAAACGGCAGCAATAGTGAGTTCTGCATCGCTACAAGAGGGCAGCGGATATCTGAGGATTTGAGATTTAACGCTCTTGGGGACGTCACTCCGAACAGCGCACGAATCCTGCCCCGTTTTGTGGCACCCTGCACTGCACCCCTGAACGAAGGGGCGCCCAGTTCGAGGCAACCGCGCTTCACATGAGCCCGACACAAATGAAGCATCCTACGGCAGCGGGATCGCTAAAGCCTTCGGAAACCAGGGGCCTGACGCTGTTTTGCAGGGACTGAAGACGAAGCATGGGACGAAGCAATGCAATTTAGGCAAAAGAGGAGAGGACAGCACTTCTAAACTAATGATCAAAAATTTGAAAGCTTGAGTAACAGTGATAAGTCCTAATGCCGAGTGTTGTCGCGGGCGAGCGCAGTCTCAGCTGCAGCGTAGCAGCTTTGTGCGCTCTCTAGGCAGCAGAAATTACTGCCAACGTGATTTGAAATAAGATAGAAAGTCTTATCCGAGTAATGACAAGTCGGAAGCTGTCGGATAGAGCAGCGGGGCCTCTCCTTAAGAGATTCCAGATGTTATTGAAGATTAACTCTTCTTCGTGGGGCATGATAAGATCCATTACATCTCCTACTCGTTCTTGCTTGTTGCAAAAATAAAGATATTCTGAGGTTGCAGAATAAGCTGCGAAGCTTTGTGGAATCACCTACGAAGCTGCGCAGTGTCCTGATAGGCAATTCTGCTTCCTCAGCCGGCTCCCCGCTTTCCAGCGGTTTCACTGGCCTGGGAGATGATGGAAAGTGAACCGAGTCAAACTGGTGCCCGTCAGAGTGCGAATGAAATGGGGCAACCGGGGGGCACGATGGAGTCTCACAGTGCTTTTTTTTTGGCTACCCATTTTCTCCAAATTTCACTTTAGCTCATTAAGTTTCATGAAAACCCAGCAGTCTCAGGCACAGGAAAAAAAAAAAACCAACTATTTCTTTCCCTACACCCTGCAGTACAGAGGATGTTTAATATTACATTACCATAGGCAAACTAATGCTGTGTATCAGGCAGGTCAAACCATATAGATTTGACACCAGAATCTCAGTTTTCCGCAGTCAGCTGGAATCAGTTCCATCCGCCAGCTTAGCAAAGCCAGACTCTCATTGCGGAGTGCACTCAGCTAATACCTATTTTACAAATTTTTAGACAGGCAGTTTGGGGTTATACAACAGAGGAACAAGGACTGGTAGCATGCCATAGGTACGTAAGTAGAGGGTGTGTAGCAAACAGTGCTCAAAAGATGTCATAATAATTTGCCTCACTTGCATAGGACCATACTTTTCATATAACACGCTGGGAATTTTCTTGGCATTATAGCATATTTAGCTCTTGGCTCTTAAGTGTCTAATATCGAATAAAGGGGATGTAACGTATTAGTATGTTGTCACAACTTGAAGCTGAACATGCTTGACGTAAGGTACAGGACTGTGAAAAGTATTCTACTTACTTTAAAAGCAGCGATTCAAAAGCTTTCCAGCAAAGGTTATCTACGAAGCCTTTGTCACTCATTTAAAAATAACCAACATATTTTTAAAATCCAGCTCTTTGTGACACTCATAATTATGTCCAAATTAATGAAGTAAGGGGGTAACTAAACATACTGATCCCCATATCTAAGACAGTTAAAAATTTAGTGCCTCATTTCCATGGGAAATATTGATAAGTCCTAATGAGAAGAGATATGCAAAGCACTTCTATAAATACAATGTGTGTCATTGAAATGCATCCTAACCGTCTTTCGCAGCACAGAAATGAGAAACAAGTACTACGGGACTTGCAATGTGAAACAGTCGACATCGAAAGAAAGAGAGAGGAAAAGAAAAACGGGAAAAGGGCAAGAAGAAAAGAACAAGAACAAGAACGTGTTAGTTCCATTGCACCAAGCACGGGAAACCACAGCGCGCTGAGCCTCCGCACGTCCCCTGCCGCACGTCGCCCCACGCGGAGCGGCCACATCTTGCTCCGTTGCACCCTCTACAACGCAGCTTCTTTTGAGTGACAATGAAGCAGTTCACTGCTTTCTGATGAGTACTGTAAAATAATTAGCAGGTATTTGAAATCAACAGTAACATTCTGCCTTCACAAATTACAAATAAATTATTAAACCCGTTCCCACACGTTAGTTCAAATCCGCCCTGCCTTCGCATCCCGCAGCGAAAGGGCGCTGGCAGGAGCCACGGGGACGGACGCGTGGGACCGTGCCGAAGGCGCTCCCGCGGCGCCGCACGTCCCGTCCGCCCCAGCAGCGTCACCCGGCCGATGCCAGGCGGACAGGAGGCCTCGGGGACAGAGCCGGGGAGATCGGGGCCCTGCAGACACGACCGCTAGCAAACGTTTCATTGACTTTCGCAGGGTCTGGATTTCGCTATCCAGAAAAACCTTGAAACAAGAAGTTTCCACCTGTACTAGTTGAGGTATTCATCACTTCTTAGTCTTCATCCCCTGGAGGTATCCCATGACACATTTTAAGAGGTCCTTGGACACTGTAGAGGCCACAGCTTAAAATCGCATTGGTAAAACCCCTTGAGGAATGTCAACGCCGACGACTTTCCAATGCACATACATATACATTAAGCAGCTGGAGAACTGCGTTTATCAACGACCACAGCCATTAACTGCGTGTCTGTACATTTACTATTATAACTAGAGCAACTGCGATAGGTACAAAAGCAGAACTCCGAACACGCAGTCTATTACGGGAATCACCATCAATGCTGTTTTCCCCGTTCAGGTGCTCCACGCCTGCAATCTGGCAGCTCTTTAGCTGCTGTGCAGGAGACTCCTCCGCACAGCCAGCGTTTTAACACCAAACCAAAACAAGCGCTCTGAAAATAAGTCTCCAGCGTGCTGCTCCCGAGCAGGTGAGATGCTGATTAGCTGAATGATATACTCTAGCCGTAACAGCTTTCCTTCTAGTCTGCACCTGTGCGTTTTGTTAACCGTGTTTTAAATGTAAATAGAGAAGAGAACATCAGCGAGAAAGCAAGCAAGGGAAAAAACCCTTTTTGAGAGGTCTCTCTCTGAAGACTTACGGTGTACAAAAAATACACAGAATACTGGTAAAGCCAGTGTTAAAACTATACACACGCACAAACCAAAAAGCAGATTCTCCTGTGTTTCTATGCTAAAAAAGTGAGCTACATGTCTACATACTCTCGCATTTTTCTGTCTAAAATCACAGGGTGCAAAGTCTTCCCAAGCTCATTTTCTTCTCCTGATACCTCTGCTTTACCACACCCAGCCTCTAGCTCTGTCTCTTTTGATTTGCTTTTTGCATTCCCTCTCTCCTCCTCTGTTCCTAATTCGTTCTTAATTCCCCCTACAAATAACGACTGGAGACCCAGCAGAAAACAATCTCAGCGAAGAAAGTTAGGTTCTAATCTGCTCTTACGGAGACATATGAGAACAGTTTCCAGTTAATATGTTAAACTGGAAGGGGAAAAGCTGCTTTAAAAATCTATATTAAAGCTTTTATCAAATTAATATTTCATTACAGATGCATGGGAGAGACTAATCATTCCTTGACTGCTTTATTTGAAAAAGCTAAAACCAGTTTGTTGATTTTTAAATTTTTACTTTCTAATAGGAAAGAGCTTTGTAAATTAGTAATTAGAAAAATAATTTAAAGAAATGCTTTTTTTCTCGACTGGATTGTTCTTCTTATTGCTTTTTGCAGTGTGATGAACAAACATTAAGAACATGCTAGCTGCTTGGCAGGCTGTTACCGCTAACTGCAGTCGAGCTTTTTAAAGAGCAATCTAGCCCATATCATCAAGCAGTTAACAAATTGAAAACACGCTTTGTTCTTTTATTAAAAATCTGACAAATATATTTTTGATTATCAACACTGGGAATTGCTAATTCCCATCCCCGTCAGAGCACTGCCCTCTGTCGCCCGGGAGCCGGGAACTACAGGCTGGTTTGCAGCCCGGCGAGGAGCAAGGGAGCCCTGCAAACTGCCTCCGCGCCAGGCGGCGAAACCAAAAAAGCTGGGGAGCAAACGTTCGGGCCGCATGGAAACATCCACGCTCCAGCTCTTTAAATAACAGCATTCAATTTATTCGCAACTTCTTATCCCCAAATGCAATAAGCTCCATTTGGAGGTTTATAGGATATTCCACAAAAGCCCACTGAGATCTCACGCCCAACCTCACTCCATTACGGGCCGGCGGAAAGAAACTCCACGGCTTTGCGAGGGTTTCTCGCTGCTTACGTCTGTAGAGCAAAAGACAGGGAGCAGGAGAACTAGAAAACGTGCCTCAAAGCTGCTGTAAGAACAAGAACCGCTCTCCAGGCCCTCACCTCAGCCCTGGGGCCTGAGAGACCTGCTCTGCAGCCCGGTCTGCCAACGAGCAGGGGCACAAGAAAGACACCGGGGTCCTCTCTTCCAGGTCACCCTACTCCGAGCTGACCATGAGTCACCAAGACGACCTCCAGTCGTTTCCACTGTCTAAACCAAGATGATATGGTTGTTAAATTACAAAGTCAATATGAATCCTATGGAGCTTACTAAAACAAATATAGTCCAATATTTCTATTAGATATTGATATTAGATATTAGAACACAACACATTTGGGAGAGCACAACATGTTGAGGCAAGCTGGAAGAGTCGCATCTGATAAATATAGCCCATGCATTAAAGTGAGGTGAGGGAAGGTGCTTTGGGGCCAGTCCTCTTTGCACACTCGTCCTCGCGGGAGGAAGGAGAACTCACCTTCACTGCAGGGGCAGCTGGTCCAGATAACAGGTAGGAAGCAGAGGCAGAGGTGCCTGCGGTGGGATGCGGAAATCTGATGCACGTGTGCACTGGTTCTCTTTAATCTCACTCTCAGGTATGAAATGCTTAGGTATAAAAGCAGTTTCTGGATTACATCATTTTCGTAACATTTTTAAATATTTAATGCTTTCAAACGATAAAGAATATAGTTTAAAAAAAGTTAATTATGAGAGCAAGTGCCCAATTCGGTCCAGCCGGCTCAGAAGAATAATGCTAACCTGATGCAGCTGAAAAAAGACCGAAGCGGCATTACTGACCAGCTACCTAAACCGAGAGATACGGAGGCGAGCTGCTCCAGAAACGAGTAACGAACCTCTGCTTGGCCACCTCTTCTCTGTCCTTGGGCAACTCGTCCAACCTTCCTCCGCTACGCGCAAAACCAGGGGTGCGGATACTGCCTTATCGCGCGCAGGCGGAGATCGCTCAGGGAAAGCTTCTGCAATATTTGAACGTGTAGCGTTTAAGGAGTACCAAAGCTCGCTGCCGTTTCTCGTTCCTGCTGTTCATTACGGACAGAGCGATGACCGCTAGCGCTGGTGGCTGTGCCCCCGCGCGCCGCCGGCCCCGGGCCAAGCCGCTGCCCAGGTCCACGGCAAGACGAGCGCCGTCCATGCAAAAGCGATATCTATAAAGCCACGCACCCCTTTGCTACCAGCAGTGAAACCTCAATGCTTCAGATCTCCATCACGGCCAGGCAAAGACATCTGACTGCCTGCTATCGCAGGAATTAGCCTAAGGGAAACCAACCCTTCCCACATAAAAGCAGCTCGCAGTGCCTCCAGACACATATCGACTGCAAAATTCAATTAGAAATCGTCGAGACCAAACACGGGTTCATAAAAAAATTGCGTTTGCTGTACAAGAACAGTATCAGCCTGAACAGCCCTCGAGTCTGTGTGCCCTGCCTGCCTCCCGCTTGTTCGGGAAGATCACAGCTCCCGCGGTGCAGAAACGAGGCCATCCAAGGAGACGAGGCGCGCGGGCAGCACGCCTCGCGCTGCAAACTACGGCCGCTCCCCAGCCACGGCCAAACCCGCCAGCGCGCCGGAAAACACGTCCTGCAGTCTTAGCCTGTCGAGACTCCTCTTCTTCAGCGCTCAGCACGCAAAGGTCTGCTGCAAAATCATCTTACAGTTGCTCAAAGGAGATTTTCATGAACGTATTGGAATGAATTTCTCTCTCAATTAAAAAAAAGCGATGCCACTGTTGGATCGAGGATTTACTCCGTTACCTTTCAGAGAAATGACTCAAGAGTTTGGAGTGTTTTTTGGTTTTGTTTTTTCCTTGGTAAGATAAATATTTTCCATAGATGCTACTACAGCAGAAGAATCTGTTTTTGAAATATGATTGAACAGGGCCATCTGATTTTGTCCTGTTTTTAAAAAGCGAGTTCCAGGTTGATTTTGCCTTTATGGGATGGGTTGTATAAAAGCCTGATGCCTCAGACAACCACCAAAGTATCCAACCACATCGGTCAGCTACTGGGGCTGATCATCGTCACTTTTCTGAAGAGGGGAAGAACTTCGGAAGTGTTGGTGGAAACCCAGTCAGCATCTCACCCTCTTCTTCCTCCTACCACTTGAGACTTCCAATGCTTTGTACTTAAGCACACATAAACCTTGATTTTTTTCAACATGTGGAAGCAAAAGACTTGTTATATAGTCCAAAAATCATAGGAAAAGGGATGAATATATTCCATCACAAACGACCCGATATGGGATGCTGCAATCAAAAGGCAGAGAATGTGCTTTGTAATCTTGATCCTTCATCCTAGCTGCCGCACCAGCTCCCTCCTTTCATGCCGGTGTGCCAAAGCACTGGCTGCTGTTATTATTTGTGTACAAACCGTCTGCCCTTGAAGCAGGAACAAGCATTGCTGGCAATCCCCTACCTGCTACCTTCTTTGCCCACACCAACCAAATCAGCCAGGAAAGCCAACCAAACAAGCTGTGATGTGATCGTTTTACGAAATTCAGGCCAGGGAAGGAGAAACCATTATGCTCCTTCTCTCAGATCAGCCAGTACCAAAAACCAAAAACCCAACCCTCCCAGAGAGACGTGCACGGAGCAAAGTCTCGGCTCAGGGCCGGAGCGAGACCTGCCCAACACCGAAGCGCTGCTCAGCGGGGACGGCCCCAGCGCCGAGCGGGCAGGACCCGTCCGGGGACAAATGCTGCTGCCCCAAAAACCAGGGGCTGCCGAGCACTGGGACCTCCACCCTGCACGTCCCCCGGGCTGCAAGTCTTGGGGCCTCAGACACCTGCTGAATTGCCATCTGCTTCACCAAAAAGGCTATTTTCTTGCAAAAAAAAATCAATTTTCTAATTTTTTCGTATTTCAACATCTTTACATCTTAACATCTTCACATTACAGAAATCCAAATTTGGCCAGGTCTATAATCCTGCTTCACTGAAGATTTAGCCCTTGAGGAACATATGGTCAGCCCGCACCGTCTTGTTTAACGGCTAATGGAATCACCGTCCTCCTTTGCTTTTCGGAATTGAGACAGTTGCTCTTGCTGCTGAAAGTTTTGGGGGGAGCATTCTGCGTTAACCTGAATCTTGTCATCTGATCCCAGTTTTCCCAGCCAGACCACACCAGCTGTATTTTTCCTGTACCACCTTTACTAGGAATTCCAGTACAGTGTGGTCATACAGTCTCATTTAGAAGTTTGTTTGCAAAGTTCATTTTCTGTGCACCAATTTATTAAAAGTTTGCAATTTACTGAATTCTCCCCTTTTGGGGTATAATTAGTCTGGGATTTGATCTTCCCTGCAGTGAAAACAAATGGATGTCTCTCATTTAAAGCCGTTGCTAGTTCTAATTAACTGCCTCGCAAAGTTCAGCTTGTTAAGAGTGCCGTTGTCAATAGGTAAGTGTATATGAGCTAACCAACTACAGTAACAACGCACTGGTATACTTCAAAAATAGATCAAAAAAACTTTTGCCATTTTCACTCCATCCAATTTCTAACATTCTGAGCTTTTTAAAGATACTGTAAAAAATGCGGCTAATAAAGACCAAAAAACACTGTTTATTGATCGGATGATCATTCTGCAGGTAGCTGATATTTTGTGTACTAACTTCCTCGGTTAAACACAAGAATACATTTTGATTTTAGTTACGACAGTTCAAAACTAAGATTAAATGCCCTGATGATTATTTACACGGGTATAATTGAGAGCATAACTGGGTTCTTTGCAACACAGCTAATTAACTATCCCTGTTTTCATAAACTCTGTAGTGGGACACAAGATATTACAAAGACTCAAATAATACAAAATAACAAACATACAAAATAATAATTCATACAAGACACAAAATGCCGTGGGATTCACTCCGTGTAATACGATCGGTTTTTAGGCAAGAAAGATGCATTAATGAAACCGGCATGAACCGCAACGGATTAACTCCTTCTGTAACCACAGCTGCCTAATTCTTTGCTGTTGAAAATCGTCGAAGTCACAAGGAAAAGCGGCGTTTTACCCTCGTGAGGAAGGTAAGCAGCCCGGGGCCGCACGGAGAGATGCCCTTGCAACGGGAGGAGTAACTCGCTCACATGAAGCAGCGCTCGAGGTGTCGCGTTGCTGACGTGGGAGCGAGAGTGGGAAGGAGAGGACGGCAGTGCTAACCCAACAGCGACTCCCATGCCGTCCTAAATCTCCGTGCATGCACACCGGGTAAGCCTGAACCGGCTCACGCGGAGCTATGTGCCCAATTTAAGCCGGGGGTCCAACATTTCACTTAAGCATGATGTGTCCATTCCTAATACGACATGACGGAGAGAGACCGCTTGCCCGCTGTAAAAGCATCCACCCCCAGGTGCAGATTACACCATGGTGTACGGTGTTTTTGTTCTTTCTTCCCAATGTTTGCATTTTTCTTAAAACGAAGAACTCAGACACCCTAGTCAAGGAGATTTTGGTTTAATACAAACAGAGAGCATACTGAATTATGAAGCAGGCTTGGCCTTGCTTAGGAGTGGCAAAAATTTAATGCTGGAGGCCCAAAATTATCCACAAGGGTATAACGATGCATGTGCTATTCTGCTCCTTTGAAAGACAGACATTAAGTACCAAAGGATGCCTGGTTCCATAATTATTCAAAAAGCATTACCTATTTTAATTGAATTTATACTCAGTTATGTTTAAGAGAAGCGTTGTTTGGGAAGGATCTTCAGCCTCGGTGGCTTAGCAGCCTGGGAGAGCAGGGTCTGACGATGACGCCCGCGTTGGCCATCGCTCCCAGCCGGCGCCCTCCCTGCCGAGCCCCACGCGGAGAAGCTGCGCGGGGGAAAGCGAGGGCGAAACCCTCGAATGAATCAAATGAGGATTCCTCCCCGAAGCTTTGTACCTGCAACTTCAGCAGCCTTTGCAAGATCACAGGGACCCGCGTCCCCCTGCTCAGCCCCGTTAGCTCTGCAAGCGGTACCAAACGGGAACGCTGTGTTGTGCGAAGCACGTAATGCCTCCCAGAGCTCACCCAAGAAACAGAAATGAATGAAAAATATGAATGTCTAATCTCTGCCCGCTCTGGACACACGTGAGGGCCCCGCACCTCAGCTACAGCGGGGTGGAAAACCTCGTGTTAGGGAGACTGCAAGGAGCAGCTCTGATCTCCGACACAGGCAGGAACCTGGGGCTCCCATAACATGTTTTCCAGTGGTTTCAGATACCCTTCTAGCAGTCAAAAAACAACGCAGTGCCTGACCCCTTTCCCGAGCACAGTCCTAACAACGGCGACTGAGAACGCTTGCACTGCCGGGACGCCCGGTTTTCCCATACAGGCTACCTAAAAAAGGCAACTGTGGGTCTGCCGCTGGCAGCACCGCACGGAGGGCAGAGTCTCATCCCAAGGGGCCGAGCCCTGGTGCTGCTTTCACGTGTTTTCTCAGTTCTCTTCAAATTTCTTGCCATAAGAAAGAGGACTAACCAAGTTAAAACGCTGTGCCTACTACAAGCAGTTTACACATCTACACGTTATATTCCATCACAGCTGCTGCAGATAAGCACTCAATGGCAATAGTCTCCAAGGGATTTAATTCTAAAATTTAATTGTTAGGAATTCTGTTTCATATTCAGCTACAACAAAGTCAAATATATTCAGCATGTTAAAAAAGTTCACCCTCTCGCTCTTGACCTCCTCTTCGACTGTGGAACATCAGAGCCAACCAAGCCTAGACGTTATGATACAGATATCTAAGCAGGAAACAAGAGATATATAAAAGAAATCGTGGCAGGAAAACATAGTCCTTGTGATAAGACCATCTTGGATATGGTGTATTAGCCATGAAACCCGTTACCAGGGACAGGTGCAACATTTTGAAGTACCTTTTAATAACGTTTTGCCTTGTTTTATTTAATAATTGATTTTTAAAATAGATTGCTTTACGACAGAAAATGATGCTAAGAGCTCCTAAGACAGCCTAGCTAAACCGCATCCAATGCTAACAGGCAGGGGATAACTGATGGGTACGTCCTGGACCCCGCTTTGCAACGCACGAGCACTTGCTCTAAGCAGCAGCCGCCAAGGCGCAGGCAGCGGACGGACGCCAGCCCCGGCGAGCCCGTGCAGGGGCGCCGAGCCTCGAGCCCCGGAGTGTGCGCTCCCAGGGCTCCGGGCAGCTCAGGGGAGCTAAGGAAGGAAAATAAAAGTTTTCACTAAAAAGATGAACTACCCTAAGAATTAAAGTACTGAGTTGTTACCTATACCAGCAACAAGTATCTCTGCATTACTCGGGAAATATTCCAGAGATCTAAGAGCAACCGCTGAAGTTTCGTCTTCTCTAAACTCTAGGTCAGCTGCACCATCTAATGCACTGTAGGATGAGAGGAAATATAATCTTTCAGATTCGTGGACTCCCTGAAAGTATTTCTGGCAAATATTAAAATTAAGGTCTCTCGCAGAAATGAAAAAAAAACCGTTTTTTTCACTGAAAGCTGGATAGAGTTGGGGGCAGGGGGTGTTTTCAAAGGAATTCTCAAGGTTTAAATAAAACCTGTTACTTATTTTTAATGGGATTTAAAGCCTATTTAAAGCAGAAAGAGGGGATTTTCTGAACTGACCTATTCTCAGCCCAGTGATACTTGCCACTCTGAAAGCGGAGGGAGAATTCAGCCATCTCCATGGGGGTCAGTGGAGGAGCCAGCACAGCACTCTTGGGCTGCAAAGCACTCTTAGTGCTGTTGCCTGCACAGATAGGGGCAGATCTATGGGGCTGCAAAAATAAAAAATTAGCTCTTCTTCCTTCCAATATTACTTCAGTCTACTATGGTAATCTTCACTCCAATTCATCCACAAGAGAAACTGTCTTCAAATCTGGCTGATCATTACTCTAAAACATGGGAGATTGTAGTCTGAAAAGCAGAAATTTTCCAATTTGCTGTCCAAATTCCTGTCGTGCCAATGGCTAATGCCATTACACAGGTTTTCGTTACCTGGTTTGCCTAAATCATGTTTTACATTCCAGCAAGAACTCCAGTGATGCAGACATCACCCTCTGCAACCTGTTGCCAGCAGGCTGCCGGCTATAGCTTATTTATGCAGGCAGAATTTGTCCTTCTTCTGTGGTGACAAGCTGCCCTCATTTAGTACACAAAACATAAAAAGGAAACATCAGAAGTGTAGAGCAGGAAAAGAGGAATACGAATGGTAGATGTCCTAGAAAATAATTTTTTACCGACCACGCTATCTGTCTTCTTTGTCATGCCTCTTGGTCTCGTAGTTATTAATCCATCACTCGTTCTTCTGAATTAGCAGATAGCAATTATGCATTCATTCTTGTAGAGTATAAAAATGAATTCTTAACCTTTAACTTGTGGTGGAGCGTTTCCATACAAAGCAGTTTTCCTTTATTAGTATGCGACCAATTGACTCAGAGCGTGTGAACACTTGGAAATGGATTCAGAGACATTTCCCCGTGTTCGGCACATTTTTCACTCTAACGGAAGATGAAAACCGTGACCCCGAGAAGCTGGTCCATTATGATAAATCTCCAAAATATTGTATCCATTAGAAAAGAATCCTCAGCGTCCCTGTTCTCACTCAGGTGTGGAAACTGTTTCTGAGAGACCCCCGAAGTTCCCGCAGTTCCTACCAGAAACCGCAGTGTTTCTAAGGGAAGCCCGGGATAACGAGGGACAACAGTGCCACCAAGCGGCTCCGCGTCCCGGGCGGGACCAAAAAAGCGAAAAACAAAAAGTCACAGAACCATACAAAACCTAAAGAAATAGCCTGGCGCCTTGGCGTCTCTTGCTTCTCCGCTCCGTAATGGCAAGCGAAGGGCCCAGAGGCCTGCGCCCGGCACTCGCCGCCGTGCGGGAAGGAGCCCGGCTCCCTCCTCGCTGTCTGAGGAATGAAATCGCCGTGGGACCTGGCAGGACTCAGCAGCATCGCAGGGCTGAGCCTTCGTCAAAAACGTGGCTCATTTAGAAGAGACGAGCCCTCTGGAACAGCGTTTCGGAGCATGTGAGGCACGTCCTGTCTGGGCAGCCCTGATTACAGAGGACGTAGGACATATAAATCAAGATTTAGCAATGTGAAGTCTCAAGTGCTGCTGCTGGGTTTTGCGTGGGGAAGATCTTGAACAAGTTTGGAAAACAAGGCTCCAGCCTGAGAACCTAAAGGCATCGTCAAGATCAAAATCACCGGCGTGGCAGCAGCTCAAAGTAATTCAAGAGCTATAGTGAAACCTAAAATACTGCTTGCACCCCTCTGGATCTTTTAACAATAAATTTTTCAAAATTAATTAATTCTATTGTCAACAGCTGAATTCAACTAATTCATTAGTGTCAATACTACCTTACTTTGGGAAGAGCACAATGGCTCGCTCCAAGGATAATGTTCTTACTAGTATATAGCTGGAGGTGTCAAGAAAGAGAAAAGACCTTTAAATCTGCACATCTTTAGGATACTGCTTTACAAAGACCTCTGTGCTCTACTGCCAGCAGCAACACAACCTTTCCCCAGAAAACAAGGTTCACCAAGCAAAAAACAAACAAACAAAGCCAAAAGAAGCTCATCTGAGGCTTACCTGCATATAAAAAGGTATTACCTACATAAATATACATGCAGAAACTCTGAACATCCTCCCAGGCTTACACAGAAAATGAAAACCACAGTCTTCCCACTTAAAGCAGCTCATCACAAATCACCTTTTTATCCCACCGCTTAATATGCAACAGCTGAATTCGGCACAGTCCTCCAGCTCTTTAATCCCCAAAGATCTGGTTTCCATCTCGATAAATGCAAAGGGGAAGGGGAATGGCGGGGTTTTACTTGCACGGGAACATACCTATCTGCACAGGTCAAGGTGCAACGGGATCGGTGATGAACGCATTTCTATTTGGACAGTATCTGTTAATGAGGGCTTATTTGTGGAAAAGTATGCGCTCTAAGGGACTTTTCACGCCGTGTTCCACTGCGGTCTTCTTGTATAATATTCTTGACCTCTGCTCCTATTATTTTATCATTGCTTTATTGATTCTTATTTCTCGGCTTCTGTCAAGACTACAGCAAGAGTTATTCCGGATTTCAAGTACTGTTTTAGAGCTGATGAAGTTCTTTTGTCCCTACTTATTCCTGTGAGGAACCACTATCAAACAGCAGAGTCCAGAAATAAAAGTGCTTTGTAACCCAAGAGAGATTAATGACAGAGTACAGACTACCTGAATGTTAATGGCAATTTATTTCCCCAGATTTCAAGAGAGATGGCCAGGGAAAAGGAATCATTTTCCCTCGCACGGGCCCCCGGCTTTTGGCGTGACTGCAACTGCTCCCCAAGCTGAGGGACCAAGAGGGAAAGCCTCACTGCGCTCCCTTCTCTATCCCCCCGGCATAGGAAATAGTTTCAGAAGTAAACGTTGGTCCTCAGCTTTTCCACTTCCCATGGACAACGTAAAAGGCTTTACCTACCAGCAGAGTTTGCTAAGAAAATGAAATGATTTAAATAATAAAATGCTGCTGCTCTAGCAATTAAAACTACGTTTCTACACCATCAACAAACAACCTCAAAGTCTAAGAAATATGCTTAGTTTCCCCTATTTTTTTTATTCACAATTATGGGGAAGTAAGAGTGGGCATCACCCAGATCTTGGTCACAAAATGTGGTCCCAGGTGCTCTTCCCAGAGGCAGGCTGACTCGGGAAAAACCACCATGCTGCTAATGGCATTTTCCTTCTCCATAAAATACTGACACTTACCGGGGGAAAAAGTCTTACCGCAGTTATGAAGCTAAGTCTCCTGTACTGAATCCACGTACAGAAACAACGAGGAAACAGAGAATACGTCTCAAAAGGAAAACTTGCAATTTATTCAGCCTGAGTTTCCAGCATCGCACTGAGTCATTCTGCTGTTACCTTAGGTGCATAATTTTAGCTTCAATTACACCTCTTGTACAGCTGTGCGAGAGAAAGACAGGCTGCGGGAAGCTGCTCCCACCTCCCCCTGCTTCCGAGCTCAGAATCAGCAAAGTTTCCATGTTCCCCCAAGCTCCGAAGGCCAGTTTGGGGGTGGCAGGTCTGCCCTGCCTGTGCTGCCTGTCTCGCACCCAAAACGCGGGCGGTACAAAGGCAGCTCTCCCTTCACGCTTCCCGGGCTTCGGTATTTTAACGCTGCAGGAACAGCCTTGCAGCCGCAGGCTCCCTCGCCGCAACTGGCAGCCCACTCACCTACCTCCAAAATAAAGTAAATACAATGTCATTACCTGAGGAGATGCACGATTATAAGCCATGAACTCCTCTGCATTGCAAAGCATTTATTTTGTTGTTCTGACTAAAGTTAAACCTACGAATGGCCAGTATCTCGTTGGAGGGGCATGAAATCAGTGATAAAAAAGACAACCTTGAGCCTCAGGGACAAGTAGCAAAGGATCAATGACACTGAATTAAATTTTCACATTGCAGTTATAAATCTAGGACAGCAGAGAGCACTATGACACACAGAAAATAATAAGACAGTGAATATTACGTGCTCCTAACTAGAAAGTAGATATGCAAAACTGCAAATATTACAAATCATTTTCTTCTTTTATTAAAAAGGCTAATAAAATGCAATAGTTTAGCACTAAACTAAAAATTATGCCACATAAAAAGTTAACACTCATCCACGACACTCATCATAAGATGCTACTTCAGCAAAACAATGTATATTTGAGTGTGCAGTAGACTACAAGCTAAAACTATCATACGAATCTTACTTAGCGCTTACAATTACCCTATGAGCTCCATATAACATTTGATCCCAAAGAAGACTGGAAGATTTGCTTAGACTCCAGCAGCTTTGCTATACCAAATATCCTAAAGCTGCTGTCATTCCAATGGGTTACAGTCAGTAACGTGTATTAAAAACAAAGTATAATGCTTCAAAAAAACCCACACTAATATTTGTTTCAAACAACACATGGGTTTTCAATTTGCTGGATGGGTATAGCCCATTTCCTCGTTCAAAAGAAATCGGAATCAGCATAAATATAGAATCTGTGAATGACACGGTCATTCTAACTGGCAATGTTCTTGCCACCATATAGTAAAAATAAAATTCTAAAAAGCATGGTCCGTACTTCGTACTTTGCACTGATTAACAGTATTGATTTGATATGAACTACCTGAACAATGCCTGGAATGACTAGGGATCTACTAGCATTGCATCGTAATTCCCAACAGCCCGCTTCATTTTCTGTCTGATTGCAGAAAAGCGTTGGGATATCTATGTTACTGTCCATTCACACGACAGTTTGACTACAGTTAGCATAGCCTAAATTTTCAAGACAAGGACAACCATAAATCTCCATGACAAATAACTGAAAGAGCTGGATAAAAGCTACGTGTCCGTAGCACAACAGGTAAGACATAAGGGCAGGGCCATAATGCGAAACATATAAGCAAAAACTTCAGATCTCGGCTCTCACACGGAGACAATCATCTTCCCCTCCTTTCCATATTCTGGCCCTTTCCGATCTCATTCAGGTTTCGGGTATTTCGTTTCGGGTATTTACCCAACTCTGAGCATCCGGGTATGCCTAGATGTTTTCTTCTCAACTCTCTCATTTACGCCTCCTGTCCCCTGATAGTCTGCCAAGCTACTTTAAATTGCTGATGAGCTGATGCATATTTTGTTCCTGAGTTCTGCCAACTCCACACCTCAGCACACTTCTACCGACACGTGACAGAAAGGCCACGGGGTGCAGAGGAACAGGAGGAACAGGAGATAGCAACACGCTTCATAGAAACTGAATAGCCATCTTTGGCCAGGCAGCTTCAGGAAGAGACTCCAAACTGTTATCCAGCTCCTCAGAAGCAACAAACTTTCAACAACAAAGGTGGTAGCTCTTTTACTCTTTATAAATTTGCTTATCTTCTGGAAACAATAATTCACATTTCATTTCACAGGCAGGAAGAACTCTAGAGACTTGCCTCTACTGCCCGAATTTTTCCCCAAGCCACACACACAACCACTTTCTCCCCTTGTTCGGCACCTGCTCCGAAACACAAAGTGTGGCTTTGTGCTTTGAAACGCGTGCTGCTTCCCCTTGGACCCGTGTGGCCAGTCTTTGGGCCAAGGACCTCAGGAGGGGTTTTCGGTTTTCTTGTGACTCTTCAAGAACTGATGCTTTTTACCTGCCTAAGGTAATGAGAGGTTTTAATGTGATGCTTGGTTTTGACGTGTTGGAAGCAGGAGAACCTGTGAATGGGCTCGTGGGACATTCATCAGAGTGACAAACCAATAGTCAACATCTGCAACAGAACTGTGAATATTCTGAACACGCGCAGCTGGAAGTGCCGCTGCCAAAGAGGGGATTCCAACAGCCCCGACACGAGATGAGCAGAGTTTTGACAAAAACACTGAAGTGTGCATAAAGAAGAAAGATCGAATCTTGGAAGGACTGTACAAAGGGGCAGTGAAATTTAAAAGCGTTAACCATGCATGTACTCCAACACTGGAAAAAGCTGAATATAAAGCTAAAATTAGAGATCTGGGTGACAGCAAAAGCAGACCACTTGCACCTAGTAGGTACACGTACCACGGTAAACCTCCCTGAAGACATTTTCCCAGATAAGCAACTAGTACTACTATTACAACAAAGCAACAATCTTGCAACTTTTTTTTAATGTGTGGTTTTTAAGACTTTGAAATGTTAACTTTTAATGAATCAAGAATATTGCAGAGAAAAATGCAGTCATATTGACCATTCCATTTGTATTTGAAATTTAAAAATATAAGTTAGCTTTCAACTAGTTTTAGAGGAAACATTTTTATTTACACTCTTAACTATAACACTCTAAATGTTGTTGCCTTTTAAAAAGCTATACAGAACTTTACAGCACAGCTTTTGGCCAGTGATGCTTAGCAGTCAAAAAGCTTCATTTTTGGAATTTTGACTTTAAAAAAAAAATTAGAAGTTGAGACAAATTGCACTAATAACAAAACAGCATTCTTAAACAACTAGAATATCCTATTTCAACCAGTAATCCTCAATCATAAAGTGTTTGTAAACATTTATATGCTTGTAGTAAGAATACAGGGTAGTTCAAGTAATTGAAATAAATATTCAGCAAATCTCTGCATTCTTTTTCTTCAGACTATTGTTTGCCTTGGCTCTATTCCCAGTGTAAAGCGATATTTCACAGCTCATGGCAGTTCTGTTGTGGACATAAACTACAACTTCATTCAGCATTGGATGATGGACCTTTCTTTAGCTTATCAGTTTGAGCAGAAACATTTATCCAATATAATACCATTAACCAACACATACCGATATCCAGCAAAATGACACCTCTCCAATTTTGCTTAGATAATCTGTGATATTACGTAGTCTCTCAGATCAACATTTAACTTGTTATGCAGTCAAGAATCTGTGATGTTTTGTAGGTCAAGCATCATGTACTTTTACTATTTCCCATCAGTAGGAAAAAGATTCACAACACACTCATTTGCTAGTCTTTTGAGCACTGAAATTATAGGGTAAATTTTCTGACTGCAATTACTTTTTTGAAAATCTGGCCTTGAATGTGTCTGTAACTCTGTCTGACATCAATATGATATTGCAGAAATATATTTATGGCCACCTCCCAGTGGTTAGAACACTGGACCTCTTTAAGGGTTTGTAAGTCTACTTTCTGCCAAGATTTGCGGTTAAATTTGTAACTCCTGTAAGCAACAACATTTCTTTTACCTTTTTTGATAAAGACTTATATCTAAAATTCTGGAAGACCTCTAATATCTACAGCAAACTGGTGCACCACTGGCACATGTACTTTGATTAACATGGACTTTTGAGGGCTAGATGACTGTATATGGACCTGATCCAAATTCCCCTGGCATCAGCGGAGAGCACTGTTAGCTTCAGCAGGTTTTGAACCAGCTCATACACGTGGACAGTAGTCCTCTGTGGAACATTAGGCTTGCCCACTGTTCTCTACAGGCTGGCTCACAAAAGCACTATTAATCTAATAGCACTTGGCATTAAACTGAGATTACGTCTTGTCTCACACAGTCTGCCTTTCCAGAAGTCGGATCTTTGTTTCTACTTACCTTCTTGCTGTGAAGTTGTATAGTGCTGCAACAGAAATTCTCACAACACACAGGGCAACTTCCATTGCTCTGGAACGTACTCCTCTGCTGGACATCATCAATGCCAAAAGGTGCACAGAGCAGACAGATTTAAGATTGCAGAAGAATTTTAAAGTTATTTAAAATGCCATCAAACTGAGCCAGTAGTAAAATGCATATTCTGTTAGCAGCATCCCCAACATTACAAGTATTCTTTCCCAGTCCTCCAATGCAACTACACTTAGCTCTAGCATATGTTAGTGCTACTTATTTTAACACTGAATTTCCTCCATTATGTCACTATGATTTGAACTCTCTTATGTTATTAATGACATAGTTTTAATTCTTACTGAAAAAACAAACAGCTTAAAAGCATGATGAGTCTGTGAGCCAACCAAACTTAACATCACTCTGTTGGACAAATACTAGCCAGCATACTCTTGTGGCCGTGAAAGGATTTCAACGTTTCATTTAGACCCACCTCTCAAAAAACACACTGTTTAAGAATTTCACTTAACTCACTACACTTTCTCCCTGTATCAAGGATTCCCGAGCAGACCACACCAAGGGTTTATTTTAACACCACTTCTAGAACACTGAAGTATTTCCTGCAGTAGCTAGCAATGAAAGTAGAAGGCTTGGCAATCGTCCCTATTTTTAAGACATGAATTTGGTCCATACAGAATGCGCTACCTCCCTTCTTTTGCCTTTCCCAAAAGAATGTACTCCAATCAGTATGGTCAGAGAAAAAAATAGTCTTTTTCTTCATTCAAGCTTTCTTTACTTCTAAATAGGAAAGTTGCAGCAAGAAATAAATGCTGTTTCCTCCACTTTTGTATATCACCAAATAAGGTCTTTTAAATACTTCTCTTTGCAGCCTGTTCCACAGTGTTAAAACAAATGTTTCCCTAACTTCAGTGTTTACAGCAGAATTCAAATACTTTCTTCTTCAAAACAAGTGGTTTTTTGTCTGTTTGTTCCTCCCTCAAAGCATCCGCATTAGCTTTAATGAACTGAACAAATTCTACGTCATGTTTAATTTGCCATGTTGTTAAATTTTAGGTTATGACTGACTTCTTGGTCTTGAAGTCAAAGGAGTGGAACAGCTGTAGCCACACCTAGCTAAAGAAGTGACTCATAATTTAGCCGTGACATGTTTATAGCTTTTCTTTTCCACTGGAAAAGGCACAAATCACAATTAAAACCAGGGTGAGGCTGGACAAACCCCAAAGTGTTTGGAATTCTGAGGTTTTAATTGAAGTTACAGAGAGTGAAGCAGCTGTAGCTGGGTAGGAATGTGACTCTGACATTTAGCAAGGTGTCACAGAACAGAAATCTTGCTATCACAGATATGACTAATTCACTTATGTGTCTGACATCCGTCTTCTCAGAGTTGTGAAATCAAGATAATTTCTACTTTAATCTCACAGTAGCACAAGGATGAGCAATTCAGTTCAAACCAAATAATAAAAGCTCCCTTCAAAGTCATCTTGAAAATGAATATTTTAGCAAGACGTTCTTAGTTCATCAGCTGCATAGGTCTTTAAAAAGCATGAAGGGCCATCTCTATCTCTAGATGTATGGTAAATCACAGATAAGTAACACCCACTATCCCCAAAACAAAAGTATATTCAGATAACATCACTGTGTTTAGGGAAGCTAGGTTCTAAACCACTAGTAGAAAACAAAATCAGAAAACACAGCAAGTGACAAAACAGATTTATTTGCCTCTGGTTGCATTAACAAGGTAACAAATACAGGGTTTCTATTTTAAACCATAATGACACACCTGGTTCCTTTTGACTGGTGTCCCCAGCGAGGAAGAACTGGAGAGCACCTTTGCAGTGCTAAGGGACTGGAACTGCGCTGAGAACAACCCCTGAAGCAAAACGGCAGAGATTAACCATGGGCAGGACAAAACAACGAACTACTTATGTCAAAGGAAATAATAACTTTAAAGTTAAATGAGATTAATCTAATTTGAAACACAACTTAAATCCTAGCTTTTACGTAAGAAAAGTACCCAAGGCCCAAGAACACTGAGTAACAAGGAAATCTATGTGCAGAAAGAGCATTTAGGAAAAGTCTTTTAAGGACTTTAAAGACTTCAGCTGAAGGGGAGAAACATATACATAGGAAACAGCACTTAGGTTTTGCTGGCACTTTCCTACTTTGACTGAAGAAAACTGAAATGCAGACACAGATTATATCTTCACAGAACATACTATCTGAACTCCTCTTAGAACTAAAAATTAATGGTGGCTCTGATCCATGTGATTACGACTTCATTGCATCCAAACAGAGCAAGTCCGCAGCAACACTCCATGTCCCATAAGCTGTTGTGAGTCAAGCCAGCCAGAAGAAAGAATGCAAAACCAAACGAAAAAAAATAGGTATATGGAACTGTTGTAAATGTACAAAGATCCGCAGCTGAGGAAGTAACCTAGCTTCAAGTAGAATTGAAAGCAACTATTATCCTTTACCATCAACCACATTGCTTTTGTAAAGCAGTACCAACGACAGAAGACAGGAAAGAGGACCTGGAGGAAGGATTTAGGTTTAGAGAAAGGAAGTTGAAAAAAAATTACTTCTACGACAGTGTCCTCTGAAGGGCCGCTAGCAGCCCATTCAGGAGTGAAAAGCTGGGAGGGGAACGCAGCTTTCTTACCGCTGACGGGAGCCACCATTAATGTTTAGTTCTAAGAGGAGTTCAGATAGCATGTTCTGTGAAGATATAATCTCTTCCTGCATTTCAGTTTTCTTCAGTCAAAGTAGAAAAGTGCCAGCAAAACCTAAATGATGGCATATGTTTTCATATGTATATGCTTCTACCCTTCAGCTAAAGCCTTTAAAGTCTTAAAAGACTTTTCCTAAATGTTCTTTGTGTACACAGATTTCCTTGTACAGGAGTGAAAGGCTGTGGGTGGAGGTGGGGGGGAGGCGGGGGGGAGGAATGCAGCATTTTAATACCTGCTGACAGTGGTAGGAATTCTGATTTATCAGAAATTGGGACACTTTTCAGATAAAGAGTCTGTACAGAAAGGAAGGACTTCAGCTAAGTCACAAGAGATTCAACTTGATGGCACTTAAAAATCAAAAAGGTCACAACTGACATTTACATTGAGCAATGAAGGAAAGCTGGCAGGTGTGGCAGAACACACCGTTCAGTACATCCTTCTGTGAGGGATGAAGGATAGTTCAGAGGACAGAAACAGTCAGATAGGAAATGGAAAACAAGCCCACTGAAACAGGTTACCAAGGAAAGAGACAACAGTTGTACCTGCGGAAACTGGAACATTTAGCTTTCAAAGAATTCAACCGCAGAGGCATAAACAGAGACTTTGTGGAATGAAGACAAACAGTGGAACGCTTCAACACCCGGATGAAAAACATGCAGGAAAAAGAGAATACGCCGCACTGGTTGTAAAGCAGTGCTAAAGCAAACATAGAATAAAATTAAATTAACAAGCCAGCTATCACAAAGAGTGCACATGGAAACTGCAAGCCAAAATATGAAGACTATAGCACTGATCAAAATTCTGCCTGCCTGCCTGCCAGGCTAGCAATGCTGACTGTGATATGCTACAGCATATCAGAGAGTAGAAAAGGGCAGGAAATGCAAAGGTAAGGAGAACCACAATTTTCCAATTTTCTGCACGGAGGTAAGGGCCATATCAGAAGGTAATCCCCAAAACTAATCCAGTTTGGGGGGTTCCCAACTGGTAATCCCAGGTGCTACCAACCACTGTTTTACGGAACAACTGGTTAGCCCACAAAACCAGATGTAATCCCTGGCTTGGTCCTCAGTAACGTGCAAGATCTCACTCCAAATCTTACAGTTGAAGAGTCACATGTAATACAGCAACTCTAATGCTGTTGGGTCTCCCTGTAAGACTAACAAAGACTTAAAATCCATTAAAACTTATCATCAACTTTATAAAGACAGACTAAAAAAATAAGCTTGTTAAAAGTAGACTGTGAGGCAACTAAGATAATTAAATCTTTTAGGTGGGAAGGACACTACTGAATTCAATGCACAATGTTCACAGCCAAGGCATACCACCTCTTAAAAAGGCTTGGAAAAAGGCAGGAGAAAGCCAGCAGAGCTGAACAGTGTGCTAACGAGGGAGATCTTTAGACAGAAGAAGGTATCCTTTAAAAAGCTCAAGTAATGACCAAATCAGCATGGATCAAACTCTGGGAGACTAAATGTAAAATGCAATAAGGCAGGCCAAAAAGAAAAGGGAAAAAAAAAGAGTGAGGAAGCAGAAGGAATCCAATTATAACATAGTAATTCAATAAGCCCTAATAATCTTTCTTCAAACAGTAATAACCTGTTAAACATGGTTATGCTTAGAGTTTCGGTTATGCAGATAACCAGCAATTACTAAGAAAACTGCTAGGAACAGTTTATATTTACTACAGGCAGTAGCAAATGAATGCAGAAATGGAAAATGACGTCTCTACTATGCGAGATTGTTTTCAAATCCACACCAATCTATTTAGTGGCAAACTCCTATGGCTCCTCGACCAGGCATACAAAACAACCATTCCCACGATTCTCTCCAAGTAGCAGTGTTTTTGACATTACTAAGTCAACAGTATTATATTAAAGTGTTCTCAGAGTGCTCTGAAGTGCGTAAAGTTTCTGTTAGCCAAAGTTTTTTCTCCTATAATGCCAGAAAGCAATTACTGGATCACAGCATGAAAAAGACAATACTGCAGACATTTTCTTCAGTCAGGAGGTGACTCAGCTATCAAAGATCTTTTTTTCTATTTTAGGGAAAAAAATACTGCTTTTAATTGTCTAAAGCTAAGGCTTCCAAGGTTTCTTCATGACTGGCACCTGCAGCAAAGCTATCTGCAGTTCTAGTTCTTTTTTCTCATATTCTTTCGTTTATAACAGCTACGTGAAAGGTGTGAAGTTCCTCTGGGGTCGGTAATACTGGAAGGTAAGCAGGACAAAGTTGTGACTAGATAGGGCACGTTCTGCATTTGCAGCAGTAAACAGTAAGCAAGCATATGGCATCATCCCTTCCCTTCCCTCATACAAAAGCTATCCATAATAGATAAAGGAAATGTGCTGCAGCAGCCAAACTAGCCCTGAGAAAATAGGTTGTGCTGCTCCTTCCTGGAAGAGCTCCCGTCGCCAGTGAGGCAAATCAGCTGCGGGCTAGGCTGGCAGGAGCGTCTGCAACTCCGCACAGGAATCTCGGCACAAGCACGGGACACAAAGCCTGGCAGCAGCTGGGCAGGGGGTGATGCTGCTGGCTAGAGTACTGGTGTTTCGGGAGAGCGGGAAGCCAAGATAAAAGTGGAACTACAAGTTTTAGGATATCAGACTGGATGAGGAGAAAGGGCCTTTAGTGATGCTCAGACTAAAGGACGCTTTGGTAAAGGAAAATAGTCTAAATTATAATATTTTGGAGATACCAGGGTTTGTAGAGCTCATGGCTCTGGGACAGCTCTAAGAGTAGGCATTCATGTACGTAGCGGGTGCAGGGAAAGATGATGAGGGCAGACAATTCCTGTGATTAAAGAAAGTTCAATCTAAAGTTTAAGTGCTACTAACCTGAAGTTTGGAATATCTTTACGTGCGATGTTGATAAACACATTGTAAAATATACACGTACTAAGGCTAAGTACTGGGCTAATAAAACTAACTCAGTAGCTTACCAACTTCTTTCTTTGAAATTTGGAAAACAGACAAAAATTCTATAGGAAAATCTCTTGGTTTTTTAACCTAAGAATAATCAGATGTTTTTATGTCTATTAGTATGTAACATGTATCTATTAGTGAAACATGGTATCTTATGACACCCCGCTGTGTTTCACTCTATGATAAATGCTGTTTCTATGGCTTGCACCGCATTTTTTGAAAATATACTTTCAGCATGCTTTATTTTCAGAGTGCTAGTTACGAAAGAGCAATATCAAACCACCAGTGGAGTTCAGGGCTTTGTTTAATCATAAACAGATAATGGGAAATAAGATGAGAAGAACAACTGCTGATGCGTTGGCAACATTTCACACAGCATATGTCAGGGGGCATGAAGCAACTGGCTAGGCAAGATACTATTTCCAGAAAACATTTGGAAACATCTCTGTCAGTAGCTTTTCTTGTTAAGTGTGGCAAGAGCAAAGTGTCACTTTCTCCAGTGTGTAACTCTTAAATACATTACGCTACACCATTAATCTAAAAATGGCTAATGCAAACACACAGTGCTTTAATTCTGGGAATTATATGAAAATATTACACCCTCCTCTCACCCTATCAGTTGTATAATAACCACTCCCACTGGGTTCCTGTGCGTAGTCCAGTACCAATACAGAGACAGCTGCACACTGGAAAAATTTTCCCAGCAATTTTATACAAGTAACGAATACTAGAGTTTTGTAATTCTGGAAAGTGTTCCCTAGCCTGTAATAGGCAGCCCTCAGCCTTTTATAAAAACAAAAAAAAAAATCTATTTTCAGGTAGAAGCAAGTGAGCAGAGTAACATTCAAGAAAATCTCCCACAAATGTCAGACAATTTTAAACAGTTTTATAAACTGCAAACCAACCAATGGATCGTGAGTGGCTGAATTTTTTCTGAATTAGAGTTCCAAACTTCAGAAAGCTTACGAAACCTAACTAGTCCCTTGATTTTATGGAACCTGTTCTTTGAATATAATTACAGAGAACACGTGTATTCTGCAAATATATTTAGCTTTTTTTTTTAATCTTCTTAAATTCCTGTGAAGTCCTTTCAAGAAAATTCCTGTTCATAAAACCCACAGATTAGAAAATGAACAAATGTATGCATCCATTTCAGGATGCTAACTTCATTATCAGCTATTTTAATTTCAATCGTCTGATTAGTAGGATACCCTCAAAACAAATTTACCTATGTCAACATTTAAATTATCTCTCAAATTATGCATACTCATTAATTTACATGAGTGTATAGCTTTTATGGCATCTAGTTCACTCCAAAAATACATCAGCACACAAAAACGCCAACACGCAGACATACAAAAATACTAAGCTAACTAACACAATGTATATCACACACCGGGAGAATCATTTTGGTTGGAAGGGACCTCTGGAGATCACCTAGGCCACACCCCTGCTTAAAGCAGGGTCACTTACAAAGTCAGATCTGGCTGCTCAGGACCTTGTCCAGCCAAATCAAGAATTTTTCCAAGAATGGGAATTTCACCATCTCTCTGGCTCCTGGTTCGAGCGCTAGACCGCCCTCCTGAGAAGAACTTTTTCCTTGCATCTAATCTGAATTTCTGTTCCTGCAACTTGTATCAATTGACCCTTATCCTTTGGCTCTGCACTCCTGCGAAGAGTCTGTCCTCTGTCTTCTCTACAATCATTCATTAGGCAGTTGTAGACATCCCGAGCATAGGCACAAGAGATACCAAACAATTTTTTTTTTTTATAATTTTAGCATTAAACAAACAGCTCACCATAATGACAATATGATACATACATACAACATGCTGTAAACTTACCCTATAAGAATACTGAGTTTTCACTGATTTTTGAATTAGCTTTTAAATTGCTCAACAATGCCTAAAAGCTCAGGTCATAGACCTGAATCATGACAAGTCGCTGCCATCAGGATTTAAGCAGATTCAAGCCAACAGTGTGACATAAAATTTTTCCTCTCAGTTCAATAATGGAATGAAGCAAGTGTTAACTTCAAACTGAGATAAGATTTCAAAGCACAAGGTCTTGTCTGTGATTGAGCTATATCTATTCAGGTCACAACACACATACATTTTAACTTTTATTTAAATACGCTTTTATTGCTAATACAAATAAAAGCAACAAGACTGAGTTCCTTTAAAAATAAAATGAATACCATTTGGATTTACATTAATGATACACTATCTTTCATTATCTAAAGAATTTTCATATAATATTGTGCCTATCATAGTCTTCATTTTTTAATGCAAAAGTTTCAGGTATCCATAAAATTATGACACAGATGTAACTAATTTCATATATGAAAGTATTTGGATAACCATTATGGGCTGAACACGCAAGTCAACCAGAAAATAGAGTCAACTTTCAACAGGGAAGAAGTAGTTTTCATACGGACAGAGCTTGTCCAAGAAGTTCTCTCCAGCCCAGAGACCTGATGGCAAATAAAAAGCAACTGATTGCCACTTGCTGTAAAAGATCAGTTTCCCGCACCCACAAAGAAGAAACTCTCAGACCTGTGTGTTGAATGTAAAATATCTTATTGCAAACCAGTTTCTTCATCATCCCCAAAACTAGTTAAGGCTTTAAAGTCTACTTTATGTCACCTTCCTAGGGCCTTAGAGGTGAAAAACTTGTCAACACAGGAGTTAAGGAAAACAACAAATTAATTTGGATTTCTTTCCACTATTTGGGATTTAGGGGTAAAAATTGCATGTTCACGGCTTTCAGTATGTATGTTAATTCAGAAAAAATACAGTAAATGTAAGAAGCCAAAATGGAGTGTCAGTCCTATTTCGGTTTCCTGAGACTGTCCCTGGTCTGAGGAGTGGACCTCCACCACCACCACCATCTCCTCACCACAGCACGGACCCTAGCAAGGTAGGTCGCCCATCGTCCCTACTCCAAACTGCTTCAGAGAACCTACCAGCTCCGGGCCAAACCTGCACGTCGCCATTCGGCACCGCTGAAATCTCCCCCTACGTGTTTTTATTTCTCCCCCTATGTGTTTTATTTTTCCTTTTATATTTATAAAAGCCCCCCAGCCTTTTCTTTCTTCCTCTTCATGAGCTTACCTTACTCCTGCTTGGTGCAGCCCCTCGCAGCCGGCTCCCGCAGGATGATCACGCTGGGGCCAGCTTGCTCGCGCCCCAGCTCACCTTCAACCCGCGTTTTTTACCTCTCGCTTTACCTCGCGCTGCTCTGGATTTGGCATCCACTGAAAGAGGAACCCGGAGAAAGGGTGCGTACGTTTTTTGAAAGTAAAAGTTCCCATGCTTAAGACTGCAGAAAAAGGAGTGGAAGGGGGGAATTAAAAGTATTAAAAAGGTATAGCAACGACATTATTTTCCAAACTTTCCCGTTTCAAGTGTTCCAAGCGGCCTTCGCCACGGACTGCACCGCAGCCTCAATGCCATTTGCAGCACGCCAAATAAAATCAATGTAAAATCAATTCAATCAAACCCAAATCAGTACCAGCGTGTCAGTCACGGGGGCAGGTACGTGGCCAGCGACAGCCGCCTTCCTACCATAAAGATGCGATTTCTAACGGGAACTTTATAGCCCCAAAACCGGCGGGGGGGGAGCGAAAATTTCACGACGGGAGGATGCGATTTGGGGGGAACTGGCGGTTTCCGCGCGGATCGCACACGCGTTTTGAGCGATCCGGGGTTCAACGCCGGCGGGGCCGGGTGTTTCCCCTCACGTTCCCTCAGCGCGGCCGCAGCGCCTGGCACCGGGCACCGCCCCCCGCGCCGAGCCCGCCCAACGGCCGCCGCCGGCCCCCGCCCCGAGGGCAGCCGGGGGATGACGTCACCGGATCAGGCCGACCGGCAATGGGCGCCATTTTGAAACGCCGAGCCCTGCAGCGGCGGCAGC
>PTFA01000061.1:836257-886897 GCA_003342895.1 Casuarius casuarius | reverse complement strand
TCCCTCCGCAGGGGTGGCAGGCGGCGGCGGCGGGAACGACTTCCAGTGGTGCTTCTCCCAGGTGAAGGGGGCTATCGACGAGGACGTGGCGGAAGGTAAGGGCAGCGCCGCCGCGGGCCCGGACGGGGCGCCCCCCTCGCCGGTGGCTCCCTCCCGCCTCCCCTCGCTGGGGACGAGCGGTGCCGGCGGCGACAAAATGCAGGGGGAGGGGGAGAAACGAACAACACACACGAATGGAGCCTGTCAGGCTTTGCTCTGAAGCAGAGAGGGGCTGCGTGGCTCCGTCGGGTGGGCTTGACTTAAAAAAGTAGGCTTTAAAGGCTCCTGGGGGTGGGTTGTGCCCCCACTCCTTAGTCTCTGGAAGCTACAGCTAAGGATCTTTAAATAGGAGGATCAGGCACACCTTAGCGCTTCTCCAAAACGTGCTAAGCACAGCGCGTTTTGGCATGAGTGAAAAACAAGAAATGTTTTGCTTGGAAGAAGTATTTCTGTAGCATGTAGAACTGACATGTGAAGCTCTGCTGGAGTTTGATGGGAAAGTTCTCCTTTTTTCAAATTTTCCATGTTCAGGCTCTTCAAGTTGGAAATACCGTGTAGAAAAGGGTGTGAAGTATGTGTGCAAAACAGAGTTCTTTGCTACTTATTTAGCTTTTTACTGTATTAACTGAAATAACTTTTTATTGTATTAAGTGAAATTACTTGTAGTCCCTGTGTGTGGTCGTCTTGGCTTGTGGATTTTTTGCCAGATGCAGTAAATATTTTTTCTTACTGTCTACTGTAGAGAAATTGTGTTGACAATGTTTTCATTTCCATGCCACTTGTTTTGGCGTTCCATTCAAAATAATAGCTATGGGAGGAATAGACTTGAAAACCACTTGAGGAACTAGTGTTCAGTTGGGGTGGTTTTCTTCCCTTTTTTTTTTTTTTTTTTTTTTTTTTTTCTAAATATATTTTGTAACATGTGCTGCTAATCTGAAGTTCCCGGAATGCTCATGTAATGTGTTAAGTAGCTTTTATGAATTTCCAAAGTGGTCCTTCTTTCTTAGTATCTCTCACCTGTATCACTAAAAAGTTGGTTCTCCATGTTGGAATAAATATAATTCTCTAAGCACCTTACTTCCCGGTTGCTCCTGAGCAACGTGAATTTGTGCAGAGCCAGAAAGCTTCTGCTTTTTGAAACACTAGTATGTCTTAAACCCCGTTAATGAGCTGAGTGTATAACAGCACTGGTCAGAGAAAAGAAAATTCTATTACTAAAGAGAGAAGTCAGAGAAGACAGATGAGGTGTTAGGTGGGAGAGGTGAAAGCCCTATGTTCTGAGTAACCAGAAATGGTAAGGGAAAATAGTGCCTCTGGTGTTCAACAATTTATCCTGGATTTACTCTTGAGTACTTGGACTTTTTCTAGGGTGAGGACTGCAGATTGTGACATTACTACATATGAATAATTCCATTTACTTCATAGGGCAACTAATGTGTGTAATCATTCTGTGTGTGGCTTTGCAGAATGTTTTCCTTCTGGAATATAAGAATCACCTGTAGTCTTTGTGACTCCTTGTCTATCTTCCATTTTTGTTCCCCCCCCCGGTTAGTTTTTGCCTTGAAATTGGAATTAAATGTGGAAACCACGCAAAATTAACTTGCTCATAGTTGGCAGAATTTGACTCTGCAATATGCAGTAGGACTGTGATTCCATTGCTGGATTTTTTTTTTTTGCCTTGTTATTGAAATGTTTACTCATTCATTACCATTTTTAAAACATCTTTAACCAAACAGCACATGTAGACTTACTTGAAGTTCCCCATCAACTTGAAATAGCCCTGCTGCAAATGTTACATAGAACCACTGCGAATTCTACTTTTTTATCAGGTTGCTCTTTTTGTAAATTTCTTGTTATTTCTCTGATCTGGGAAAAAAAATAGCTCTATAAAGGAAATGTGAAAATGACAACATAAAATAGCTGTTAAATGCATTAAATAGACTCTTTGTTTATATAGACAGTTTATTCAGTGATTGAAATTATGAAGCCTGGTAATCAGACAACTTAACCAAAAAATCTCCTTTAAACTGAATACATTTTATATTCAACAATTGTTTTTCAGATATATTGATTTAATGAAAATATTAGCATGGCTATGACACATTGATATTGTTAGATTTGCAACTGCCATCTGCATTCCTAGGATTTTTTCTAACAAGGTCATTAATATAGAAAATCACTTTGTCTCTTCTTTGTGTTTTCTGTGTATCGAACCAGTAATCTTTGAAATCAATTCACTGGTGTATTTAAATAACTAAAAGAACAGTGTTTGAAATAGTCAGATTGGTCACATAAAAAGATGAGGAAAATGTATCAGTTATTGAAATAGACTTTTTTTTTTTTTAAGCAGAGAATCGTCTGGCTTCAAGGAGCAGGACTGGGGGGAAAACAGTTATTGAATGAAATAACTGGTGTTGAAGATAGTAACAAATTTCATTTAAAAAAAAAGTAATTTAAACTTGTATTGTAATTACTGTTCGCATAAAAGCATGTGACTACAAACAGTGCTCGTTGCCTGTGGAACTTGGGTTTGTTATTCCTGGATTACCTATTTTGGTAGAAAGTAGCATTCTAAATACAGGCTTCAAATTTTTTATGCTGCCTGAGACCTAGTTAGTTTAGTGATTTGAGTATTTTCTCCAATTTGATCTGCATGTTCAAAAAAGTTCTGGTTTTTGGGGCAGTAGGAGGATTGGCAAGCAAAATATCAAAGTTCACATTATTTAATGTATGGCTATGCCCCAATCCCTTGGGCCAGATACTCTAGGTATAATCTGTAACCACTTCAGGATGTAATTAACAAAATGTGTGTGTGTGTGAGCGTGTGCACCTGCCCCTGTGTGGGGCTTTCTTTTTTAATAGTGTGTGCTATAAGTCTTCCTAATTGACTTGTGCTATTGACAAGTCAGAAATCCTTCTCAGAATGTGAAGCTGTATGCTGTGGAGATCTTGGATTTCCCAGTATTGATATTGTGGTTTCTTCGGGTTTTGTTTTTAAACAGCTCCCTTCCACCCTTACCCCACCCACCCCCAAAAAAACAATCTCTGTGGGCTTTTGGATTGTGATGAACTGTTCCCTCTGTAAGTGCTGTTTTAATTAAGTGCTGATTAAATACATCTTCCTGTCTCAGATATTAACAGCTTTAAGTGTGTGATTACTCCACTAAATGAAATGAGTACTGCTTTCGTCTGGGGAACTTCATTAGCTTAAGTCTTTACCCATTTTAAGTGTTGTATTTGAAACCTTTCTTGAAGTAGCTGAGTCTGAAGCTTGGTCCTGTGAATAAATGCAGGACACGGTGCCCTTCATTTGTAGTTGACAAGAGATGCTGTGAAATCCCATTCATTAACTTGAGGCTGAACCTTTGTAAGGTATTTCATAGGAGCAGACCTCTTGTTCTACCAGAAAGGTTGTCATTGACTTTAGGAGTAGTTGTCCTGGGTTTTTTTGGACTTTCAAAAACTGTATTTTCTTTAACAAGCAGAAATCTCCAAATTGTAATTGGCATTTACAGCACTGCTAAACTAAAAGATACCTTGTTACCATCAGTTGCATAAATTCTTTAGTTCACCTTTTAAGACTTAGTATAGTCCTGAGTAAGTCTGTCTTAGTTTATTCAAATGCAAAATACAAGTAGGAAAACTATGATCTAATAAAAACATATTGAATTACAATCCTGCAATTGTTTTCAAGTTTAAAAACACTTCTTGTGTTAAACCCTTTTTATAAATCGGTGGTTTAAAAAGTGTTCTCATGTATCGTTCAGGAATTTAATGAGCATTTGCTTATTATTTTCATGGCAGTTGTTTTCACTTTTTTTTTTTTCTTCTTCCAAAAAGAGGTATAGGTATTTGACATCTGATTAAGATTGAATGGAAGGAGTGATAGACCTGGTTACTATCTTTAAATTGCTAAGTTTTGGGGGCTTTATTTCCCAGTAAGAACTGAAAAATCTGGAGAGGGAATTATTATTAATGCAATATGAATTGCATTTCCTTTCATCCTTAATAATTGGTTATTTCTGACAATCTCACTTCTTATTAGAATGGGCTAGAAAAGTGAGCTTTTAAGCTTTTTTGGGGAGTTAACTTTTTTTTGTGTAAACAGCACTTCAGAGGTATTTTCACATGCCTACACTTTTGCCCTCCCTAGAACTTTCTGCCCTTGTCACTGGCTTATGCTGATATGTAATAGCATGCCTTTGCCTTGATCCTTTGACAGCTTTACCACTTTTCTGCTAAGAATCCTGAAAGGACTGTTGTTAATACTCTGGAAAGCCACCATTTGCTTTGGAGACTAAGGATATTGATAATTTCCTTGATCTTTACTGCTTTGTGAGTTGTATTTGGTGTTCTGCTTAGTACCTATGATTATATAAGATGGGCTTTAGGAAATGTCTTGGTATGTTTAAATGTGGACAAAAATAATAACTTGAAAACAGTCGTGACCTGAACACAGATTATATACATGTTATATAGTGTCTTCTACTTGGAGAAGGTAGTGTTAATGTTCCAAGCAGACCACTTTAATCTCGTGCTCTTTCTTACAACTGAGGGACCAAGATTTTTTTCCTCACCCTTTACTCTACAACACACAATTCCCTAAAAATGTTGTTCTCGGGCAATAGCATTTAATAATAAACGTGTTCTTTTTGAATTCTAGTTCCATCATCAAACACAAAAAGAGGGTGTTATGCCCCTGTATAGCAGGTGGGTTGGACCAGGGGATGTCCAGAGGTCCCTTCCAACCTCAACTATTCCGTGATTCTGTGATATTACTGTATGAGTAAATAACACTGAGAGGCTATTAAGACAGGCTGCAATGTCTGAGAAATGCTATGTTAGTTAACTTTTGGAGGCTTCTTGTTAATCAGGTCTTTCTCCTGTCTCTTCTGATCTCTAAGAGTATGGCTTCTCATACTGAGAAAGCCCAGATTTACAAGGGAATAGCTACACGCTTAAAAAAAAAAAAAATCTAGATATTCAGGCTTCAGAAGGAAAGTATTCATGTCAAGTGATGCTTTCTCATCTTCTGGAGAAGAATCTGTCTTGCCAACTAATGTACTTACTGTGAATTTAAATATGTAATCTTTACCATGGTATCATACATCAGTTCTTTTTTTTTTTTTCTTCCTCGCATCTGTGTGTGATGGGGTAATGGAACTGCCGGGGAGGGAGGGAGGGGAGTAGGAATATAAATACCCAAATGTTCAGCATTCTGAGAATTATGAAAAAGAGACTTCCCTTTTTTTGTAAAGAAAACAAGAAAATTTAGGACATAGGAGGAGACATTAAAGGCAGTCAAAGATGATTCACAAATGCCTTGTTTCATTATGGAAGTTCTAGCTGAGTTTTTTTTATCTAGCTTTGTTTTTTGTGTGTGACATATCTAAATCGAAGTTATGACAATCATGGTGGAAAAGTATAGAGTTTATGGGCATAAGAAAAAAAATTCTTAAGACCAGTGAAAGACACCAAGTGGAATATTAAAGAACAAGTAACAAAATCCTTTAAAAGAATAAGTAGCCAGTAGGCTACAAGAGAAGACATTAATATATTTAGCTGGATGATATTTTGATTAAAATGCAAAGCTGCAGGAATGCATAGTTCACAAATGATTGATAAACAGTTTGGGTATGTGATAAGTATCGGTTGCAGAATTGTAAGGTGGGAATGCAAAAGAAAACATTCAGAGTGGTGGGAATACAGAAACTAATACAAGTTTCTAGATCTGTACTTCTGATCTACGAACAGTGAAAACCACCGCACTTTGTCTCCCTGCACAATATTCTTTGTTATTAAATAGAATGGTAGTTTGTGATAACAGCAGGTTGTACTACCTCATGGCCCAGGAGAGCTTTGATATGCTTCTCGCGTGCACTGTCGTTATTGTGTGTCATTTATTGAGCACCATAAGATCTGGGGAAAAAACTTAATAAAAATGGGGAAAACACACTTTTTTTTAGGTAAAAGCACAATGGGAAGGTGTGAATATCGCAACTGGAAAAATTTTACCCATTATGTTAAGATTTTTATTAACTCTTGTAATAAAAGTATAATGGAAAACATGATTAACTACTTATAAAAAAAACTAACATAATAACATGAACAAAATAAATATACTTCCAGCAGGAGACAGGTTATTGAAATTATTATTCCAGAGGTTAAAAAATATACTGAGGCAATAGATTTACATAAAGAATACAGGATTATGTCCTGAATACTATAAATAGCCTCCATAAGTTCTCCCTGCTTGTAAGAAAAGGCGCACAGCAAGCTTTGGCAAGCGTGAAGGTAAAGTTTATTTCTGTCTTACTGAACTTCAGCTGTACTACCTTTTCCTTCTTGCTGCTGCTTTTACCCTTACTTTGTACTTCTTTGCTGTCACTAACACAGCTAGGCATCCAAATGTACTTAAAAAAACTGCCTTTACTGGATTTAATGGGTTACAGCATCAATTTACAATCTAGTTCCATTGAAAAGAAACTGCAGATTTATCTAACTGATGGAGTTGCAGTATTTTTCATGTAAGAGGTGCAAACTGTTGTGTAACTTTAAATCAATTGAGTATGTGTTAGTTGCTGGGAATTCATTTGGTACTTTGGCCTTTGGAACAGATCTTGGGAATAGTTAGTTTGACACCGGTTACTTCTTTCCTACCTGTTTGTTATAGCATCCACAATAGAATAAAATGGTCTGCTGCTCTCTTCTGACCAAGGGACTTCGCTAAACGCCAGGTCCAGGACGCATCAGAGCCGACGGTCTTTCCAAGAGAAAGGCTCTTGTTTGCACTCTGCCGCTTCCTTTCAGCGGCAGTACAGACCTCAACCAGCGTCTGCTGTCTGCAGAACCGCGGTGCTGGCCAAGCTACTCTGCTTGCCGTGGAGCAGCTTGGGGACCCTGGTGATGCCCTTACTTGGTGGACCTTAAATCTATTCAAAGATTTGAATTAGTTCAGAAAGCAGGCTTACTTTGGACCAAATATAATACTTAATACTGAATACTTAAAGGCAGTTCAAGCCATTTGGTGAATTGGTTGAGTATTATGGCAGAAAAAATTGTTATGCTTATGTATGCTTTAAAATGGGCACAATGCTTAAGTGTCAGCTGGAGAACAAAAACGAAAATTTGGTTAGAGCAGAACTGTACCACCATCTTTGGGATATTCTTCTGACTTCTGATGCATGTCATTTATTAACTCTTTAGCCTATAAAAAAGGAAATTTGAAAATAGGAGTCTACAAAACAGCATATTCTGAAAAATAGGTGACTTTGTGTAACTATTTATATTGTCAAGTGACTGATAGCTTTAAAAGTTCAGCTCGCATTTCAGTACAATTCAGAGATAGAAATCTGATTTCTCTCAAATATTAAATTAAGAAACAATTTTTTAGGGAATACTTTACAAGAGCTAAGATGTGACAGAATAGCAGCAATTTAGGATGCATAGTCTCGATCTATCCTAACTGCAGAGTAATATAAATCTTTCATTGGCTGTTCTCACAGCCAAAGTATAGAATCTGTATTGACCTAGAAACAAATTGGTGAGAGAGATAAAAATGAGGAGAGAGAAGGGAGATGGTGAAGACTGAAAATCAATATTGAAGGCAATCAGTAATAATCAGAAACATGCAATAACTGGAATTCTGGTAGCTTGCCTGACCCTGTCAGTGAAGCAGGAGAGTAGGCTCTGGTTAGCAGCGCAGTGCCTGCCAGCAGCTCTGTGCTGCTGCCTTCATGTGACAGCAGTCCTGATCCAAATGTGAAGAACTGGCAGCCGTTTTCCAGCTCCTCCTCCCACCCCCGCAAAAGCCTTTTAATGCAAATAGATACCTTACTATTAGTGATGTTGTTGGAGTGTTCCCATGTAATAAATCTTAATCTAGTAACAAGGAAGTTCTAAGATACTGTGCATCGTTAACTTGTTTTGAGTATGATTTTGATTAAATCTTTCATTACTCACTGTTTAATGGATGTTGGTTGCTACATTTCTTCCTTCTCTTTGACTTGCTCTGTTCCCTCTAATGGCTCCCTTTATATCTTCTATCACGTCACTGTTCTTACTTGCTCCTTTTGCATTCTTTTATTTCATTCCATTTGATTCTTCGCTTAGTTGTTCTGAAATGTTGGTTCCTTGCTGTTCTCTGCATAGGCCCTGGCTAACCATATTTTTAAGCAGTTGCATCTTGAAGTGCTCTATGGCCATCAGCTATTGCAAAGGAGAATTCTGGTCATTATGTTGCCATTTTTTTACAGTCCAGCACAAAACCAGAGTTCCTGCTTCCTGATTTCCAAGTGCATTTTGCAGCACATAACCTGTACTCATCCCCTTTTACACTTTCTGCTTCATTCCCATCAACTGTGGGAGACTATAGAGTCTCCAGTAACTTTCTTCAGCTGTAGAATAAAATACTTTCTAGAATAACAGCGGGAGAGGTGGGGGAAGGTGTGTCACCTTTGAACTTAATTACAGGCAGAGAAATGTTCTTTCTATGTTTAGTTTCCATTGGCAATCTCCTTTACAGTTGATGCCAGCCATCTGGCTTTGTTCCGGATCCAGTCATTTCCTCTCAAAGCATGAGCCTCTTCAGAAAGTTTCATAGTCCTTAAAGTAGTTCGTTTCTTGGATCTCTAGGACAGATCATCAAAAAGGTTTTGCACATTAAAAAGGTTTCTCAGGGCAGGGAGAGCAGGAGAAAGGTCTGCGGGCTTGCAATTTTTCTCGATCTCTGAACTGAATATGAACCTATGTGTTACTTAAAATTTCCAAAAATGTAAAAGGCAAGATCCCTTAGGAGTTAAAGCAGCCTCCCTTTCAGATAATCCTCTAAAACAGTGCATGTTTGGCTGCTTTGTCCATTAAATGTCTGAGGAGAGGGCTTCTAACAAAAGAGGCTTTGAACAGCTTGAAAGAATGAGAGAAAAGTTGATGCTGCTTGTGTCTCGTTAGTGCTAAAGCAGCCCCAAATGCATGAATCTACTGGATCAGGTAAAAAATAATTACTTTTTCTCAGCTTTTAGGTTTTAACTAAATAGTAATGTGCAACCAGCTTTAGAGGGAGTATTCATGGTAGCTAATTCTAGGCGTCTAATTTAGATTTTTCTGGATCTCTTGCCTTCTCCCTTACCTGAACAGAGTCCAGGTGCTGAAACCTGTGTCAGTTAAGAGCACCTAGTATGAATTCTTTGTGGGGTTAGATCAGATCAGTTTGGAAGTCTAAGCTTGATTTTTATCTCAAAATCTTCCCTTCTCCCCCAGTAAATTAGCCCAGGAGACTTTGAAGGCCTAAATTTATAGAACTTTGACAGAATAATGACGGGAATTTTGTGATATGGGGAGATTAAGATTAAGCAATGGTTTTAAAAGACTTGGAGCATTTACACTGAATTTTGAAACTTACATTAAGGCTTACGAGAGCCTTTGAGCCACCGAGCATGGCTTCCAGTACATTATTTTAAAGATGGGTATTTTTAGCTGTCTAACATGTTGGGAGGGTGTTTAATACCTATAGAGGTGTTCAGTGCTTTTAAATCAGGGGGTGGGAGTTGGGGGAGGTCTACAGAATCCCAGTCTAGTTGCCAGCGTTTTCTCCCTACACTGCTTTTAATTGACGAGCTTTGAAAATGTCTAGGAGTTTCCTACCCCATATGCAGAGTATAAGTTAGAACTGCTTTCCAAAAGCGAACCTAAAATTTAATTTGTCATGGCAAGAAAGAAACAAGTATTGCCAGACTGATATTGTATTGTAAAGCCATAAATCTTGCTGCTCTCCATGGCTTACAAGAGCACTTGTTTGCAAGTTTACATGACCACTTCTGGAGTAGAGGGTTCTAGCAACGCTAGAACATAAAAGGAAGGAAGCAAGTTGGGCAAATCACTGTGACTGTTTCCATGTGATACATAACGAGAGGGGTGTCCCCTATGTGAGAAGAGTGCATCATGATGCCCTACGTGAGGAAATCACGTGGTGTATAATCTTTTCTCATTCTGCACGTTTCATTCTAAGGTATTTTGCTATTATGAAGAAAAGGCTGAAATATTCTGTTGGGAAATAAGATTGGTGTTTGTATGCATAGTAAGAAAAAGGCTTGATATATAATAAAAATACTGTAAAAATTCCAGAGTTAATGTGATCTTTAAGAATCTGCGAAGGCTTGCTTTGTTTTTTCTAAAAGTTTTATGCTGATGTAGAAAGAAAGAGTGGGTGTAGATGGGTCAAGTATGCTGAGCAGTACACAGAGAATGCTTGATTTGGAGTGAATTTTGCCGTTTACCTCTAGGCTCATAACTTTTGGACTTTACCAGTTTTGAAACAGTGTAGTGCTGAGAATACTGATGGAATTACTACTCCAGGGTTCATTATGCTTCAGTGAAACATTGCTCTAGGGGAAAAGTGTTGTTAACGCTAATGTTACACTAATTGTAATGCTAATGTTAAAGCATTAGTGCTTTTTAAAAGTTGCCTTATCATATTCTAAATTTTTCTTGGTAACTTGGATAAAGTACACGCATACGACAACTATGACAGTCTTTTCCAGTTCTTGCGGTCAGCCCATATTTGTGTGTTATTTTGAAACAAAGTATGCTGCTAAAGATTTTTGTAAACCTTAAACAAAAAATAGCCTAAGCTTTAAGCAAAAACTAAAGCTTTCTTGAAGAAGAAAAAAAAAAAAAACATTAGGTAAGAGGCAAGTATTCAGTGGAGTTTTTTTCCTTCTGAGGGGGCTCTCCAGTGGCTTGTGAACTTGTCAGCTCCATGACAACAGTAGTAATCTTCTGTAGCCTCCGTAACTTCCTTCTGCAAAACTTTTCTTTTTGTCATCACCTTATCTAAACTTAACTTTTATTCCTGCTACGCAACTCATTTTGATTGCTGTACTTCACGTACCGCTGCCACAGTAAGTGCCAATAATACTTTTACAGGTGGTGCATGCCGAGGACTATTTCATCCGTGGGGGAAAAAGGGCCATTTCTGCTGAATGAAATGGCCACGATGTGGTCAGGTGGCAATTCGCGTATGTTTGTCCCACAAGTGAGCTCTATTCCCAGCTTCACTTTCCCCGAATATTTTCTGGTTTTGTGCTGATATGCCACCGCCACTTACGTATTTCCAGCTAGCATGTTTGTAATAGATTTTTGTGCATCATTTCAGTGACGTTTTAAATTTCAGACAGCGTTTTCCAGTAGGTAGTCAGTCGGGAAAGAGGGACATTCTGCACTGGCATGATCATTTTATCTATACATCATTTACTCTCTCTTTTTTTTTTTCCCTCCTCTCCCCTAAAACCTTAGAATTCAGGCAGCGTCTGGATTTTAGCATTTTTCTGCAGTGCTTAGCGTAAGGGAACCCAATATTCAGTTTGGACACCCAGCACTGCTAGTAAGCAAGAGCTGTGTCAGACAAGTGATGTTGACCTCTCACGCACATTAAAGCAAAAATGGTATTTAATGTATTTTGAGCAAATAAGTCAATAAATACTTTGATAGTATACATGGGAGAAACTATTAATCTCTTTTTACTTTCTGAAGCTAAAAGAAAATGTTTTTTTTAATTCATTTCTTTGAAATAATTGCACATGTTAAGGAGTGATTTATTCTTACTAGGGCAGTTTAATGTTTCAGAGAGTAAAAGTGATCTATACTTGAATGGCTTTCACATTTCATGGTAGTGGAATAGTAGTTTTGCTAGTGGTAAATCTTTGTAACTTAAGGGCTACTTAATGTTTGAGAAGAGCACTGAAAATATCATAAACTTAATCTGTCAAGTCACTTGAATTGCGTACCTCATCTGTTCATTTCTGTTTTCCTTGTTTTTCTGCTTTCCCGTGGTGTCTCCTGAAAGGCCTATTTTTATGTGTATAATTGACTGATACCGGGATGTAAGAGTTTTACTTAATTCTATCGCTATAGTCAACCTTAGAGTAGAGTTGAGTGAAGATAATGTTTCCAGCTAGTTCAGGGCATGCTAGCTTCCTCATTTGACTCCTAAATTCTTTGCTTATGACAAGATATTTGGTATTTGTAACTATAAAACCTCTAAGCCAGTCAACCATTTGTAATGATTTGTAATTTATACATTCACACAATTTAGGCATGTATTGGGTACAAAGCAAATGTGTAGTTGTGGAAGTTAATAACTTGGATCAATATTGAGGCCCAGCAGCTGTATACAGAGGTGGGTTCTTTTTTTTTTTTTTTTAATTGATTCTTGAGTCTTTTACCTCTTGTTCTTCCAGTGGTGACCATGGAGGAAGAATGTGTTGGCTTTAAAACATTTTCAGGATTACCACATACATATATTATGCAAGTTATATTGAAAGGGCCTTGTTAAAAATGCTCAGAATGCTTAAGATATTTTAAATCGGCTCGTTTCTAAATGTGGATAACAGATCTTCGGGGGGGGATGTACATCAAAAAGGGAAAAAATGAGTTTTCCAGCTGAAAACTATGGGATAGCGAAAAAACATATATAACTTGTCTGCAGGTGTATTAGAACTTTGTTTTTTGCTTTCTTCAGTGGATTCAGCAATTTTCCTTAGGTATAGATTTTTTTTCCCTGGGAATTCAGTAAATTCTTCATTCCCCCAGGGTCGCACCAGCTCAAATATACCATTTTGGGGAGGAAAGGTTGCTGTTGTCTTGGCTCTGTTAGACAGAGCTAACTGGATCACTCACATTTCCAATTTCCAATCTATCTGCTGTTTGTGGCATTAACCAATTGTATGGCGTCTATGCATACTTCATTCACTGATCCCTTCCGACTTGTACTGCATGCGAAACCTTACACAGGGCACGGGCTTATTTCTTGTGCCATATGATTTCTCACTTATATTTAAAAAAAAAGTTTACTTTCGTTCTTGGAGAAAAAACCTCAGTTTACCAAAAGCTTCACATGGACCGGTTCATACACTCTTCATGTACGTGATACCCCTCTGCCTTTCTGAGTATGTGTGGTTAAATTAGAGAAATGTGACGGGCTTTGGAAAAGTGGAATAGTATGTCAGCTTTAAGGGTAGACAAAATTGTTCTGGTTTGGGGATAGAAAGCATATCAAAGAAATGGTTCAAATTATATACAGTGTAACCTGTGTATTCTTTTTGACTTAATTGGAGTAAAAAGCGTGAACTGAATTCAGCAGGCAATCAGTGTGCTACAAATCCCAGTCTCTTCATAGCCATTTTAAACTCCGTTTGTCTGTCATCCCCTCAGCTTGGTTTGCTGGCGGCGTAGGAAGGGCAGGTGTTAATGCATCAATAATCTGAGTTTTCCTTAACCTTCCAAAGAGAGGGACAGAGGTCCCGTTCGCATGAGGATTGACAGGTCTTGTATCATTGATTAAATTTCTTGTAGGCATTTTAATTCTTAACACAAGTTCAGTGAAGAAAATGCCTGTAAAATGTTATTGCTATACATAGTTCCTAGGTGAGTGAAATAGATAGCTTTTTTTATTTATATCTTTGAGTTGAGCAAACATATCATACCGCTATATATGGTGTCATGAGTTTTTTTTTATATATATATATATTCATATATATGTAGGTATAAATACATGTATACACATACCTCTATGTCCTAAGATTTTATTAGTGAGGTGTTACAAGGAGCTCATAATACTAAGGCAATTCATAAAGTAAGGGTTCATTTAGTACTAGTGAAACCTTTATAACATATGTTATCTTCAGTATGTAACTATTGCTGTAAATCCATTTTAGCAATTTGGAGAGGGAATAATTGTCTTGGTTTTTTTCTGTTTGTTTTTTTTGTGTTTTAAATACTTCTATATACAGTCTCCTACTGAGGCAAAATGATCATGTACCAGAAATGTAAAATTGGGGAATAAATTTTTATTCCGATGATGCTCTTAATGAAAAGCCAAAAAAGATTTGATTCCTAATCTCTTGGAAAGAGGTTGTCAGTGAAGGGATAAACTTACAAAGAATTCTGAGATTCAAGTGTAGGAGTGACTAAGGAAGCCTGAAGCTGGTGCTCACTGTAGTTAGGCATCGTGATGGCAGCTGAAGTTAAGTTTGTGAAGGGAGAGCGAGGTGTGCTAGAGACACTAGTTAAAACCTATATATAATATATATAGTTAATTTTGAAAAATTGATTAGGGAAAGACTTGATTTTTCACTACAGAGTATGTGCAGCAATAGTGTAGTTCTTACTCTCTTGCTTTGGGTCTGTTTTAGGCAAGTCTGAAGATTCTGGATTAGCCATTATCCTGCTCTTTACCAAAATGGAATCTTTCTGTAGCATTTTAAAGAAAGATGAATATAGAAATAGAAGTGTCCAGAAGCAGATTAGTAGTCTAATTTTGAAGGCTGGGATAAATCTGTAGGAGGCTTGGGATTTCGTTGTTGGTGGGGGTTTTCTTTTTTCTGCCAACCAAAGATCTCTATACACTTGGAAGCAGTTATATGAAGGGGATCTGATAATAATTTAAATATGTATGATACATTGAGAAAGCTGAACATCTGCCTGCTGAGAGTGGGGGGTTACTCAAGGAGATTTAAAGTTCCAGTCGAAATGATCAATCAAAAATGACCCATCAAAATCAATATAGGAAAGTAACTTTTCACCTTGTCTCCAATTACAGGCTCTGAAACTGATTGATGTGAAATACTTCCAGTTTTACAAATTGTTTTTACCTGCACAATATAGTGAAATACTTACATGGCTAGCCAACAACAGCATGATTAAAATGTTTTGTTACAGCTTTATGCTATCAAAATGTGTGCGTTTTTATTTTGTCTGATTGTTTGTTTTTACTGTGTACTTAAAACCTGACAGACGTAGCCCTTAATTAGTTCTTCTCTTGGTTAGAGATTGTTTGGCAATTATTTCTTTATTGCCACCTCTGAAGATTTCTTCCAGCATGCAGTAGAGCATCTCTCATCACTGGTGAATAAATGCTGGTTGTTCTCAGGGTTTGATTCCAAGGGAGCTTAAGTCGGTCTAAACTGGAACTCCTGGAGTCTTTTCCTTTGCTCTCCTGTTTCTTCGCGTGCCATCGTCCTCGCCTCTTACCTGTTGTGTAAATGCTGATGATTCTGCACTGAGTTGGTTCAGGAAGCTAAACTGTCAAGCTTTCCTTTCCTTTTTTTATTCTTTTGTTGTTGTTATTTTGTGGCCAGCTTTGTTTCCTGAACTAACCGCATAAATACTCAGCTTAGGGGAAAGGCAGATACGTACCAACCTTACTGCGATCGGTTTAACCTGCAGTGATACTCCGGAGTTATATACCAAATGAAGTCTTCTAACATGCTGCTTATTTTTGGAAGCTCTGTGCAGGCACAACTCTTACCTATATCAGTGTTTACTGTCAACAGGTAATTCCAGTAAAATACATGGTTTAGATTCTTAAAAAAAATATGCCTTCTCTCTTATGATTGAAGGCCCTCAAACTTCAAAAACACTTGAACTGAGAAAATGTCTTACATTGAAAAAAATTGATAGGCTGTGAAATATGATGTAATTTTTGGATACAATGGTGCAAATCAAATAGTCCTGCTGTTGCATTAATACAAGTTGAGTAATTTTGTTTTGTGTTCAAGTCTTGAAGCATCTTGATTTGCTTTACACATTACAGTGCTATTTTATTTCTGTTCTGTTTACAGCTGATATTATTTCAACAGTTGAATTTAATTACTCTGGTGATCTTCTTGCAACAGGAGACAAAGGTGGCAGAGTGGTTATATTTCAAAGGGAACAAGAGGTCAGTGCCATGAAAAATACGTGCTATTACATTGCTCCTGTGTTGCACGGTCTCACTTCATCGTTTCATGCTGCAATGTTTAAATGGTTTGATAGTTTTCTCTGAAAACCCTAAATGGTCCATATTTCTAAATATCTGCCTCTTACTGAACTTGGTAGGTTGGTTTGGTGGTAATCGCCCCACAAAGAAAAAGATGACCACTTACATATGTGCTTAGTATGCTCAATATCATCTTGCAGAATTGCCTGTGGACTTTCTCCAAAACTTCACCCTTAGGGTCAGGTTGATTCAAGGTAAATACTAATGTTATTGAAAATAGTTTAAGAAAACAGCTTTATAAAGGAGAACACATGTGAAGCTGCAAGGAGAACAGGAAAAGATGGTTCACAAATGTAAGAATTAACTATCTGTCGTGTTTTAGGAACCTGTGACTCTAAAACAGTGGGAGCAGCTACTTCTCCAGAAACACTTGGTTATTCTAGACCCGGAGGGTAGGAAGACATCTCCCCTCCCAAAGTTGTGTGGCTTTTCAGCTGGATCTCTGCAGTGCTATTCAGTTCTGTGATAATACTGTACTGTGTTCTGCTTGTTCATCAACACAGATTTATTACTGAGCTTTATATAGCCACAGTAGTGTGTATTGGAAGAGTGCACTAAATGCCAACTTACTAACTAGGCCTTATGCAGACAGATACTTGTTGTCCCTTCTCATGTCTGGGAGAAACCTTGATTTGTTTCCTTTAAAGACTGAACTTTCCAAATGGCATTTTTTTTTTCCTGCCACTGAGGTGCATGCTTATGCTTTTCTTTGAAGAGCTGATAATTTTGGTTTTGAGCCTTTTCTTGCATAAGAAATACCAAAGTTGAGCATGGAATTTTAATTCAGCTTCTTTGTGCCTGAAGCATACTAATCTTTAGGTATTATGTTTTTTTTTAGCAGAATCCCACTTCTTTTGTTGTGTGATTCAGATGAACAGCTAATGAACAGCTGCTCAATATTTTGCATTTCATCTTTCCTACAGTATCATCTATAAAACATTTTACTGAAGGTGATTTATCAATTTTCAAGTGAGGATTTTGAGAGTTATTAAAATGAAAATACTGTTGTGAAAAAGCTGCTGAAATGTTATGCTACTACACCTAGAGAGCTCCTAGCCCATTTATCATTTAGTCTGATGTATAGACTTAACTAAAGCAAAGAGATCAAGGTCAAGCGTGTCCACCTGCTCAGGGTCTCTGGCTTGCTGGCGCTTGCTTAGAGTGGAACTGTTATTGGTTGTCCTTGAGCTGTTTAGTGCTCAGTTGTTCTGCATGTCAAAACCCAGCTGTCAGGTCATTTCCTCATAGTTTAAAAAAAGTCAGACTTTTCACACAGGAATATTCAACTGTCTTCTGGGAGCACATATGAAATGCAGGGAAGGATGGGCATAAGAGTAATTCTTTCCTGCTCTCCCCACCCCCCAAAACACCTGAACATGAGGGTTTTCCTTTTTGTTCCTAACTCAATTGCTACAGACTTTCCAAGGTTCCTCTGTGTGTTACAGCTGTTAAGTTAATATGCATAGTTCACTGCCACTAACTCATCAGCCTTCAGTTAACGTTCTCCCTGCCTGTGTCCCGTTCAGGAGTTACAGAACTCATGCTTTTTGGTGAAAGAAAAGACCGCTGGAATCAAATGACTTCAGAAACCAAGCTGCTTATTGTCTTGGTACAAGCTTAACACATTGCTTTGATAGGTTTTGATTTCTTCATGCACAGATGAAGTGACATGCTTCAGCTGATCTAACCCGGAACAGGGCAAGGATGGGTTTCTTAGTGCAAAAGTACTCATGTCATGTACAAAACTGCAGAACTTCTGGAGAGGAGGAAAAATACCTACTCAAATAATACTGAAAACGTAATGAAGTAAAATCTTAGTTATGTTGAATTTCAGACTAGGCTAATAACAGTGCAGCGTAGTTATAAAATTTCACATACAGAGTTAACTAAAACTCCATCCTTGTGAGAGACAGCAGAAAGAAACTGCCCAGAAAGAACTGGGGGGGTGTTTTCCAAACATGAGTGGGTATCTAACTTTAACTTATTTGAAAAGCCAAATAACTAGATACCTCAAATCTGACATTGCAAATGAGTGGATACTTGTGACTTTGATCTGTTCCTTGGTACCTCATCTACCACATGAGAATGATATAAAACTAGAGAACAACTTCATAAGGGAAAAAGTTCTTTGCCTGTTTGTGTAATAATCTTCGGTATATCATGATCGCTATAGAAAAGCATAGATAAAAATGTGGTTGTTCCTTCCCTCAAGATTTTTATAATAAGAAAGGTTGTCAGAACTTAAATATAAACCTTGATGCAAATACTGTACACAGAAAAGGTAAAAGAGTAGGAAAGGAGCCATTTCTAATGCTTGATCTTCCTGGCCCTTCATCAGTGACTTTTTGTAGTCGTGATTTTCTAAAACACATCTAAGGGCATAGAACATAGTGTAATTAAACATTTGATAGTCTGGAAACCCAGCATTATGTCCCTATCTTGGTGATTAGAGGAGTGAGTTTTGGGTAAAGACAGATATGGAGATAAATGAAGTGGGAAAACTAATCCCTTGGAGTTGAAGGTTTAGGACTTAGAATGTAGCTAATCTCTTTGCTCTGATTTTGTTGATACTGCTTGGTAGTTGTAGTATAGTCCAGAACTCTTCAAAACACACACGGGAACTCCTTTGCAAACAACATGCCTCTTCAAAGTACTTTTTGTCTAATCACAGAATCTATTTTATATATATATAAAGCTATTTTTTAAAAAGTGTGCATTATAGTGATGCTAAACTGGATACTGTCATAGAGTAAAAATGTCAAATTCGTCAAGACCTGTTGTAATACGTTTACTTTTTAGTTGATGCTTACTTTACAATTTCTAGTCATTAGTTTGTATGTACAATTCCTAATGAACTGAGTAACATCAGTTTCAAGAAATATTATGTTTCCTTTCAGAATAAAAGCCGTCCTCATTCTAGGGGAGAATATAATGTTTACAGTACCTTTCAGAGTCATGAACCTGAGTTTGACTACTTGAAAAGTCTAGAAATTGAGGAAAAAATTAATAAAATTAGGTGGTTACCGCAACAGAATGCTGCTCATTTCCTGCTGTCTACAAATGGTAAGGACACTTTATTTTTGTGAAAAGAACTTTTTATACCTCATTTAAATATTATCTTACCCTTGATCCATTTGTGATTTTGGGGGGTGTTTTGGGACTGTTTTAATGTCTTCTCTTGGTTCTAATTATATGTAAGATATGTTTTGATTGTAATACTGTAGATTACTGACTTACCATAAATTTGTTGCGAAACAGCAACGTAATAGGCATAATTACATTCAGTGGATATGCTGGCCACGTTATCCATTTACATACCCTGTTACTCTGCCTTTTAGTTTGGATGCTGCGTAAGGGGCTTCCCAGTATGCTGAACCGTGGTAGAAATCTGAAAGTGTGGCTTATGTTTCAAAATCAGGATGACTGAAGGTTTTCTGATCTCAGATATGTTTTAAAGATAAGCATTTGAAATTGAAACACTGTGGTTACAGTGTTCTTTTTGATTTTTCCAATACCAAAACGTGCATTCTTAGAAGAGCCCGAGGTTTAAAAGGCAACAGTCACATTAAAAGCAGTAATTTGTAGCGTTTTCACTGTGGACCTTAGAATATATAGATGCAATGCGAAAATTGCAAGTTGGAAGGGTAGCGATGCCACCTTTCCTTTGACCTATTAATTCTTTAAACTTTTTATTTCTTCCAATATAATATTAGTTTTTACTTGTATTACTGGTATAATCAGTGCTATGATTATTAGGACCGTTTCATTTTATTGTGTCATGGAGCAAGCTTTAATATGTAGAACTGCATTGAAAAACTTGCTTTTATTGTCAGATGAATAAGCATTGCTCCTAGGAGTTTGGATCACTTTTTTTCCTTAGATGATCTTATAAAAGTGCTGATGTAATTCCTGCTATACAAAACTTTAAAAGCAAGAATGACTTGTGTTTACAGTACTTTGAAATCTAAAACTTTCTTTGATCTAGTTTATATTAAATTCAAAGCAGTCAAATTTTTTTTTATCTTAAATGCTTTTAAAATACTTTGTGGTTTGTGGAGGAGAGGCTTGTTTCCAGGTACCTATAGATCGCATTCTTGGTTTATAGTTACCTTCGGTATTTGGACAGACTCCCCTTAGTAAGACCTGGAAGTACCTGCCTTTGCCCATGGAATCTTAAAATAATGGAGCAAGTTCCTGCTCTGTTACTCCCTTTGGCTGTCTCTTAGCAGACACTTAGAACAAATTTGGTTTTCCATAATTTAAGGTAGTTATAAGTAATTCATGTTTTCCTAGGGTGGTTTTTTTTTTCCTAGCATTTGTCTTGTTATTTAAAATGGGTTAGGTAGTCAGTACAGGGCGCTCTAGTGAATTTTTGTAATTGGCGTGAAGGGTAATTCCAGAGAATGGAAGGTTTAGTGCCTTATTGTTCAGGTGGAGACTTGTGTTTTATTCAAGGTAAACATTACAGGAGATTGAATGTGGAATCTATTTATCTGTATTGTATTTTTTCCCTTTCACTGGTACTTGCATTGTTGTCCCCCCCCCCCCCATCCCCACCCTTTCAGTGTGTGTATTGGGGCTTTTTTTCCTTAATGTACCAGTTTTGTTAAACAGTGCAACTGAAATACTGTTACATTATACGTTGTAGTATGCATAGGGAGGATTGTATTTTATATGACACTGTTGTTCAAAGGACTCCAGAGAGGTTCTTTGTGGCAAGCAGTGGACATCTAGATGAAGAAATAATACTCACTCTGTCTGTTGTTTAGTGATTTATTTTGAATTTAATTCATTTCAAGGATGTAAATTTTTGTTGGTTTTAGATAAAACTATTAAATTATGGAAAATAAGTGAAAGGGATAAAAGAGCCGAAGGTTATAATTTAAAAGATGAAGATGGAAGACTTAGGGATCCTTTCAGAATCACAGCGCTACGGGTATGTTTCTGCTCTTTGACTTTAAATATTTTTTTCTCATTTACTTCTTATCTTTGTACTTCCAAAGTTGTCATCTGAAATGTGTAGACTAAAACTGATGTTTTGGTCAGGGACACTGAAAACATCTATAAAACGAAGATACTTAACTATAAAGATATACCTGTAAGAAAAGGTTGGTTTGGCAGACTTAAGACAGACCTTCATGGCTATGGTATTATTAGCTTTCCAATGGGCTTTTCTTGGAACATCTTAACGTATTTAAAATGGATTTGAATTTTAAACTCTTAATTAAAATACTGTGTTAGATACAGCATTAGTCCCCCTGAGTATATTCAAATTGACTGTAGAAAAAGAGATACTGATTCGCTAAGAGCTTTAAAAAATATAACAGACAGGAGATGTTCTGGCCTAAAATTACAGCATTTCAAAACGTCACCATTTGAGACTGCTATAGTCTGGACTCAGTTTACAGAAAGCATGGATTCATAATGCTTTGTTCTTAATACTGCACCAAAACCTTAGACTGTTCTAAGAATAGTAATAAAAAGTTTAGTCTGCACTTCCTAGTTAGTCTAAACTGTTGCACCTAGTCGTTGTGGCTTAGTTATACCTGAGGAGTGTGCTGATGGACTGTGATTACTTTTTTTAAACTGAACACTTCTGACACATACTTGTAGCAATATTTATTTTGAAATAAGAATACTGTTTCAGGAAAAAAAACTGATGCTAATTTTTTTATCATGAAACTCTTTAATGTGCCTAGAAAAATAATAATTTCTCTTTATTTTGCACCATATAAGTTGTTATCTATGACTAAGAGTGGCTTCTGTTTTCTTTTTTGGCATAAAACAACAAAATATGCAGACTGTTACAGGATGAGGGGTGTTGGATGATAAGTCACAATGAATTTATTCCAGCTAAAAGTAGAATGAAATCACTGCTTTAAAGTATTTAACTGAAATAATGGAAGAGCATGTAAGCATGTTTAAAATCTCAGCTACAAAGAAGAGTTGACCAAAATGTATAGTGAGCCACAACTGAATGAACACATTGCTGGATGCTTGAGCAGATTCAGCTGATATGATTCAGTTGTGTTGGTGCTGAAAGTTATTAAACTTGTTCAGAGCTTTACTTGCTTCATCCTAAATGGATAGAGTTCATGTTTCCCCCCCCACAAAATATAATGGGGACACATATGTAGGGAACCCTTTTATTTCAGTATGCAAAGGCCCTTTGTATACTGTCTTCTCTTCCTTGCTGTGGCTAATACTAGTAGAGGATAGTGCTGTAGTGTCTGTGCCACTAGTGAGGAAGAGTAGGCACCCAGCTTAACCTTCATCCTCCCTGAGTGTTGATCCGTGAAACTGGCAGGTGGGGTCTTGTCATTGGGCTTAAAGTGTAGGCAATGTGAATTTAGGAAATATTCAGCTTTGATTGTACTGATAATTCAGTTTTTGCTGAATATTTCTTTAATTTCATATTTAACTTTTGGGGTCTCTTTCCTAGGAGTAAGAAAAATTTAAACTGAGTGTTGGGAATTCTACAGTTAGGTTGAAGGTGTTTTTGTCAAAGGGCAATTCTGAGCATTTGGGAAACTTACTGTATACTTACATTCCCACCACCACCTTTGTAGTGATATAGTAGGATAGAGTTAGTGCTCCAAACTTGGGACCATTTAAAGCACGAATTCCTGAAATGATTTTTACCATAAATAGAAATTAAACCAAGATTCTCACTGCTTTCAGAGCTTGTGTCACTATTGACATTTGCTGGGATTATACAGTTTTTCTTTCTTTAAAATGAATATTGAAGCTTTAGGTATATGTGAGCCTAATGCATTGTCATGTTGGGAAAGGGCATCCAGTTCCTCTGGAAGGTGTCTTTCTACTCAGGTATGTGGGAGCCAAGATCTGATAGGGTCTTCAGATTAAAATATCTAAAAACAAGGAAATAAATTAGGTACAGTACCTTAGCCCCAAATGCAGTGGCTGGAATGATGGAAAGTAGGTACAGATGAAATTTTGGCTTCTACAACCTTGGCCTTATGTAGGAGCAGACTTCCCATCTGGAAACACGGAGAGTCCAGAATATGGCCGCATGGCTTTACAAGGTATTGGTTATATCACTGAAGAAAAATGCATGAACGTATATTTTAAGCACTTGAATATATTTAGGAAGCAGAATGGGAGGAAGGCATCAAAAAGCAAGAACTTCCCTCTTAAGTTAGTCTTCTAAATTTGCTGCTTTTCTAGGAAAGGGTCGGGGTGAGCTGCAGACATTGCCAGGCACTGCATCTTGCAAGAAAAAGTCATGGAATGAACAAAGTGTGAGAGAAGACTGGGGGAGAGGAGGGAGCTCTCCTTCACCTAGAGTTACCTTCATATATTAGAATTATCAGGATCTGGGGATCCGGAGTATATATAGCTTGTCCTATGGGCTTTGTTTGCATGTTCCAATACAGAAGTATAATCCCCATTCCTTTATAGCAAAATAGACTCAGAGGAGAAGAAGCACTTCAAAGTTGCATCCTTTCCATAGAGAGAGATCAGGGCCTATCAAAGTACTCTTCCTGGTGATTTGCATTAATGCACTTTTGATTTCATAACTGAGCAGGAACTAAGAGCTAAGAACACTCGTGGTCAGATCTGAAGATTGCCTAATAAACAGTAACGGATTAAAATTAATCATTACCATTTATGATATAAACGGATTGTAAGATAGACACGATGAAGACAATTATAGAGCTCTTGGATAATGCGTTTGGTGTTCCAGGAAGACAGATGATCTTAGACGCGCATAATTTTTTTCTGGTTTGGATGATGAAAGTTAGTGTTCCGTTGAACTGTGTGTCCTAGGAGAGCATAGGATGACTGTGGGCAGTCTTAGGCTGTTCATTTGCTGGTCAGTGAAAAAACTTGAGAGGGAGCTAGAGGGAAGCTTAATCCACTTGACTGTGATAAACTATGTCTTCCTTCCACATGTTCTTAAAATGAAACTGACTGTTCAGAGTAAACAATTACGGGGATTTTTTGTTAACTTTTCCTTTCACAAGTATTCCTCTAATTTGGGGGCGGGAGAGAAGTGCTGGTTTCAAATCAACATCATCCTCAAATAGCATTATAAGCATACACTGTTTTCCTGATGGGGGAGGTACAAAGTTCTGTATTTCACAGGTAACATACTAACAACACAAAACCTCTGACACAGACTTCTGCAAAAGTTAAGTCAGTTTTTTTTGCTCTGAGGATTTGAAAAATGTTTAGAATTATGTGAACCATTTTTAGAAAAGAAGAAATCCAAGTTCTATTTTTAGTGTTTGCCTTTAGGCAAAGTATTGTGTATTTCGTAACTCGGATTTTGCAACTGTGCTCATTAACTTCTGTGGTTCTATGAAAAATTAGGACAGATTCATACTCCTGCTGGAAAATTGGTGGTGGGGAAACAGCAAGCTGAAATTGGAACCCATGGAGTGCATTAATCTAAGTCTTCTGAAACAAATACCACTTTTATGCCACGTTTGACTGTTCTCTTTCATGTTTTAGGTGCCGATATTGAAACCCATGGACCTAATGGTAGAAGCAAGTCCCAGAAGGATATTTGCAAATGCACATACTTACCACATAAACTCTATTTCAGTAAATAGTGATCATGAAACCTACCTTTCTGCAGATGACCTAAGAATTAACCTATGGCATTTAGAAATCACAGATAGAAGTTTTAGTATCCTTTTTTTTGTCCTTCATGAACCCTGGAGAACATGTAATCTCTGTGTTTAACAGAATCACCTGAATTTTACTAATCAGAATAAGTGTTTGACTGGGGATTTTTAAAATGTGTAGTCTAATCCCTAGAGGCTTAATACAGGGAAAGCAGGCCTTTGGATACTCTCATTCATTCTTGAGTTTGAATGTTCTTTCAATGGAAAACTGTTGATAGAAATACTGTAGGTAGTTTGATTTCTAAAGAGACGTTGAGGACCTTTGGGATCATCCTTTATTTGTGGAGTTCAGAGTCTATTTTAAATAAGAGCAGAAAGATGAAAAGTAGATTGTGTTACTGTAAATTCTGTTTTCCGAAGTTTAAGGTCTCTTAGCTGTCTAAAATAACACTTCTAAAGAAATTAAATTTAGAAATTTGAATTTTCCGTGGCAAATAATATTGTTAATGGTAGAAATGATTTGAAAATCTTTTAGATTTTTTTCAAGCCTGCCAATCTAAAACTGTAGTAGTATGTCCTACATTAGCAAATTTGCAGTAAAATAGCAGTTGCAGAAATATAAATAGAGCATACTCGAGTTTGCTAAGGCTTTAGGTAAATGGAGAGATAATATATATTCATTCTTCAGTAAGAAGGCATTAAAAAAGGTTTGAGAGGGTCTATGAGATTTCTGCGTAAGAGCTTAATCTTACTGGATGCTTATTTGACAGTTTGGAGACTAGCTTCATTCTAAGAACAATCTTTCAACTCTGTTTTCTTTATGTTACTACTATGCAAGTAAAGAGCTTTAAGAAAAATACAAATTAATTCTTGGCTCTTTGTGATTCTGTGGATAGGTCTAGCTTATGTTTTGGGATGCATTCTGTAGATCATCATTCTGCTCTTCCTCAGTTATCGCCAGCATATGTTAAAATTGATTTGTAAAATCTAGAGTTTTTTTCTTTTTAGTCTACTCAGGTCCTTTTTACTTTATGCAAATTGCCCATAGTAGAAATCAAGATCTTGCCCTAATTCTCTACATTGGATTTGGGTGTATTTTTATTTATTTTTTTTTTTAACTGGCTATCTGCTAGAAATGATTCGAATGTAGAATGTTGCTTGCCTTTACCAAAACCTTCCCAGATATTGTAGATATTAAGCCTGCTAACATGGAGGAACTGACAGAAGTGATTACTGCTGCAGAGTTCCACCCTCATCACTGTAATGTGTTTGTCTACAGTAGTAGCAAAGGAACTATTCGCCTCTGTGATATGCGTTCTTCAGCCCTCTGTGACAGGCATTCAAAATGTGAGTTAGCATGCATTTTTTTGTTCTGATTTTGGTTGGTGCAAGATAGACTGTATAGGTATTCTGCTTATAAATGAACATACCAAGTTCTGCTTATTGGTAAAGAATTTACAAGGTAAGGGGTGGTAGTTTTGTAGAATGGAACATTTTAATTGTCTTGTTCTAGGCCATCAACAAGCAGAAGTGTAGCATGAGACAATTGACGATCTGACTCTGCTCCTGTTTACCCATTTATGCATCATAAACTGATGGGAACAAGTGCTTTTGGCACCAGTGAGACCTGTCTTCTGTCCAGACTCAGTCTTGGTGCTTCTCAAAGGTATCTGCTTAACAAATGCCAGTTCAGGGCAGTTTATTCACCTTTGTGCATTAGGAACTGGTCTGAGGCTGCCAGAATCCATTTAATTTGTGACCATTTGCACCTGCTGGGATAGAATTTGATCTTAAGAGTATGTGCTGAGTTTGAAGTTAGTTTGCAGGAGTGAAATGCGGATGTCCTCAGTCTGCTGAGCCACCGAAACTCATGTAGGTGAGGAAAGCGTGTGTACCGCAGTGATAAGGAAAACTGCCAATGCCTTGCCCACAGCCTGTTATTCCTTGTTCACTATTGTAAATAGTAGTGGTTTATTTGTATTACTATTCATGTGGGCTGACCTACCATATTGATATTTGCAGGTAAGCTTTCTGTAGTGAAGATAAGGATTTTATGTTGGTGGAAAGAAATAATTGTACAATGTGAGATATATAATGCTAAGCTGGTTTCACTTAGTTATTAAAGTTATTTAAAATTAGTTATTCTATTAGTTGTTAAAACTTAGTTATTAAAATTCGTTTTAATTTTTTCACTGAATAACTTTCTGTTTAAAAGGGTCTCTTTAAAAATAAAGCTAATTCTGGATAGCTTGTATCACAAAACATATTATTTGATCATAATCTTTGAAGCCAATATTGCTTTATCTGCTTTCTAAAACCATGCCAATTGCATTTTAAGTGTTGATACTAATATTTCATTTCAATAGATTGTGTTGTACAACTTTTGGATGTAAATAAAAATATATCACAGTCTCAAAATACATTGGTCATGGAATAATACCTTGCATTGGGGTTGCTGCTTTTTTTCCTGCTGTTCATCAGAATTTGTAGATCAGTGGTGTTTATTGTACCCATACACTGTTTTTTAACTTTTCTTCTTTCATTCATCCCTAAGACCTCTGAACTGTAGCTTGCTGATGCTGTGCTCTATTTGAGAGTATATTGGACATTGGCATCTAGCAAACTCATGACTTAGGGGCCTAACATTGTTCAAAAGGAGACTATTTTAAAAAGACTGTTTAACAGCAACCTTATTTTAAAAGAAACTAGTATTATGATTTAAAATTGTGTAAGTACTGAAAAATGTTGGAAGCTGTAGAACTTGGTGTTGTTTTCATTTGTAATTGTATCTTTTATCTACAGTTTTTGAAGAACCTGAAGATCCTAGCAGCAGATCATTTTTTTCAGAAATAATATCGTCGATATCTGACGTAAAATTCAGTCACAGTGGTCGATACATGATGACGAGAGACTACCTTTCGGTTAAAGTATGGGATCTCAATATGGAAAACAGGCCTGTAGAGACATATCAAGTATGGTGGTCACATTTTCTTAAATGTTCCCCCCCCAGCTTCTTTTTCTTTAAAGCTCTCTAATACCATTTTAAATGTTTCAAAAAGGTTCATGAGTATCTTCGAAGCAAGCTTTGTTCCCTTTATGAAAATGACTGCATCTTTGACAAGTTTGAATGCTGCTGGAATGGTTCTGATAGGTAAGGTGTTTGGGGGGGGGTTGTCCCGTCCAAGTTTAGGAATTCATTATCTGGTCTTGAAACACATAACCAGCCCTTAGCTTTAATAATGTCATTACTTGCATTCAAATGAATTGACTTTGCAAGAAGACTTCAGTTGTTAGTCTTCCACCCTCAAGTTACAGGAGTAGAATAAATTTTTGCTTGTCAGTTTTTCTAATCTGAGTCATTGTTGAAGCTTTGTATAGTCAGGACTTTGTTTTAAGCCTTACACCATGAAAACGAGACTCAGTTTTATTTTCAAAAGGTATACAAGAATGTGCATTCAGTGTTTAGTACATTAAATCTTCTCGTGCTTTCTGTAGGCTGAAGAGGATAAAACTGAATTAGATAATTGTTTGTTCAGAGTAGTGGAAATGTTTGTCTTGCCTGCAAGTTGTGGAAGCGTTGTAATCAGATAGCAAAGCCAGTTTTATTGACCCAAGCTGGGCTTGTTTCCTGTCAGTGGGTATGGTAATATTGGGTACTAAATGCTTTTAAAATGAATTTAGAACCCTTGGATGAGACTGTGGCAGATCTGGTTCTTATATCTAGATACTTTATGTTGGCAAGTCTGGGGGATTTTTTTTTTTTTGGGGGGGGGGGGGGTAGGACTTTTAAGAATATATTTGAAATATCTAAAACAGTGACTTGCCTGCCACTGAATACTTGCAAGCTGTTCAGTGAAAAGGCATTAGTTTTGATTTGATGGTAGCAAGATCAGTCTGTGAAACAAACAAGCTTTGGCGTAAAGCTATCATATTCTGGAGAACGAAAGATGCACCACATGGTTTAGAAGAGGACAGCGATCAGGGGGGTCAAATCTAGTAAGCTGTGTGCAGGAGTCAGCAAAGGGAAACCTACCTACATCGGTACTGCAGTGATAGTTGAGATTGCATGTACTGCTACATGCCACTTATGTACTAATTTGGTAAGTAAACAATATTAAGGAAAACTGATTAATGTAAGTATCTGGTTACAAGTGGCTGAGGAGAAGAATGTATCCAAATTTGAGCAAATCTTTAGAGAACAAATCGTTGAAAAACAGGATGCTGTAGTTTAAATCAGATTTAGAAGTAGAAGAGGAAAGTGGCTTCCAGGGTCACTAAAGTCAAGTAGCCTGTGACTTGAAAGGATATACTTCAGCAGTAAATAACAGTGGTGGAGCTGTGTTTATTTCTTTCATTGAGGAAATAATCATACTGTATCAGTCACATATAAAAAGTTAGCAGTATTTACAATATCAAATAGAAAAATATATAAAAGATGTGGTATATGTTCTTCAGCTTTGCTAAAATGCAGTGAAACTGACCCTTATTTCTAAATTTCTTTTTCAAGCAATTCCAGTCAACCTTATATTAAAAAAAAGACGTCAGTGTCATTAAGTTTAGGCTTATTGTCTGTTATGTAACATATAAGAACATAAGTTGTCATAGGTTGTGATGCTCTCCTTCCTTTGAAAAAGCAAAAAATTCGTCCACTCAGTGTATTCCCTAGTACAACCTGAGCAATATATTTTGTGTTGATAGTATCTCAGTCAGCTCCTAGCCTTTAGGGGTTTTTTTAACATAATAAAAACAATACGTATTAACAAATAAGATGACAATGCTGAGGTGGCTGAGATTTTAACAATCAGTGGGATTTCTGCCTCTTGGAAAGTGGCTTTTTCAGGTTTCAGGTGGTGGAGATAAGTGTTTTTGTACACAAAAAATGAACACTGAAGCCTATATTTCAAACAAACTGTTCTGTGAAAGCTACGAGCAGTGTTCATTGGAAGTTAGTTATTTGAAAGCATTTTCAGAAGCAAATTTTTTTCTGCTTTATTCAGAAGCTAGTTTGGTACTGTATAGTGAGTCCAAATTGTTTCTGAAGGCCTGCATCATGTGTTCACGTAAGGGGTTTCTTTTTGTGATTCGAGGAAACTTTTCTGTGATTAATCCATTTGCGTGTTTATGGTCAGCATGGGTACTGTGCAAAGGAAGGGACTTGCATATGTGATGCTGTACGTAATTTAAGCAGTTTTCCAAGGCCTTTGCTTCCACCGTGACTTCCAGTGCTGCAGGATAAAAATATAGAGTAGGAATAGGAAAGCCCACTTTTCTCACATTAGGGATAAGGGTGCTGCTGAATACTGGTGGAAGGAGGGATGGACCTCGGGGCGGGAGGAAAGCGTAATGCCAAATGCGCTTTTCCGTGGACTTGATCTGACAGTCACCTTGTGTATAAGAAAGGGATGGAATATTACTTCTGGAAACCTAATTATAGCAGATTTCTCTTCTGTTTTTAAACAGTGCTATCATGACTGGATCTTACAACAATTTCTTTAGAATGTTTGACCGGAACACGCGACGAGATATCACTTTAGAAGCATCCAGGGAGAGCAGCAAACCTCGTGCCATCTTAAAGCCGCGTAAAGTGTGTACGGGTGGTAAAAGAAAGAAAGATGAAATAAGCGTTGACAGTCTGGACTTCAACAAGAAGATTCTTCATACAGCATGGCATCCCATGGAGAACATCATTGCTGTAGCTGCCACCAATAATTTGTATATATTCCAGGACAAAATTAACTAAAGATGGCTTACTTGAGGACAGAGTCGTCGTCTTGCATAGTTAAGCTCAGTTGTTTATCTGTAAAAGAGAAGGCCTTGTCGTCCTACCGATGAAGAACATTGATGCACTTACTTCCCTTTAGATAAAGGAGAGAATCTGGCCTGGTTTTTGAGTTCGTGGTGTAGTTCTGCCTTCAGTGGGGGTAGGGAGTGTGATCTGCAATTTTCTGAGAGAAACCCTCTAGAAGCAGAACTGATGGACAGTGCTCAATAAGGCCAATACTCAAATGTATTTATTTAAGTCTGAGCCTTCCTTTCCAGTTTATAGACCAAAAATTTAACACCCAAGAAGAAAAATTGTCATAAAAATGTAATTTCTATCTCTCGCGCTCTTTCTCTGCTGTAATATTTGGGCCTTTTGAAACATATATTGTGCTTAATGCCTGTAAACATTCCTCCTCTGGCCTGTATCTAGGCTTAGGTGTTTTTACCTTTGAGCACTTAGGTAGGTCTTGAGTTGGGTTCGTAGACAGGTTTCCATGAATATTTACTCACCAACTGTATCTATAACCACACCTTCTGGTGTAAACCACTTAATAAAATAACAAGCTATAAAAAGTGTTTTTAAATCTGAAGGTATGTATTCAGTCTTTTTATTTTTTTATTGCATGTACTGAGATTGTGCAAAATAATTCTGATGGGCAGTTTTGACAATGTTTGTCCCGAAACGCTGATTTTTGGCAGACTAATTGAACTTTTTTTGTAGTATTTCAAATTCTAAATTTAGTTTCTATAAAATTGTCGTTTAGTTTAAGTTGCACTGTTTTTGTAAAATGCCATCTCCGTACCAAGTAGGAGATTGAAAAGGTTAGTATAAAGATGTCCACAGCCTTAATAGACAGTGACCGCCTTGCACAGAAAGGAAAACAAAACACTTAACAAAATTTCTTCTTTGAAGAGAAGAACTCAGTTTCTGATGCCTCTCAATGTTAGAGACATACCTTATGTGCATTATGTTTTTTTAACCTTTTTAGTGTTTGTCTTGAAGATGTACGTTATTTTAAATATTTGGCATAATATATTGTATTTCACATTGCAGTTCAAGCCAGCAAATACACTGTCTTGATTATGCCAAGCAGCAACACAGCTTAATACATTTTAGCGTATTCTAACTTTAGGGATCCTTGACCAAGAGGTCGGAAAATACTGAAACTACAAGCTGATGTTTCCTGCGTTTGTTACTGTATCTTTGTTATTGCTAACTTTTTTTTTTTAAAGCCTTAGGTACTTTTTTCCTTTCTCCAAAGGGGCCTAAAATTCATCAACCTTCTCTTTACCCTAGACTGGCATGGGCGTAAAGTTGTTTCTGAAATTATTGCAGCATGTTTCAGTATCATCAAGTAGCTCAAAGTTACAATCTATAAAATGTGCCTGCAAATTAGAAATTCTTCATGGAATATTAGATCCTTTGAGATTCCCAGAGGAAATGCAGAAGTGTGGTTTACACTCCATTTTTAATAAAATGAAGGTGTATTATGATTACTAAATCAGATATGCATATGCAAGAGCAAAATGTCTCTCTTCTTACCCTCTCAGTTAATGTCCATAGAGTGCCACTCTTGTTCACAGTAAGCTAGTAAGTACAACTAACTTTGAGGTTCTACGAATAAAGTTTAAATTAAAAAAAAAAAAAAAAAGCTTATACTGTATATTGGTTGTGACACTATTTGCAAATCTTGAAATGTGGAACTTCTGGGTCATTAAAGCATTAGATTTGACCTTGTTCCGAAAATACATAATAGAGCTAATACAATGGGATTGTACATACTTGTTCAATTATTTTGACCAAAAAGTTTAATAAATTTTAAATGTTTACCTGGACTTGCTCTGTGTATTTTGACAATTTTTTTCCTTTTGTGAGATAATTGGCCAAATTAGCCAATCCGAAGATTGTTTGTATTTCCATTTTAAATGCTTAGTTTTTGAATGGTCATACCTCTAACTCGGAAGGCCGTCTGTTCATATTCAGTGAATATATCAGTGCTGTCTATTTTTGATCTATTTTTTCAGCTAATGTAAGTGGAATATGAGTAAAAAAAAAAAGATATGATAAAAATCTTCTATTATATAAAAAAACATGATTTGCTTGTACCTCTTTCAATTAAATAGTTTTTGATTCATGAAATTTTCATCATTCATTTTATTTAAAAAATTTTATTGTTAGTTTGACCTGATAAAATTATTGTTCTTTCAGTTTGATATTTGCACACAACCACCATTAAGAGATCAATGAAATAAGTAACACCTAGGTATTTGTAAGTGGTTTGTAAAAGTTCACTCAAGTTGAAATAGTTTTGATCTTGTCTTTCTAATTTCTATTACCAGTTTTTAAGAGCACCACAGTACTCCTAGTACTCAAAATATTCTGAACAGTTAATTTCCAGGAAATAGTATATTTTATAAATGAACAAGCTGTGACAAACAGTAGGACTATTGCATTAGCATTAGATGTGTGGTATTTGGCATTAATGCCTTAAAATCCCTACACACAAATTCTGACAGGTTGTCAGCTATGTTAGAAAGTATGAAACTACTGTTTTGCAAATATTTCCTACAAGTGAGAATTTCAGGAGAGAGAAATCTGTTGTTTTTGAGAAAACAAGTAGAACAGCTGAAATTATTTGTATTAAAATTTACAGGTAAGATTTTGAAGCCGCTAACCAATTGTTTGTTTCGATATGGTGATACTGATAATACCCAGTTATTTAGGGTTTGAATGAGCACTGTGTATCAAAGACTGTTTTTGTAACCCTGAGAAATAGTTTAATGTTTTACTCAGTTTTGCATAATCCTCTCTTCACTTATGCATATGAGACTTAAAGGTATGTTTTGAAATGTCAGCATATTTGTTCTGTAGTGAACCGAACGTGGCATCCGCGGTGACCGCTGCCCCTGCTTGATGATGCTGAAGCTTTGGAAGGAAAACTAACAACCTGCTCCAAGTTCTGCTACTTCCTCTCAGGGCTGATCTTTAAAATTGGAGGAAATGCGATTTCAGATTGAACTTTAAATGTCATTGTCATTTTGCTACGTCAATCCAACCATACAGAAACACATACAAACTCGAAAAAAACTGAATTCCTTTTGAAAGTGCTGAGTGACTAAAAAAACAAATTCATAAGCTTAAGTAAGAAGTATGGGTATGTGTAAATATAATCTTAAGTACCTCTATTGAGGTCTTGATTTTTTTTCCCCCCCCTGAGTTTTCAGGATCAAGGAAATCAAAAACTACATGCAGTTGTGTTTGTTTGGATTCTCACCTTCAGTTCCGTGTTGTAGAGAAGAAGAAGGAACGAAGGAGGAGAAGCACTGTCATTTGGAAGAATATATATTTGAAAGAATTCAGCTAACCTGAATAGTGTCCATAGCTAAAACAGTGCAAAAACCAATACTTACAGAGCTGAGTTGCCTTAAACTATAGACAGAATAAAATTTTTTTGTCTCTTATAAAAATGCATGTGGTACGTAGTGAGGGGTTGCTTTACTTGACTGAGGAATGATGAAATACATAGATTTTGAACTGCTGTGCTTATGAGTAAACTGTGCTTCCTGACAGTTCCAGTCACTTAATTCGTGCTTTTACCTTCTTGGGTAGAGGAAATCGGAAGAGGGATTTCAGAGAAGACTGATACCTGTGTTAACATCTGCAGGGTAGGGAGAACTTCAGTTGCAGCTTAGCTAGATTGGATGAGTTAAAAGAATAAAGGAACTGGTGTCCTTAGGTAATGACTGAAATTCTCCCATACCCCCTTTGGAGTTTGGCTATGTCAGTGTACATAAGCTATACGTGATGGAATTTTATGTGGTTTTTAATTTCTCCCTTGATGGTCTTTATTCAGACTGATCTGATGTTTCATGTTATGTGGTAGAACACGTTGTTTCTCAAGGTCTTGGCCTTCCTTTTTTTAAAAGAAAAAGGGGAGGTAGGGGAAGGTGTTCAGTGCTGCTTAGCCTCCCTTCTTATTTGTTGTTAATGGATCCTGCCTGCTATACGTGGTGGGATTTTGAGGCTATAAAATGTGTTGCTAAAACTCCAAGACTAAGTGCTAGCCACTATCCCAGACCTAAGGATTTTCCTCCGTGGCTCAGTATCTTAATTATTTCACTTAGTACCCTCATTTTATGTGAGGTGAAAGTATCATTTTTCAGTTCACCCTTTTTTTCTCTCTGCTGTCGAAAGCAAGCTGTTACCGAAGCTTTGAGGCTGTCGTCGTCTGTCCTCTCAGGTGCGACGCTTCCTGCAGCTCTGCCTCCGCCTGCAGCACAGCGGCTGCTTTGAGCACTGTGCCAAGCGCACGAGATCCGGTAAAGGAAGCTTACTGCTTCGTGGGCACGGGGTGAAAACTAGTACTGAATTTCTGCCCTTTTCCAGGTTGTAAGGATTGCATGGGCCTCTTCATAAAGGCTTTGTAATGTGCCTCGGAAACACTGTTTTTAGGTTTAAGAGTCAGAGAAGTAATTTCTGTCCAGCTTTTAACCAAAGCTCCTTGTTTTTTACCCCGTGCAAAGGCCACATCTGGAAATTAAGTGACCTTTCAGACTCCCCATGACAGAGGCCTGCAAGGACTTTCCCAAGCAACTGCCCAGACCTGGAATTAGGGAAAGGGGAGTGAGCAGTATTTTCCTATGTGTGAAACTACTCCTGCAGCACTCAATAAAACCTGCTGTTGGGTTTTTCAGTTGTGTCCTTCCCCCCCTTCAAATATTTTAACTGTTGGCTATTGGAATGGTTTCAGGGATGGTAACTGAGGATTCACCACTTAGCAGCGTTATCTAGATGTTGTTTGAGGGTGGGGGACACTTCCCCCGTTCTCAGTGAATGAAAACTTGGGAAGATGAGCGAGCAGCTTCTTGTGAACCCTAATTCATAGCCCAGGGGTCGCCGGGTGTCTGCTCACGATGACGACCTGCAGTCGGGAACAAAAACCCTGTGTACCCATGTTCATGAGGAAGCACTTCAGGGAAGCATTTAAGATACTTGTCTTTGAAAACTTAGTGAAGCACTACTCCCTTTGATCTCTCCACCTTGCAAACATCAAATATAGTCGGAAGGGAATTTAAAGCTGGGGGCAGGGAGGGGTGGGAGGGGGAGCCAGAAGCTACTCTCTGCACATCACTAGTCCTCAGCAGGATAGAAGTTTGTTGATAAGCTGCGTATAAAATACCTGTTTTTCAGTGTGGTGTTGTCCTATCCTTTGCATCCGGAGTCTCTAAACGTTGTAGCCAGGCATAACACTGGTAAAATTGGTCCATGTGCCGATCAGTCCTAGTTTAGAGGAACAGGCCCTTTCAAAACTGTTCACTGTTTGAATGATGGGTATCTGGTGTCCGAGTTATTCAGAAGAAAGAGCTGTAACTCAATGCTAACATGTATAAACCTTTTCCTAGAACCTCAAAATTAGGTTGTATTTATATACACAGGTATTGTGTCCAAATGTATACGAACAGCTAAACACAACCAGTGCTGTGGAGACCACGGGGCACGCTGATGCCTTTCTCACTGTCATGGGTTGCTTTGCTGCGTGTCGGTTGTATATAACTGTCTAGTTAACTCACCTGTGAAATAAAGGTCTTTTCTATGTCATGACAAGTTTGATCCAAGCTCCTGTGATGCTTATAAAACTAGTGTTAAGAAGCCTTGGTCAGTATTAATTCTATTGTTTTGCTAAACAAGCGTTTTGAAATATCATGCAAGAGTTTTACTTTAACCAATTACAGTGGAGTACAAATAGAGGCAGTTTTTTGTGTGGTTGAGCTATGGTTTAACGTAAGTTGATTGTCTTTATCCGTGTGAACATCAACAAATCCAGAAAGGAGCAAAGGCAGGGACTCTCTCCAAGTGATACTTGCCTGTTTTCGGGTTAACGTGTTGCCACTCCTGCCTTATTCCTAGGAAGGAAACTACAGGGTAGCAACTGTTCTTTCAATCAGCTAATTCACCCTTTAATATTACATGTATTTTTTCCCACTGACCATGACAACTAAAATGCATGATGATGATGGCTGCTAAAAAGCTTTTTTTCCTCTCTCATATATCAGAAAGGATAGAATATATAGAAAAGAAAGATTTTTGTACATCTTTCTACCTCTGGCTTTAGTTAAGAAACCCTTGTGAAAGCCAAAGCAAACCTACAACTATAGCTGTTCCTCAAAGGTGGATGTGGAGCTGTATTGATGCTTTTAATTTGGGAGGGAAGGAGGGACTTGTAAAGCAGGGCTCAAAAAAGGCTTGAGGAAGTCTGATCCGAATGAAGCGAGGCCACGTTAGCACGTTCTCTCTCAAGTACTCCCGAATAACACAGTGACCCCTTTGTTTCAGCGACCGGCTGGACGGATGAGTTTGTAGAAATGCAGACATGAAGTTTGCGTGCTATAAATAACGGTGTAACAGCCGCTGTGCCGTAAGACTCAGCCCTCTCTGGTCGTGAGTAATGCTGAAAAGGGGGAACTGCGGGAGCCGTCTCAAGAGCACAACACTCCTAACTTCAACTCAAAGCTCTGCGTCCATCTCAAAGGAGAGGGACTCCCCCACCCCGCCCGTACTTCTGCACAGACGAGCTTCTGCAGTCGGCACAGCTCCTAACAGGAGTAGCTGGTGCGTGAATTTGTGCCTGGGAGCTGACTCTTCTCTCTCCTCTTCCTTCTAATGGAAGCATCAGGGCTTTGCAAATCTCCCTCCCCTCCTTGATACTAATTTCTGCGCAGGCCAGTCCCTCGGGTATTACAAAAGCAAGCGGCATCTAAAACAAGTTGTAAGCCATAGCTTTGCATTGGAAATGGTCTGACTAATGGGTCGTCCATCACCTGCGTTCTCCAAAATTGCCACCTGCTCGCATGTGCTGACATAGTGGCTCCCCCTTGACTTTCTATCACGCACGTCTGATCTACCCAACTGTGGATGTGGCTGAACTAAGTGATCTCATCCATATTCCTTCAAATCTGTAACTTAAGCTTGTGGAAACCGTGAAATTGTTGTCTCTAAAGTGAATAGCATAACATCAGGTGGCTGAAACCTCTTGGGTTCAAGGAGTATTTAGACAAATTATTGGAAGAAAAATTGGCACCTATTAATCAAAAGATACCATCTGTTTTCCAGTGAACTGCACTGGACAAGTGTATGTGGTATATCTTTACGCTTTTGTTCTCATTTTATATGCTACGTTGGCCATCCTCACGTGCTCGGCATCCAGGCAAACTTCTGATCTTACTCAGTTTGGTTGTTTTTTGTTTCACATGTTGGCCAGCTGCTATGTGGACACTACGGGAAAAGTGGGAGGCTGTGGGAAGCTCTTCAGCTATGCAGCTCTCCTCAGACAACACGACGGGGAATATTTGCCTCTCCAGACAGTGTTAATAAGAGGCTTCCCGAAGTGAATCTCATTCTCTGAACGCTGCAGACTATTAAGGGTGCATGTAGAAAGAGCAGAAACTGATTTTTGCAGTAAGTCACACCTATCATCATAGAAATTGTCATTCTGGGAGCTCAACTACTGTCTTTACCTTCGCTGATGTCTGATGGTGGCCCTTGTACAGTAGGCTTTCCACAGACCCAGCCTCAGCATCCTCTGCAGTTGCAAATGATGTGCGTCTCGGGAGCAGTCAGCTTGGCAAGTATACCAGTATTTGTTGCGGTTTCATTTCCAGTCATACCCGACTGCTTGGGCTTTTGAGTCTGCTTTTTGCTGATGATGGTAACGTTCCCCTAGCAAAGCAAAGCATGCTCAAATGCAAAGCTTTAAACCGTGTAGAAAAACTACTTTAAAACTGCAACAAACTGCTGCTCAGCTGTTGCTAGGCTTCTGGAGAAAGAATGGCCTGCTGCATGCCTTGAAAGCCTTTGGTAGCTTTCAAGGGACAGTAGAAAGTGCATGGATTCATAATAATTCTTCCATGACTTCCTTTCTGTTTCATAAGTTTTTATACCACAGCCTCAGTGACGGTATTTCTTGTATGAAACTGTGCATGCTGTGACTCTCCAGCGGGCCCTGCACCTGTTCCCTGCTGCCTGTGTCATCAGCTGGCTGAGTCTGAAAGCACTAAAAAAGACTGTGACAAGCCTTGCTTTGAACAGGACCGTCTGCCTCTGCGAGTGTGTGCGCTGGCTGAAGCGCGCTGATGCCTTAACAGAATCTGCGTCATTATGAAATACGTCGTCTTCGCTGCCTCCACCTCGTGCCCGTCTTTCATGGGTTTTCCATGGCGAGTTCCCCCTCTTGCCCCCTCCCCATCCTGCCCCACACCCTATGGTCACGGAGTCTTGTGGGCCTTTAACAACCGAGATAGTGCAATGCCACGGAGTCACAGGTCTCGCCAACTCGGCGCATTGGAGACACAGCTAAGCAATTGTCCAGACAGTGCTGGAGTAGTAGTTCTTTAGTTACTATAAATTCTCCTGTTGAAGGGCAATAGAGTTTTTCAGCCATTTTAAAGTTCTTGTGAATCAAGGCTCTAAAACGGGTGAAGTGTTAATCCTGAGTTTCAGCTGGTGAACGGAACCAACTCCTGGAATCTGCTTTTCCAAAATGAAGCCCATGTACCAGCAGCGTAATAGTTCATGCCAGGAACATGCACTGCACGGAAAATGCTGAACAGAAGGCAGAGCAGGACAGATGCCTCCCCCAGCCTCGATGCCTGTGCTGACATTCCCACTGCTGGTTTGCGATGTGAACCACTGCACGCTCGGAGCAGAAATGAGCCAATTTCTCAGTTCCGCCTCCCATTAACAATGATTTCTGTGAATATTCGCTAGGAAAGGCAGTAATATCTTCATTCTGTAAAACCTCTAGGCAGCTGCCATGCATATTTATTCCCACAGCCAAGTTTCTCCAAAACTTACTTCCCAAAGCGCTTGACTTCCATTTTTCATATCCGATTAGATTTCCAGATGGAGAACCCTCAGTGACTGAGGACCTGTCCCAAACCTGCAGATCGTATTTTGTTACCTGAAGAACAGCGCTGTATTTATCAATTGTATCCACAAAACGCTAAGTGCTGTTTTCTGCTCCGTGCCTGCGGCTGCTGTGCCTCCTGTTCCAGCGGGATCCTCTTGTGCGTTCTTAGTGCGTGATCTGCGTCAGGAAGGATGAAACCCAACCAAAGCGCTCTGGAAAGCACCTGGCTTTGCAAGGCTGAGCATCTGGAGGACAACAAACTGTCCAGAGAACGCAACGTGGAAGAAGAGAAAACAGTACTGTCTAGATTGTTTTAATGCCTGTAAGTAAAACTTGGGAATAAGTTCTTCTTTCTTGTTAAATTATTATATTCTTGTCTCTTTAAAAAAAATAAAGCTCTTCATACTGAAACTGTGCTGTTAAAACTTATTTATGCCATGACCGTTGGGGGTTTTTAAAAGAAAATAAGTTTACTTGTAACACTGCTGCCTGAATTTTCTATTTCCTCTGGTGTTACATGTGAGGATCACATGGCTAAGTCTTCAGTGCAATTTTTGTGAATTACTAGCGTATTAAGACATTTTTAGACCCTGTCTTTCAGTACGCTACTTGTCCACTGGTTATAATTCCTTTTTTGAGAAGCCTGTGCATGCTAAATCAATGTTGAAAACACACAGGCAAAAGGCAAATGTTTGACCATAGAAAACTGATGTAGATCTGTAAAAAAAAAAAGTCTTAATCAGTATTTCAGTAATGATGTTTTGTTAGTTTAATGATACCATGGTGACTAGGTTTGTTGTTTAATCAATCTATCTTGCTTCTTTTGAGTCATGTTAAAAATAATGATACATCGCTTTAGTTTGGCTCAGGGCAGCCTAAGAATTTGCTACTAGAAGTATAAACCTCTGATACAGAAGTGGCCCATATGATTTTTAGTGTTACACAATGTTGCTTCTTCTGAAATGAATAATAGTTACTTCTAGCATGTCATATAAATACAGTGGATAATATATTGAATACTAGGTTGTCTGAATGAGGATCTTAAAAATGTGGGTAAATAAAGTGATAATGTCTTTGTTATGATCCTGTACGAGTCAAAGACTTACAGGTACTGAGTACGTCATTAGTACCCCTGATTTCTTGCTGCTGTTTTCCTCCTTTCAGTATCAATTAAGAAGGAGTAGAAATGAAATGTATAACTACCTCTAAAGATCCCATTCTTTATGCAAAATTTGAAAAAAGTTGACTATCTGTAAACGCCCTGGGATGAAAGAATATTGCAAATAGTCAAGACGTGCCACCCCTCCACCAAACCAGAGGTAATTTAGTCCTTGAATAAAAGAATGCTGGAGTTGTGGTCATGATAGCAGGAATTAGGGCTGGAAAGCATGGAGAGGAGTGGTGGGTTTTTTAGCAGTATTTTTAGGGAATCTATATTTTCTTTAAATTTATATGCAGTAGTGAGTATTCTTACCCTTTTATCAAGGGGGAGGGAAGAAGCTGATCTAACTAAAAACACACTGATATTTGAATACTATTTTGGGGGAACACTAACTATTTTAAAAAACAGGCTTAATTCCACTGCATTTTTGCTCCAATTACAAGATATACTCAAGCAATTTATCAACTGATTGTTCACATATAGTTCAGCTCAGACTGTAGCTAGTTATGTCTCTAATATCACATATTTGTTCCACGAGAAACATCATTTAGAAATCAAAATAATCCTATAAATCGAGTTCTCTTGCACACGTATAGACATACAGTATGCAAAGACAGAACCTGCTCCTCTATAAATGGTATGCCCTTAAATACCTACACGTGAGAATTTCCAATGGCCTTTACAGGATTATGTTTATGGAAAGTTAGCATGTCTCTGCTGGACTGGGGCCCACATAAGGCCGCTGCTTGTCTGTATAACAACAGTCTAGTTCCACACCTGTGGGGATGTGATTTGATGAGAGGATATGAACCCTACATGGTATTACAAGGTGCCCCCTAACCAATAAACAGATTTTTTTAAATGAACACTGCAGTTCTGTTTCAAGCACAGAAGAAAAACTCGATAAGGTTACAGGACAAAAAACAAGTAGAAAGCATGTTTATTTTTAAATGATGCTGCTGCCACAAAGTAAAATACGTATCTGAAAGTTCAGTGAGTTTTATTTACTGAATGACTTCTATTGACTGCTTAGCATTATTCAAATTTAAGAATTAGCAATAAAATTGTTTTATGCAAAAACTTCTTACTGATTTGCCAGTCACACAAACTTAGTGTGAAACTGTCCTGTTTAAAAGGACAACAGATATCATACAAAGAGCCCTGTCTCATGCTGTCTTCAGCCATTATTTTTAAATGCTTAAAGAAAAATGAATGAGAAAATTCTGAATCCATGAGGAACCTTTTTATTTAAACATATAAAACTTACGATAATTTGGCAAACATCCATTTTTCTCATTAAACAAGATAAAATTATTGAATGAAAATGCATTCCCTTAATACAAACAAGTAAGCAAGCAAACCTTTTTTCAAATCTATACAGAGATGAGGCAAGTTTAAGATGCAAATTTATTTATTTTACAGATAAAAAGACTGAGAAGCACTGGTCTGCAAGAAGAAACAACAGAAGGAACTTCTGTAATTTGGGAGTTAAATAATAGCCTTTGCAAAGGAAACTATTGGATACTAAGGTTCAAATTTTAACTTAGACTGTTGTGGATCATATTCCGAATAAAAACTGGTGAAATTTTACTGATATGCTAATTTCTTCAAGCTGATTGTGTCTTTTAACATTTCATGTCTTGCATAAAATGAAAAAAGAGCTAAGCAAAATCTTTAGTAAATGAGGAGTTGCCTCAAATGAGGTAAAAGCTTTCTCTGAATTACTGTATATGTTACATAAGGCCACACATTCTTTTGGGCTAATCCCTTATTGTCATGATTACGTGAGCAGTGAAGAATATTCACATCGATGAAGTATAAAGAAACAACAGTTTAGATGAAGATCTAACTGAATCACGATTGCTATAGTAAAGCTAAGGTTTCATTTTTAAACATCAAGTTCTTTTAAGATATTTCACTACAAAGCTATATAACAGCTGTTAGTCTTCTGGATCAATTCATAAAGCATGTTTCAGACAGATTATATATTATACCTTAACTTTAGCATCTCTTCTCCCACTCTTACTAAACTAGGAACACAACACTTACAGAACAGATACACACGGATCATGTAGCCATTGCTAGCACAGAAGTTTCTGCCTCTTGTATTCTTAGATGAGTATTCTCTTCGCTTTGAAACTGGATTTCACCTGCCTTTAAAAAGTACTGCTTGAAGCTGTGGCTGTAAGGCGTCTTCCAATGTAAATCCTGAGGGTCAAGAAAGTATGATCAGTAAGTGTTGCATTTCATTTTAAAAGGAATGTACAGCATGTAAGGAACACTCTTTTTTTCCCCCTCATCAGATTACTAGTTATGTAATTTGCAGTAGGAACAGCGGTGCCTGCTATAATTAAGACAGCAAAACAAATGTCTATTATAAAACTCAGTTTTCAGTTGCTTATGACTTTGTGCGTATCCTTGTCCAGTAATGCTCCCTATATTCTAAAAGATTAATTCTGCGTAAGCTGAGTTGTTTACTTGTTCAGTTTCAGGAACGCAAAGGTCAGGTAAGGACGCCATTAACGAGATCACATTGCTTCAGGAGCTCTCTGAAGTCAGTTGTCCTGTTACATTTTTCCTTTTGTCATCTTAATTCTTTTTATTTGCTAAATACACTAACATTTCTAAACATCTCATCTTACTATTACAGGTACTTTTTACTATTTCTTCAGTTGCTTCCCATCTTGGTATGCTTTCACAATTGCCCTCTTATGTCTTATATTCATTTACTTTCTGCAGAAATGACTATTTTGAAGTGTAACTATTTAAACTGCTTTTACATTAAGCACTTTATGAAGAAATGATTGTGTTAGCTATTCTGTACTGACTTGGAATGTTGCAAGATTGTAGCGATGGTGGAAGACACCAGAAAGTACGTACTCAGGTTACAAAATTTGTGTTCATTCTGAAAGGAAAATTCCAGTATGCTTTTGCTCTATGTTGTGCAGTTACTCGTCTTAATTTTGGAAGGAGCTGAATTTCATGCTGTTTTTATGCTACTATGTAGATGAGATCTTGATTTTGTATAAGAAGATCATCTATGCCTTCACGCACCCCCAATTATGCATACCAAGGGACTAAGGAAGATTGGGGCTGTCCCTCTTTCCAATTACTGTAGTTGCATAGTTCTCCTGTCTACTTTTCCAAGGCTCTGTTCACGCTTGTGAAACACTTGTTCTAAAGAACTGATTTCTCCTGTACATTGTCTGGCCCTACCAGCCTGCCAAACTGTGTGTGTGAAAAGAAAGAGTAAGAAAATTATACTTAGGAAGAAATACTGAAAAGCTGGGACTGAGATTCATGTAGATAGTACTGGCATGCTTATGTTGCATCTGATCCTAATCTTTACTAAATTTCCAAGAACGCAACTATTTTTCATTTGGTGTGTCAGACTAGAACTAGAATTAGCCCTTACACCTTAAGTAATAAATGACTTCATTTATTTTCCTAAAAGACAAAAAGTTTGAGGCATTCTGTCTCTTGCATCCCCTCACTCTAAACTTTTGCAGCCTTGATAAGGGTTCAGGATCTACGCAGGTGAGTGAGCAGAGAAAGAGCAGGACCAGAGCTAATGGAAGGTTCCTCGGAAAACAGGCGGCATCTCAGAACTCATCTTCTCCACCAAGCCCTCATGTGCCACAGTGCACTCACGGGAGAAGGCACAGACATGCCTGGATTCCCAATGTCTTTGTAGGTATCTAGGAATCTGCAACACTTACGGACAGGCAAACTCTGCTCCTGACTTGTATCCTGCAGATATTTTTAAAAGAGAAGGATAATCTGAACCCTTAATCATCTAAAGAAAATCAATTGCTGTTTTCTTTGCATGTCCCCCTTCTGAATGTGGAATTTTAAAATGGTAATTATTTCTTCCTTTGCAATTAGTTTTGAGATTAAAAATCATTCCTCCCTTAGAACTGAATATTATGTATGTATAATTATAGTTCATATATATACACACACATACATATATGCATATACATATATATATATATATATATAAACTGTCTCTTCTTTTGAAAAGTTTTCAGCTAGCAAGAAAACCAGAAAAGAAAAGCTTGATACATTCAGCAATACCCAAAGCAGCCAAGTAGGAAACATTTTCTGAAAAACTAGTCGTTGCCCTTCTGTGGAGAACAGTGTACCACTTATCTTTTAGACAAAGCAAAAACCAGGAGTGAAAATTAGGTTGCAGAGAAAAGAGGTAAAAAATTCACAGTGAAAATACTGTTTTTAATTTTTTAAATGTAAACTTACCCGAGACCTATGGCAAGCAAATGAGAAAGCAGCAGAGATGGAAGGAAAACTTTTAAAAATTCTGCTGAAAATATGCCCCCTTTCTTCATTACACTTGTATTTCTCATGCTGAGGGTCGCTGTGCGCCTGGGATGTTTAAAGAGGAATTCCCTAGTTTTGAGGAAGAAAACATGAACACAGCATTTAATGAATATGTACTGAAATTTTTGGAAGTAAAAGCCGTATCTGAGTTCATCCAGAAATACTGGCAGCACTCACTTTGGTGGGATGTTCTCAGGCCGGCTGGACCAGTCCCATATCCAATCTGCGTTTTTCTTCAGGAGCCTTTCAACTTCTTTCCTCCTTTCAAGAAAATCTTCTTCAGACTAAAACAAAGAAACATTATCAAACAGTACACCGGACTATTATGGCTAGGCAATTATTACAGCAAAACAAATCTTGTGTCCTGTGCCTAAGCCCATATGCTAGACTGTACCTCATGGGCTAGACTGTACCTCTGCAGCTCACTTTTCCCATCTCTCCCCAATACGATTTTTCTGTATCACTTGTAGTAATGTATTTAGACACTAGATAAAGATGTGGGGGGGGGGGGTTGTCTTCAGAGCAGGATTTGAACAGAATGGACCAAATGCCATATTTGCTTATGTAAAGGCTACCCTGGAAATATAATGCCACGGCCTTGTATTTCATCCTCACATAAAGGATCTGAAAATATCCAAAGTCCACACATCTGCATGACATTTGGCGGAAGAAAGTTCTCATTTTGCCTGCATTCAAAATTAAATGGCTATTGTACTTACCTAACCTGAAGATCTATGACATAAGCCAAATGAAACTAATTCTAGTCTAATAAAGCTACTTGGCTTTTGGGCCAGCATTTGTTCATGCCAAGGAAACTTGGACTACAGATGAAGAGAGCCCAGGTCTATCTGCATAAATTTGTGCACCAAAAAACAACAGTGGCTTAATTTTCAAGGGAATACAGTATAAATACTGAATGAGAATGACTCAATTTAATGCACATGCAATAAGCTGAAAATTGCAAAGTCTTGTGATAAAAATAGTATGTGATCATAAGCTTTAAACAGTTATTTATACATATGTACACTTAAGAAAGGAAGTAAAATTGTCCAGGCAACTCTAACACTCTTCTGGTATTTTTCTAACTTTCAATTATTTGATCTCATAGTCTAAATAATGATCTTTAAGTATATGAGGGGTTTTCTGGTAACATAAAATGTAACAATGTAACATAAAAACAATTAATTCACAGTATATGTATGGAGTTTACCTAAAGCTGATAATTCATTCAGTTAGATTCCTGTAAGAGCTGTAGAGATGACTGAAGAGTTTAAGATAGTAAAGGAAGAAGCTGTGGGACCAAGTATGTTATATGTAATTTTTGAGAACCAATTAAACTTATTATCTATACAGCTGTATAATTTAGAAATGCTAATAAAACACTGAAACCCCACTGGGTTAAATGCTGTACTAGCACTAAACACAAAAACATTCCTTCCTTCAAGAAAGTTTGTAACACGGAAGAAAGAGAATCTATAAATGAATACAGAGAGCCAATAAATATTTGCATTATCAGCCTCATCTTTTATTTTCTAATACCGGTTTTCAAACTATGATCGTAACAGATTCATTCGCTAAAGCAAGGTGAGCTTCTTACCTGAAAGCTATTCTTTTCTCCACTGCTGTGACTCTCTATTTCCAAAGCTCTGTTACTGTCTTGAGGTGTCTGGGAACGAGGAGGGCTTGATAAAGAGAGAAGCACAAGTAAGAAAGAGTTCATTATATCATCGTGAAAAAATATTCTTTATGGGGTGAACTAAAAGCTAGTGAATGAAGCTTGTGGGTGCAGCTTTCCTGAAGGAGCTATAGTGCCCTGACCTATAATCCCTAAAAGGATCTTCTGTCAACTGGCAATATGATTCATCCATCATATACAGTTAATCTTTGATTTCCTAACTGAATCTGCCAAGAACCTTGCTGCACAGAGCTGGTTTTCAGTAGTGTGAAGATTGGGTATGGCCCACATTACTTACTAGATAACAATGGGCAGCTGCTGAGGGATGATAGTGGGTTTTGAATTGAATTTGAGGTAGCCAGATGAAACTGGGAGGTTCTACATCCTACTGTACATTTGATGAGTCCTGTAGTTCCTCTGATTAAATAAAGTTTAGGCTGCAGCCCAGAAGAGTCAAATGGATAAATAAAACTGGCTGACATCTATCATCTATATAAATTTGTATATTATACTTCCAGATATCTGTATATTTTGTTAATTAGCTATTGGAGAAATTTTTAGCAATTAGATATCTAAGAATTCTTTTACCAGATGTACCTCCTTACAAAACAAGTTTGTGTGTTTTTTTTTTTTTTTATCATCTTTTCCTTTCTGTCACTCCTGTTTCAAGCAGCAGTGTAAGTAGCATTATATACTCTTGAGAATGGCATTGATGCTGCTTGCACAAGGACCAATCCTTTAGAATAACAGCCACACAGTGCTCTAGGCTTCCCCCCCGCCACTGGAACAAGACTGCTGCCTGTCCAAGTTCAACTGCTGCTGCTGAACTTTTGTCAGGATACGCCAAAACCTCAAGAAGACATCTTCATGAGATGTGAGAAGTTTTCTAGCGTCCTCTTGCCTGTAACTCCTTTCTGGTTTCAGGACAGGCTTCCACCCGAGCCTTACTTCAGTATTTAAATACCCATCTTTTAAATACAAAGTTTTCCCTGTCTCCTCCTCTGTGCACGTGTATGCATTTGCATATACACATACTCAAATGTGTGTATACATTTCTGTATCTGTCTTTGCCTCTTGTACATAAAAATGGCTTTGTGTAATAGCGAGCTTTACTCTGTTTTTAATAAAGCATTTTACGTCTACCTGTCACAGCGTGAACTTTCTCTTGAACTGCTTCGTCCAGATTCGTGTTGGGCATCAAGGAGTATTTTCTCCATGTCACCATTGTGAATGGAAATAGAGGCTGGCACTTGCTCCTGGCTTGTTGGTGTCGCTGTGCTTCCACTACCGTTTCCATTACTGCTGAAGTGGAGTTCTACCCAGGAACCTGTGTGTCGTAATTGAAAACAGAACCAGAATAAATCAAGCGGTTTTGCACAAAAGGCACGTAGAACACGAGACTCTTTATCCTCCCCAGTGTGATACTACAGTATGACGTCCAAAGTACCGGCGTTGGTATCTCAGCTAACATACGCAATGAATTGCCAAAATGTGGAGGTGCTTTTGTTAGCAAGCTGGGAAGTCTCACAGAACTGAAAATAAGCTGGTCATGCACTGTGTCTGTTTCTGAAGCTAGAAATCTTTTATTTTAATTCATAGAGATGTATGTAATTTTTATTGTTCAACATAGGTGGTAGCCCAAGAATTTAATCTCAAGGACTGATGTTCTCTGCCAAAATTTAGTTGTTAATTTACTCAAAATATTTCAGGATCAAGACTCCAGTCTATGTTTTGTTTAGCTTTTTTTCACTGAACATATTTTTAGGTGTTACTGTTAAGCAATAGAGGATATGTGGCAATGACTAGATCATGTGCTGCTGTTTGCAGTATATTTAACACTGACAGTCACATGTTGCTTTGTCTTCTTAAAGTGTTCTGAATAACAACTCTCTTCAGGGCTAGCAGTAACCAATGCACAAAAGGACCCATATCTGTTTTGTCACTTATAAAATTAGATATTATTTAAATAGTTATATAAATAGCAATGGAATTTACCTATACAGAGGTTTACGTATGTAAAATCTGACAACAGTAGAAGTAGGTGCAAGTATCCTGCCCATCGTAGGACACGTTTCAAAGCTCAAAACCATCGTAGGACACGTTTCAAAGCTCAAAAGCCCGAACAGGAAATTCAGCAGCAAACACTAGGAGAAAGAAGGCAGGCGGACCTACGAGAATTTTGGTTAGCACAGCAGAAGGGCTGTCTAGGACATAAACAAGGAAAGGGAGGGGCAGAGAGAGACACTCACATTCAGAGTGTTCCTCCTCCACTGTTAAGAGACGAATTGGACTAGAGAAACGGACTGGGGCAGAGTTCAGAAAGCAAGTTAAATTCAATAAAACAGCAGAAGGAATAAAGGAACATAAAGGAATAATGTAATGCAGAAGGAGAGACGCTAATGAACAGATCTAGTGCAACATATAAACCATAAAAGCAGAAAGGTACTCTAGTTGTGAATAGATTTAAGGTTCAAAATAAAACTAAAACAGCAGGAAGCCAAGCTACTCAATTTCCATTAATAACATTAATTTCTTTCCTCTTCGAAAGATCTTGTGGTCTTCTGTTTTTTAATGGAAAGATTCTGGGTTACTAACTTTTGAAGAAACATTTTTCTGGATAATCTCTTTTACTTCACAACGTTTTTAAATGATTGATTACCTGTTTGTTGGTTTGTACTGATACAACTTACGAAATCCTGAGCTGTCAGAAGAACGATCAAAACCACTGAAGGGTAAATTAGGGAAACTGTCCAACTGGAGCCTTAGTTCCAGCTACCTTGAGAGTATCATCTAATAGAAGTCCACCTGCCCTTGTTGCTGATGCCCCTTCACATCCTCCCTCAGCTTCTGCTCCTCCGCTTATTGGGCTACATGTACTGCGTTATAACGATTTGTATACATGCTCAGAAGCTATTTTTCCCGTAAAGATGCATATGACTTGGGATGCACTTCCCACATCACTTTTCAACAACTATCAGCACTACAGGCACACATAACAGGTTCATATAGCAAATCAAAGTTACTGAACTGAAATCTTTTTGGCTATAGCACAGTTAATGTATGATAAAACATGGAGAAAAGAAAGATTACAACAGAAAGATGACAGAATACCTGCATATTTAACGTGTTTCCGTTTTTTTCTTCTTTTTCTTTTAGACACTCTTGAGACTAGGGCTGTGCTACGGTATTGAGTTGTTAAGTTGTTTATCACTTAAAGATAGCCTACATTTTCAAAAAGTTGGAAACATAAACCAATACGAGCATGGGTAATGTGGCAATGCAAACTGAACAGACTAAATCATAGGGAAGGACCTTAAGGGAGAATGATGTTATATGATGCTCTTGCCTAGCATACGTACTGTGGGAGTACAGATTAGCATAAGAAAAAACACTGAATGAGTTCTAGAAATCTTAATTTCTTAGTATATAGCTTTCCAAAGCTATATAAAAACTATAAACTATACTAAAAACTACAAAAAGTCCACATATAGAGAAAGAAGAGAGTATGTCTCTTTAAACTGCTAAAATCACCAAGTGAATCATAGTTTGACATGCAGTTGCACTAAGAGTCCCCAGCTCTACCGTAAATTCACTTGGTAAATGCAAGATACATGCAGATGACCCAGATTTCTCCTTAAAGGCACATCCCAAACTCTCAAAAGGTGCCATTTCTTTCGAAAACAAAGGCTCTGTACCAGGGTGTATATACTCCATGAGGCTCTACCTTAACCTGGCTGGTGGTTAAGTTACAAGACTGAGGTACCGTGGCTGAGTTTGAGCAGTTCTTTCACCTGAGTCTCAATTTCTCTCTGTTATTAGGAGGCTTTATAGACAGTTTCCTGAGAAGCTGCTGCCAGGATTGCTACAAAATCACAGATTAACAACAGAAAGATCTGATTAAGTGAAGATCTAGTATTTGCATCCAGCTGTTGCGCGAGGGTTGATCAGGAAAATATGATCCTTCGCTGGATGCAGCACCTGAGGAAGCCGCACTAAGGCCTTTCTCCTCGCGCCCGTGACAGAAACGGAGCAGGTGGAAGACCGTAAAACCTGCTTCCTGCCTGCGGATATTAGTAACGGCGAGAGCAGCCCCTCGGGGCTGTCTGAGCGCGCGCACACACCGCTCCGCGTCCCCAGCGCGACAAACGCCTCTCCCCACACGGAGACCCGCGGAGGGCGCACGATTTCGCCGCCCTCCAGGGACGGCGGCGACAGGCGCGGCCTCACAGGGGCGGGCGGCCCGCCGCGCGCTGCCAGCCGGCCCCGGGGGCCCCCGCGAGCCCTTACCCTGCAGATTCTCCTCCTGCGGGCTGAGGCGCGACATGGCCCTGGCCGGGACGGGACGGGAG
>PTFA01000061.1:705942-836052 GCA_003342895.1 Casuarius casuarius | reverse complement strand
CCCGAGCCGTGCGGGCGGCTGCCTGTGAGGGCTGGCGGCGCGCAGTGTTTTTTACTACTTAAAACTGTTTAAAGTAACTGCTTCAGCTCAAGTATCTTGAGCTACCCTATCTGCTCTTAATGTATGGTTTGGGCAATTTAATATGTTAGTATTTCGGCTTGAAGATGCAGAAGAAAGTTGATCTGAAATCACATCAGCTTCTGCCTGCCGCTGTGTCACTATGAACAGCTTAAAATAACTGTGGAGAAGGGAAAACAGAAAAATTACCTGAGAGGGTCAACGTGTGCCCTCTGATAGGAAAGGTTAGTTGCAAGCTCAGAGGATCACCTAAGCCTCTGGGAGCAATAGCGGAGACCTAGGGATGGCCAAGGCCATGGAAAAGGCCAAGGCGATGGAAAAAGAGTAATGGAGGAAGGAATGGGACAGCTTCCTCAGAGGAGCTGCTCATTTTCCCAGTCCATACCTACTCTGTGTTGTATACCACCTTTATATTACATGTCTACCTATGTACTACAACGTACTTCCAACTTGTGTTTGTCAACTGAATACGATGTTTCTTACATAAACTTCTGCAGGGCTAATAAAAAGCTGTGCCTGGATTTCAAGCGGAACCATATCTGATTGCAAAAGCACAAGCTGTGGCCTTGAAACCAGTCTCTGACAGCTCTAAAATTAATGGCACAGAGCCTTAAAATAGATAATAATTAATTATTTCTTTTTTTAAAATATTGACTAAGGTTGTAATGTCATCAGAGCAGACAGCAGGGCTTCTCCAAATAAGAGATGACATAGTGAAAAAGAGTGTTACCATTCGAAAGCAGATACTCACTGACTGCTGGGGATTAATCTAATAAAGACAAATAAATAAAATTTTATTTTGTTTAGCCAGAGGATGGCTAAAGTTTTGTTTACTTAATGTAGGATGCAGGCATTTTCTCCAGGCTGAAATCTTTTTCATTTGTGCCTTTCTGCAGTAGGCAATTGTGAAGCTCAGATAACATATATCTCTGGCAAATCTTCCGTGAAGTGTTTTGATAGGAAGGAAGATTAATCTATGCTCTGCCCTTGTGCTGCTCAGGGCATCAAGCCCACGCTCTGATCATACTGTTCCAGCACAGCCCCAGTGGATGGAGATCCGTAAAGATACAAGGTCAGGATTTTATTAATAGGTATATTATACTGAGCATGGCCAATGGGTTACTGGACTAAGTGGAACAACAGCTTGGCCCATGAAGACATTTTCATGGTCAGTTCTCCAGCTTTGCGTAGTGCATCCTTACACACCATTTTTCCATATCTGAGTCCTAGGCCTTCTGGTACTAAAGCAGGGCATTAAGTAGGACTTTACCTAAAGGTAATTGGTCTTTAAGTGTGAAGGAAGTCTCCTCATACTGGTATGAATTCTGAATGTGGTAAATTCTGTATGTGATAAAAATTTGATGTGTTCATTCACATGAGAAAAACTACTTGGATGGTCAGTGGAAAAGAACCCCAAAGCCAAAGCAAATCCTCCTAAAAATAATTCTGAGAAATCAAAAACTTGTGTTGTGACATTAGTTCAGACCTTTACAGACTGAAAATGATTTTTTCATGAATTTTTCTGCTGACAGATTTTGTACACAGCTCTCTCACTAAAGAGAAATGTTGAAAGTGTCTTGGGATCAATATATATGCCTTGATTTTGTCTCCACAGTCATTAGCAGATGCATTATGCGGCAACCAGATTACTTTTAAATTGCACTGGCATGTAACAAAATAGATTAATCATCTTAATATCTTCATTTAAATGCAAAAAAATACAAATGTTATATCTGTCTAACAGGTTTTTAATAAAATCCTGTTATTGACTGTTCAGTCATTTCTTTAGCCTGGCTTCCTAAAGGAAACACTGTCTATCCAGACTGTCAGCCTTCTCACTGGAATAGCTTAAATCAGGCCAAATCAGAAACCAGGATATAAGTCTATAAAATAACTAAGTTCTTGCAATTTTAAGAAAATTAGTGTCTGAGTAAAGAAGAAATATCCGAATCAGTAGCCTAGTGAGGGAGCAGCAGGTAGAACTCGGGTGTTATGTACTTGGGCTAGTTATGTAGTAGCAGCAGTGGCAGCCCCTCCTTGTGCGGGGGGCTCCAGGGTAGCAGCAGAATATGCCGTCTTTTGCCTTCGGGAATACGGAGGACTCAGGAGAGGACCTGGAAGTCCTCCTCATGTGAGACCAGTGAGGCATTTGGAAAGATAAAGGACACAACTGTAAGGGTTATAAAGTTTTAACAATTGTGTTGTCTGGAGAATAATTTGCAGGGCTGGAACCTCTGATCTAGCAGATCAGGCCCTGAAATGGCTTTAGCCTTGGAGACGTCAGATCTGACCCTTGAAGAAGCAAGTTCTTCATACATTTGTTTATTTTCTCTTCATGTATTAGGCCTATAGCTGGGCACAGGCAGCCGGATGCTGCCTCAAACTGGACTTTGTGTTCATCTGTAGCTCTCTGCTGCTCTCTGCTGTCCAGCAAACCTTTGCACCTAGCTCTGAGGAATAATCCACAGAAATCTAAGAAGCCTTGAACACTGAAGAGCAAATAAATCATTCCACAATACAGACAGAAGTGTTAGTTTTTCCACGTGAATATGATACTTACATGTCCCGCAGGACATGTAATGCGGAAGCATTTAAGGAACAGAAGGCTAAACCCTGTATGAATGAGAATATGAGCTGACTGGCTCAGGAAGAGAGGAAGGGATCACTGAAGCAATTGTTTCACCTTTTTCTGTCTCCTCCCACAGCAAGAAATCTCAGGTGAGAAGATTTACCGTCTGGATATCCACCAATCGACAGTCCTGAATAGTCTTTTCCTCCACTCTGGGAACCAGGAATAATTCCATGATATTCATAGCAGGTGGAAATCTGTTCTGAAAATGTCTCCTAATAGGACAAAAACAGACAAATATTTTATCTTTTAGCGCTAAACACTGAACATATCCTATGTGAAGCAATACATTTACCATGTGCTATTTCCTGTTTCAGCAGCATGAATATTACATTGTCTTAAAACTGACTTCCTCTGTTATCGGTTTTTCAGCAGCAACAAGCCCTTCTCTAGGAGGAATTTGAGCAAACGTAAATCTATGTTAAGATTTGCTGATGACGTTGCTCCTCTATTGTTCTGCTGGGAAGAAGAGGGGAAAGGAGAGCTTTTCCCTTTTGCAGGGTGTGCTTTGTAATTGGGCAACTGTATGGGAGTATAAGAAGAGACCTCATATTTTCAAGCCTTTTTTTTTTTTCCCCAGCCTGATGGAAGTACCTAGCTTGTATGCAGTCTATTTAATATGCTTATATTTTATTAGATTCTTCAGTTGCCCTAGAGTGCTGAATTAAGTAAAAGGTCAAGGTATACAGGATAACTAGGAGCAATGCTCTGTTTATTTATCTGCTACTATTAATGCATAGAGATTTTATTAAGAGAATTCTAGAAGTATTCTGAAGTGGGATTCTGCAGTTTGTGGGTCAACTCTTCTAATGTGAGAACCTTATTCATCCATAATAAAACCATGTTTACTGTTTCTACTTGGCAGTACTCCCTTGTCCTCTGCAAGAATCCCAGCCAGAACACCCGGACACACATGTCTTGGTGCCTAAATGCTGGACAGACTATTGGACACACATGTCTTGGTGATCGTGAGTATACAAATGTGAGCGTGTGACTGAATCAAACTGGTTTTGTTTCAAAATAAGATCACTTTCCTCTCCTATAAGGTCTTGCATTGAGCTTTGCTACAATGCTACAAAGTTATTTCTGACAAGAGAACATCAGGGAAAGGTCTCTATGTTTAATCGCTGAATATACATTTATGATTTTACAGTATTAGATTGTTATCCTAAATGTCACAGATAATTAGTCTGAATTAAAAATAATTCAATCACAGTAAGGGAAAAAGTCATAAATTGCTGGGAAAGGGATCATTTCAGTAGTAAATACTGAAAGGTTAAAGCTAAGTTTTCAGGAAAGGTTACAATTTTGCTGTTGAAACTTCTCTGACTTTGGAAAATAATTAATTCTGCAAACGATGGGCCAGAGTCTGCTCTGACTGGTGATCTAAAGTTAATGGAAAAAAATGTACTGCTGTAGTAACAGCAGGTGTAATTATGTAGGTAGTTATAATTAGGTAGTGGTGCCTAAAATGTGATACTCTTGCATAACAGGTAGCATAAATTCTCCAGAGACCCTGCCATGGTCTTGAGCACACCAAAAGGCCTTAATGGCCCTGAGCAGCCACACCTGGGACCTGCCACACTCCCTGAGCCCATGGCTCAGGAGCCCTATTTAAGCGCAGCCCTGGACCTTCACTCCCAGCCTGAGCCATGCTGGAGGTGCACCTGATCCCAGCCCTATTCCTGAATTATTTGGATTTCCTAGGTTGACCTCAGACCTGACTTAGGAACTTGCCTTCACCTGCTGATTGCTGGACTGTGTATGTGGCTGGTTGCTGTGACCGCCCTGCCCCATGGGGTGCTGCGGGACCGTGCCCCCTCGGTGCGGATGTTGCCTTTGTTGGGGCCGCCCTTGGCTCCTGGCTCACTTTCTGTTGCGGAGTAGCCCCGCTCTTACCCTCAGTATGGCAAAGCATAACAATTACTAGGCTACATGGGGTGGAGGAATGCACGTCATATATTTAATAGTAAGTAAATAAATACAAATGTAACAAGGAGGTGTGTTAAAACTAAAGAGCTTCTTTAACTCTGCTAGTACTCTCATTTAAGACTTAATCAGCAGCTGTCCACTACTGCTCACAGTCATCAACTTCTCATTGCTGTTGATGAAATAGCTGTTAAATCCTAGTTCTTAAAATTCTCACCATGGGTAGATATCACAGTGCAGATATGGATTACGAAACCATCTTTGTGAATATTGGTCAGAGAGGCTAGCCATCCAATCAAACAACTAACAGGAACTTGAACAAGCTCAGAAAAGCTACAGGCCTTGACAAAAAGAAGTGATGCTAGCCCTCAAAAAAGAGGGAGATTAAAATGGTCATTTGACAAGTCCTTAGAGTTTAGACAGCAAAAAGTGCAGCATGTTTGTTAGGCAAATGTCCGTTGCCAGTTCTGCTTGCCCTGGCTCTGTTGATCAGCAGTTTTGCACATTTTACTGCTGCCCAACACTAATACGTCCCCGCTGCACAAAACTTCGTTAAAGGTCCCTTTCTCTTTATGTCCTGTTTTCTGTTGACTGACCTTTATTCCAGGAAATCAATTTACTAGAAGTCTTTTCTGCTTTAAGACAGATATAAAGCAGGGTCAAATTAATCTTCAGACATACTAGTAAATATCGCAATACTCCTGTGACAGCTTACCTCTAGGATCGTTTGTTAGTAATTGGATGCATTTATTTTCATGTAAATCTTCATGGTAAGCGATTTTTGATCATTGCCAGAAGAGCACTCTGCTGTGATCACTGAAAATTGTAAATTATATTCGACTAAATCTTTAAAAGCTTGCTGATCTGTTAACCTGTGATCCTGTTTCAGGATGGAACCCACATTAATTTTGTTTACTTGCATGTCAACAGAAAAATCATGCATTATTTCCTTTTAAATCAGAGACAATGGTGCACGTCCTCTGTTGACTAGAAAACTGCAGCATTTTAAACAGTCATGAAGCTGTGCTTGTTTATCAGACTCACTTAACTTTGCATCTAATTTTAAGCATGTCTTCCTGTACTGTGTCAGCCTGCAATAGTTTTGATGGAAAATTATTTCAGGCATTATGCAAAACCTGTTTATAATCTTGTTTGAATTAGTTTAAAATGGAAAATACTGATTAAACTTTGCTTTGTTTCTTATTGATATAAGATAAATCAGAGAGTAATTTATACCTACTTTATCATGGATACAGTGTAATGAAAAGTGCAGACTCAGGACTGATTTGGGAGAATGAGGCTGTATGGAACAAGTGCCTAAGTCACTTGAGATGGTGATACCGCTCTGTACAATGCAAGAGATGAAGCACGCTGTTTTAGTTATGTGCCTCCTGCTGTTCTCCAGTGGAACAGTACAGAGCAGATCTTCTCACCTGTGTAAAACATAGGTCCTCAAAAGCTTCTAAAATCCAAGAACCATGTATTTCCTTCAGTTTTCTTCACTACCAATAATGGCTTAGTTATTAACTTTATCAGCTGCCTCATTAAATCAAGTCAGCATGTGGATTTTCATACCAGGGCATTTCTTGGAACAGTGTTCATCATTAACTACCAGACTGCTCTCAGTTACTCATTTCTGAGCTATTCGTTCTTATCCAGACTGTTGAGATTACATTTTATAAGTGATGAGGGAAGCAAAAGGAAATATTAGCTCCCCAATGCATCAGGATTTTGGAGAAACTAAATGAACACAGAAATTTGCTTTTGTATAATTTTTATAAGGTTTTAAAAGGCAGCAGCACTATAGGGGTGAGGGGTGGAGGCCAATCTTGTAACTTATTTCCACAATTTGTTTTCTTTGTTCTGATTTATGAACGTGCATCACCATTTCTTGCATTTTTCTATGTGCTGTTTCTTAGTTGCAACAATTTCTGATGGCTGAGTGACAAGAATCTGATCATCAGTATCTTTCATGCCTTATAGCAGCACTGGTTAGCTTTGCACGCTAAAGATGCGCAGGAAACAAGGCTCATTGACTGTAAGAAAGAGTAAATTGATTTTAGATATGCAAACAGATACAATACCTGTAAGAACCACAAATATCTTTCTCTTTCCTTGCTTCTATCGGATACATATAGAATCATGTTTGACCTTAGAAATGCAGAATGGAGCTTATCTGAAAGGCAAATAAAAAGGGTTCCCTCAGGACATTATTCTTTTAACTTGTTACAGACTCAAGGGGTCCTTATACCACTCCCTAGGAGGAAGCGCAAGGCAATCTACTGCAGGATCTGGAGTGAATAGGGCCATCGGATTGCTCCTACCCAGTTTGTATTCTTCAGCTGAGCAGCTTCCCCGCTTATAAAAGCATCAGTTAATACTCTTTACTTCAAGATCTCATCACAATAATCACAATGTTTTCTTGACTAAGAAGGTTGCATGTTGTTCCATTTGGAGAGTTTTTTAAAAAAAAGCTGCTTCTGACATAGCTACTGCAATCCAAGGGCTGTACTGTGCATTTTGTATAGTGTGTTAGACATTTATCTCTGGAAGTTACTGAGTGAGAGGCTGAGGAGAAGATTCCTACCCAGTTTCCTTAGAGAGCTGCACAGAATGCTCCATGAGAAATCACCTGGCTGACTTGCTGATCTTTATTATGGCAAAGTAATAAACATTATGCTAAGACAGCTGAAAAAAGGAGGTAAATCAGAAGTTTAAAAACAGAAAACAGACTTCTGTTGTTTTTTTTAACCTCCACAATCTAAGAAATTCTAACCACTTCTAGAGTGAATCAGAGAAGTGGGGCATGAAAATTTCTTCAGCTCTTCTTTTACTGCTAACTTCAAATTTTTAAAGATTGCTAACTTTTATGTTCTGGTTCATAAAGCATTGTGCGGTGGAATGCTTTGGACAGATTTGTAATGGACACAGTTCAGTAAATGTAAATTGCCAAAAGAATGTCCTTTCGTTTGCACTTTCTAGCTGAAAAACAAAAATGGTTCTTTGAATGATGTAAATTAATAATGGCCTCTTGCTTTATATCATTTGTAACAGTTTTCCATTTTATTTGTTTACTTACAAATTCCCAGAAAATGTTCCAGTTCAACTCTAAAAATAGAAAACTGTTTTTAGTGCAGCAATTCAAAATGTTTTATTTGCAAAGCTTTAGTCAGGTGTCACAGTCAACCAATCAGTCAACCCTTGCATATTGTGGAAAATGGTTCTTCGGTTAGATTGGGGAATGGGATGGAGTGTATGATTCGGTGATCTTCTCCCTGTGGAATGGGTTGAGCTACAGAAGTTCAGCTGAAGAAAGATGGTCTAGTTCTTAAGAAATATTTGTTTCATAAAGAAAGTGCAGGGAAAACCACCGAGTTTTTGTCAAAGCTAGAAAAAGAGATGTCCAAAGCTTGTAGTGTATCTTTGCTTGTGTTTGATATTAAATTCAGTATCTTTAGGTTTGTAGACTGAGGCACTGATCCTGCAATGTTTCTTGCATGCCGACTTTGTACTTCCAGGAAGAATTATTGAGTTCAAGAGGATGCCAAAGAGGTATAAAGTCCCATCTAAACCGTCAGGATTGAGGCTGAGGAAAAAATGCCTCTCTAATGAGGAGTATATGTCTGTGAATAATCATTACTTTTTTCACTTCAGCCCTCTATGAATGATCAGAGAAAAGGAAAATTCTGAATCTAAAACTTTGACAGCAAAAAATAGATAGATTCTGGTCTTGTAGCTTCCTGTCTCTAGAATTTTGATATATTTTTGTCTTTCAGGTATTTCTATGAAGTAATTTTATTTCAGAATGTATCAGAAATTTTATTCTAATGTTTTTTTTCAGACTATAACTATATGTACCTTTGTCAAAAGACAAGTAAATTGCAGAGCAGCGAAGGAGGGTATGAGAAACAGCAGCGGTTAACCACAAAAACAGGAAAAAGTTTCTAGGAAGCTGGCGAGAGTAGTCATGCAGTACACATTTCTTTCATTTGTGCTCTGATGCTGCACAGGGTCTGTGGTTTTTGGACTCAGGGAAAACTATAAGATTTTTAAATGGAGACTTCTAGATACTTAGATATTGCTTTTTAGAAAAAAGAAAACACACACAAAAAAACCCATCCACCTTTCTGAAAACTAAAAATATGCTTTAGGATAGGTTTCCGGTTTCCAGCTCTGTGCTCAGATCACTGTATCATGCCTGTCGGCAACATGGTGAGTTTGCTCTGAGTGGTTCCTAATCTCCACCATCAGTAAGAAATTAAGAACAAAAATATAGGCCCAGTAGCCTATCAACTTCTAGATAATTTTGCAGTGTGGGGGGCAGTTTTAAGTATCTTGTAACCAAATAGCTTCCATTCCCTTTCTATCTGTATTTGTTACTAAGTACTGAATTAAAGGAGAAACTTTAGTATGGGGAGTCTGAATGCTGAAAATGCTCATTTTTCAATTCTGAAAAGTAGTGAGAAAAGCAGTAAGCTAGGGGTTAATGAAAAGCTAGGCTTTTCATGTCTGCAGTGCTTTAATTCTCAAATTGTACCTTACAGGAGTTTATAAAGACACCTGCCTCTCTGCCATTGTATTTCCATTTCCACATAATTGCAGAGTAGAGGATTATTCAGTAATAATACTCATATAAAAGATAATCTCTAATGCCTGGCCCTGAGCTTGCATATGTCTAAGGATTTCCATGTAACTTTGAATGTCTGCTTTGCTAGGAGCAAGTGGAAAGGCTGCTAGCTATTTTTAAATTCAAATATCCTTCAAATCTTCGCTACGCTTTTCTCTAATTTAGCTCCTGCTTCAGGAGGAGTTCGGCTGCGATTCACACTGTGCTGGATGCAAATCTTTGGCTGAAAAAAAGCTGAAAATGCAAGCCCTTGCAGCAGTATCCAGACATGAAATGACTTTGGGCTGCATTGGAGGTGAGGTGCTTTTACGTTGGCATGTTTGACTTAGATTTCTCCAAGGGCGGGTTTGGGGTTTTTCGTGAGCCTCTGTGATGACGTGCCTGCACTCAGCTGCTAGCTGCAGTGACACTGCAATGGCTGAGGGGCGGCTGTCGGAGGTTCGCAATGAGCTCATTCTCCCAGGAGCGAGCAGGGTTTACAGTGCATCACCCAGCAACTGCAGCGTTCTTGTGAAATCCATCTTTAGCTTCTCCTCAGTTAGGCTGGTCTGAGTCTTCACTTTGGGGGTGTGTACATGGTGAGCAGATTTTACTGTACGGTTGATTCTTTTTTTTTTCCTCTCTCCTCTAAATGCTTCCCTGGACTGATGAATCATTTCTCATCTGGTTCCAGTATTCAGAGGATAGAGATGGAAAATGTAGTCTTATGCAGCAGGGATGGATTTTTTTTAGCTTTTTGCAGTGTGAATCATAAAAATCCTTTTAAATCTGTCTGCTAGGAACAGCCTACAGGTTTTAAAATGAAGTGCACTGCGTACAAGGAATGGTGCTGTCCTCAGGTAAAGCAGAAAAGCAGTGTGCATCATGATGGAGCATGCCTGTAAGGTTAGTTACTATACATGTCTATTCATATATAAATATGTATATAATGTGTGGTGTGAGTGTGTATATATATATATGTTATGTGTGAGTGATATATACTACATACAGATTTTGTTTAATCCATTTTCAAATGTCCTGTTTTGCATGCTATGTTTGAAATTTTTCCCCTTAATATCTCATTTCTCTTTGCTGTGCTTATTAAGCGCACAGCTCTGATTTTCCAGCGGCTTTGGTTTAGGATGCATGCAAGCCCTTCTAAGATAATGTCTCTGCATTTCATTGGTTAAATGGGCTGCACCTTCCTGCTACATTTATTCAGTCCAGATCTTGGTAGAGTCTCCATCATACGTGACTGAGTTGAAGTGTCAGAGCCTGTAATTGTAGATAAATCCCTTCTGCAACTGCGAATGTTGGTGTTTCAGTGTAATACAATTTATGATAAATTACTGTAACAAAGTAATCTGGTTTCTGTGCTCACTGAATAATTGATTTGGACATTTCCTATTTTCTGAACTCTGCATATATACTGTGTTGCTTGAGAACTGTTTCCTGTTCTTTGCTGTTTAATCTGTTAGATTTAAAAAAAAAGTTTTTTTCCAGCTGCTTGCTCCCTTGATGGCTTTAAATGTCATTTATCAAGATTCCTTTTCCTTTCAATTAACGTTGCTGCCTCTATGCCGAAACTGTTTAAAATGCACACAGAGTCTTTAGGACAAACACATTGGACTGGAGTCGAATTGACTTTTGTTTGTTGTTTCTCACATCGCAATACTTTCAGAGAAACCCATGTACTATACAGTAGTAATTTATTGGCAAGAGAGTTGTTCATTGCTGTCAGTCTAGGCTCACAGCTCTTGGCCCTCATATAGCATTTTTAACATACCACCTATTCTAAGATTTTGCTTTTATCTGTCTTTTTAAGTCCATGGTGTTTAAATTATGCTCAGAAAAGAAAAGTTTGGCATAGGGGCTGTCTTAATAGTTTATCTTTACGGTGGAATATCTGTTTATTTTATACTGGCTCCACCAGTTTTCTGACTAGTGACTTCTCTTTCTTCACCTGGAAATACCAGAAGGGTGGAAAGATTAGCATTTGTAGTGGTGTTGGATTAAAAGGTAACTGAAACTAGTATGAGAATGAAGGAACTCTTTGACGAGAGGAAATTGCACTTGTCACTAGGGCCATGATTGAAAAAAAAAAACATCCTATTTTAGGATGACTTTTAAGGATGTGCTTAAGGCCTACTGGTAGTCTTGGAAAACACTAGTATTAAATATATTTGTGGAACTGTGTGCCTATAAAGCTTTTCCATGCTATGTACTCTGAAAGTGGCAGTTGTCAACACCTCCTACCTTGTGAAGCTTCAGAAATTTCCCAGTTCATTGTCAATTTATGTGTAATAAAAGAATAAAACTTTACTTTACTTTTTCAAAATGCATCTCTGAAATATTACCCTTTATTGGAAATAGTTCACATTGGAAATCAAAGTATCAGCAAATCAATGCTAACAGATGAAGGCTCTAAATGGTGATCTCTTTTTAATACTTTCCAAAAGTATTAAATGGAAAGTATTTCCATTTACCTGTGGGTAAGCCTTCCAAGTTTGTTACCTTCTCAGATGCATACTCTTTATGTATAATCAACAGCAGAGGTTCAAATTCAATGGAGCAATAAAACAAAAGAATTTTACATAAACCAGTTGATTTGAACCTAGGATTTGAACACAAAACTTCCACCAAACTCTTCTGGTTGTTAGACACGACTGAATAATTTTAAGACAAATAGTAACATTTGTACTCATGTTATGGTAAAAGCAGCCGAATACTAGCTAACACTTCAAACTTCCTTTAATCCTATCTTTTTTTCTGCACAACTGACTAATAATAAATAGCATTTATCTGGATGCTAAGGAGAAAGAAGAGCTTATTCATCTCTAGAACATCAAATGTTGGCTATTATTGGAGGTAGAATGCTAAGCAAGTTCTGTCTGTGGTCTAACTTGGAATGGTAATTCCCTGTTTTTCCTTTGTCACTTGCAGTCAAGACTTCTATAATTAAATAGACCTAAAACCAAAAAAGATCGTAGGCATTTAATATAGTTCTGTAGAAATTATTCTAATGGGGAGTAACATCATTGTAGGGTTTTTTAAAAACACTTAATTTCTACAGGAGTTCTACGTATCATCGTTTCCCAAAACACATACGTAAGCTGCAGGTCAAGGAGTGTTGACGTATTTTAAGCCAAATGGATATTCTTTTGTGTTTCTTTTTCAAGTTATTCCACCTATGCTATGGTCATTTGACCTTGACAAGGTCATATGCAAGAAGGAGACCTTATTTCTCGCAGAGCTGAGGTAAACAGGAAGTCAGTTTAGGATACAGAATGTGTATTTTCTATCCATTTAACTAATGTTTCTGGATTCTTATTTTTCTCCTTTTGCTGGTTCCAGGCTCAGCTCTCATTTCATAATATAGCTGTGAGGCCTAACCATTTGGTGAGAGTGGTTTCTGATTTGGAGTTGTATGGAGAGTAATAGTTTCTGTGATTCTCTCAAACTTTCCCAGATTTATCTGGGAATGTCCCATCTTGTCTAAAAGCTGCTAACAAAATCACCCTGGATATTCCATGAGGCTTATTTTGTCATAATTCATAGCTAGAATTTATTCCCATGGAAGTAGTCTAACATTAATTGAAGAGCAAACTATTAGCTGTGCAAGACTGCTGTGGTACGAGATGCTGTTTAGACCTGTCATCAGTCTGTGGCAATCCTGGATTCTATTTCAACCCTGTGAAAATCAGTATAGGTGTAATTAATTGATTCAACTTGTGCTTTTGATACACAAAAAGTCTTCTTATCTTTTTGCTGACTGCTCAGTTTTGTCTTCCCTGTCCCTTGGTTGCATAATATATGTATCCTCTAGCACATACTGTAAGTAAAGGAGAGCATTAAGGAACAGATGGCACATACTGTATTTTAGTGGGATGTAAATCTGAAACAAATTCTGTATTAATGTTGTTTAATTAAAAGAGAATTTACACAGAAAAGGCCTGTTTCTGATCCCACTGAGTCAATGTCAGAACTCCTACTGCCTTCAGGGAACTCAGGCTATGCCCAGAAGGAGAATTTTGCAAAGTGGCTGAAAGTTTTACTGAGTTGCACTAACTTTTAACAGGAGCTTTACTCTAAAATCCCCAAGGCCCTCTTGAAAAATTCTTGCTACATTTCAGTTTAACTAATTTAACATTAAAATATATTGACTCACTTAATACTGGATTACTTCTCTAGCTGCCTCCATGATAAATGAATTCTAGACATGGTTTATAAGGGTGTGTTTAGTTTGGATGAGGACTGTGTTTTTGAAGCAAATTTGATCATCCCCATCTGCTGCACTTCAGTTTGCATCTTGGTGTGGTCTCAGATGCCCATTCTGGATTCCTTTTGGATAAAACTAAATCCGAAGTTGTTCTCCAACCGATGACCAGTGCTCGCACCACAGGACAGCATTGGCGTTTGAAGTACCCTCAAATTGTGTTAGTGTGGATGCCAGGTCTTTGGTATCAACCATTTTGCTTTGTATGTGCTGCACTGCTTGCTAATACAGACACAGCCCAAGGTAGTCTGCAGGAAGCATCAGCTGTCATTGGATTAGTAACCGTTCAGGAGGATGAAAGCTTGAGTTATACCTCAGAAAACTCACATGTTAGTGTGTAGGATTACAGGAGGTGTTGTGCTGGACCATCTCTAATGAGGACTGGGTCAGGTAATCAGCAACAGAGTCTTTCTAGTCCATGCTAAAGAACTGCAGTTAGTGTGGAAGGATATAATCCTTCTAATGTGGAGAGGACCTCAGAATACATTAGACATTTAGGTAGGACATTTATATTTAGAGAATCCATGCATTTAATTTATTGTTGCTGCTAGTGTGGCTGCTAATTTCTACAGTAACTGAATGTTTGAAAATGTAATGGAGGATGCAAATAGATGGTAAATACAAAAGACTTTTCTTCTCTTAAAGGATTCACAGTCCAAGACTGCAGGGTGTGTGACAGAGATCCTGCTCTGCTCACACAGAGCACAACCACAGTATAAGGCACCAGGTACATCTATTAGTTGTTTACCTAGGAAGGATAGCAGTCTTGAGGGGAAAATAGATTCTGTATCTTAATTTTGTTAACTTTATCCTTGACTCACTAACTGTACTTGTAACTAATTACAGTCCTTGCAATTAATGTACAGTAATGTTTTTGCTACATATAAAAATTACTGGTATTTAAGTCATGTATCTATTCCCATTTAACTCTGAACAGAAGTCACAGTTTTTCGGATTTTCTCAGATATTATGATAGATAGCGTAGAATGCAAATTTAATTAATATGCAAAGAGTAATCCACGTCCCAGTCAAAGTGACAGCGATGTTTGACAGAATGTGTGGCAGTGATACCCCAGAATTCACTGATGGAGTTCAACTCATTAACGTTGTATCTTAAATACAATCGGTAGAACATTCACAGTTGTTCAGTTCTGACTGTCAGTGAACAGGGTTAGGTCAGTGTGATTTTTTTTTTCTTTGAGAAGTGCCTTTTGAGATGGAGAAATGGAATTTTTTTCAGCTTTTCCTTCTCTTGCTTATGTACTTCTGGCAGTTTATGGCACCATTTCAGAATAACTGATCATTTTCCAAACGGCTTATGCTATTTAGTCCGTTTTGAGGCTGGGCAAAGTGAATTTCACTCAATCAGATCACAAGGTAATTTCGTAAGGAGCAGATTCATGATTATATAGGGAATTATAAATGTGATATTTCCAACATTAGAAATGACTGATTTTTAATATGTCACATAGACTACAGATTTAGGGAGCGTGACAAAAAAAAGCAGATCACATCTTTTTTGCAGAGTAGGTACACTTACACTTACAGAAGGTTGGGTGCATCCAGAGCGTTGAGGCCGAGGACAGGGGAGGACAGGCATGGGGGAGGAAGGGAACGGGGAGCAGTGCAGCAGCTCTCTCGCGTGACCCAAAGCAGATGTCTCTGGGCAGTGCTCATGAAGGAACAGAGGCCATATGTCCTCAAACTCCATATCCTCATGGTAAATTTGTCTCTGCTTATGGTGTGCATGGCTATGAAAGCCCTTCTTTTATTTTTGGATAGCAGATGAAGTCCTTGTACTGTATGGGAATAGTCAGGAAACATTTTACCCTGCAGTGCTGTACTCTGAACTATTTGGATGCTAAAAACAGCCTAGTTGAGTTTGCCATGATCGCGCCCAGGCAGCATTCATCTGGATGATGTTTGCTGAAGTTCGTGTTTTCTGATACTTGCACTAGCTTGCATGACACTCTTCGTAACATTGCCTTACACTGTATAGATGCCTCCACACAGACCGACAGTCCAAGCTCAAAGAGATTATGATCAATTGATAAAAGGGAGGATGGAAAAAAAGGGAAATAAATTGGTGTTCCTAAATAGGCCTGAGTCAGACTAGGTAATAGACCTTTGGCTCCCAATCGAGTGCTCCATCCACTAACGCGTAAGACCAGTCACTCAGTGGAGCTAATGTGTTGTTTGTTGGGAAGCAGCTTGCAACTACTGAGAGTACAGTTACCTGAAGTAGCGTTTTCCTTGAAGAATCAAACAACAAAAGGAGCTAAGTTCTGGAAACGAAAAACATTATGTAGTGAATGATATACTCACTTCATTTTTCTCCAAATTGGTGATTTCAAGTTGTAACTATTTACATGTTACAGAATAATGATGTTATGAACTACTGCTCATCCTGGGATATTACTGTTTATGCAACATTAACACAACTTAAAATATTTTAAAATTAAGACATCTTCCAATATGTCACAGCAAACTAAAGCAATTTTCTTGTCTAATGCTGTTGTAAAAATAAAGCTTCAGTATTAATGGCTTACAAATTTTTATATATGAGCTCACATAAATTTGAGCACTTAATCATCCCATTCTTTTATTTTCCTGGTTTATAAAATGTTTTCTGTAACACTGCAAACTTCATCAGGTTTTTTTATATATATATAGGATTATTATTCATGTGTGATATTTTTTTACACTGTCTGAGAAGACACATCTGCAAAGAAAGTTCATAAGAAACTTGAGGCATACTTTAAATCTAATATTATCATCCAAAGCGCAGATTTTTCTCAAAGGGTAAATTTCAAATTTCCACATAAATAAGAGAGAGGTTCCCTAAACATGGTTGATATGGTCGTGTTTGCAGGTTAAGCTATATAGTAACTTTTGGTAATAGCCTTTTTCACTTTGGAGAATTCCAGTAATGTGCATACCCAGATGTGATAGCCAAATTTTGCCCTAGTTCAAAGAAGGGACCTGGCAAGTACCTAATATTTGGTCCATAACAGTAAATATCCATAGTTACTTATGGGGTGATAACTGACATTTTTATCTTTACATTTTGCTTGTTTTATTAGCAAAATAAAATGATTGATCATTGTTGTCTAATATCAGCTTCTTGCATGTTAGGGAAGGCCATATTATTCTGACAGTATTTCTTGGGTAATGCTTTTTATATTGACTAGGAAGGCAGATTATCCGTATGGTTCAGTTCAACAAAAAAAATGGTTGGAGCACACGTGAATGCCTAAGCAAGAATGAGGCAGCGTGTGGAATACACACGCGGCTGTGAACCTTCAGGTGCTCCTGAGCACAGGCCACCTCACGCATCGCCCAGCCGTTCCACTGACCAGCAGGAGCTTCCCTGTCTGGGAAATGGGCATAGCAGGCTGAGCACATGGACATTTGCTGATAGGAAGCATTATCGGAGTGAGGTATTGCTGCTGTGACTTTTGGGATTATCATCATCAAGTTTCAATATTTCTAATTTGTTTGGATTCAAAGCAAAACCAGAGGAATGTACAGGCAAATGAAATATTTGCATGAAGTTTGTAAAGTAAAAGTGCAAAAGGCCTTAAAGAGAAACTGATTAGCTTTCTCTGAAGTACTAGTAAGTAAATGGAAAATTTACTGACTTAATTGTGATAGAATGAATGAATATAGACAATAATGTTTGCAGTTGTTGTAATCCTTTTCTCCCCAACCAAAGTAATTTTGGGATTTGCTGTATTTTGAATGGTCACTTAGAGACTTGATTTATTGCTGGATCGTATGTTGCTTTTTTACTACATAAGCTATCTATTTTAGCAGCTGTTCTTGAGGGAAGCGTTATGGATTTTGTTTGTGTAAATAAACATCTGACATTTCCATACAGATGTTGGCTCACAAGGACCAAAAGCACTGCGGGGAGCTGCAGGAAATTTCCGTTAGCTCAAGTGGATGCCTGCACTTGCTGGACTCAAAGGGCTAAAGCACTCTTGTCACGCCAGGGGTGAATGATATATTATTTACATTGCTTGCAGAAGGATTCATTATATGTTTTCATTAACATTTTCACCTTTTACTTGCATTTGTTTCAATATTTTACACTAGGTCTCCTCCAAGGCGCTCTCATTCTGTGGCTGTTCTGCTGTTTGTATTTACTCCCAGGCAGCGAATGTTAGTGGGTTGTGAGGGGGGCGGGAGAGGCTCTCTGCATTTATTACTGTTTCAGACACTGGGTTATTCTTTTTCTGTCCATTTCACTTATTGGCTTATTTTTCCCCCACACTATGATAGAGACTGTAAATTCTTTTGGTGTCTGATGTTGTACAGGTCAAATAACCATGTGTTAGACATTGAGAAAGACTAGCTGGCTGTTAAAAAGTATAATAATGGCTGATTTTTTTCTCTTGAGATCACAGTTAGTAACATTTAGTAGCACAGGTCTTGAAAAATCAAACAAGGTTTTGAAACAAAGGGCTTTGTTCCAAGGTGGTTTCCTCTGCATTTCTTGAGCTTTCCTGAGCGTGGTGGGCGTGTGGTTCCTGGATCTGCACACACAATGCAGCTGAAATTGCGGTTACACACGTTCGTGCCTATTTGTACGACTTATACAGACAAAACCAGGAGTGGCAAAGCTTTGGACTTTGCTAGCTCAAAAGCTTGTAGTGGAAGGGAGATCTCATTATCCTTAACTGTCCTTAGGATGCATTTGAGCTTAGCAGGAGTTGAAAACTAGTTGTTTGTTCACAGGTGCCCCTCGTTACACTGTCAATTAGCCCAGCAGGCTGAAAGCTGCTGACCTCGTTTTAGGTAGGAACTTGGCAGGGCTGTGCCTCCCAGGCAGGTCTTGCTAAAGACAGGTAATCTTGCTGCTTTGGGACTCTCCCTCCTTCTAACCCCACCCCCCCAAATATCTGTGTGTTGTTTAAGACTATTGTCTTGACCTTCCAACTTTTATAATCACAAATTAAGTAAAAACATAGCAGAGAAGCAAACAACCTAGAAAGTAGGAAGTATCAGTAAAAACCATCATAGATTGGAGGAGAAATGTAGAAGAGAAGACTGCTTGGCACACATGGATCTAAGCGGGTGGTAGGTAAGGATGTGTGAAGGTGAGGCAGGCAAAGCAGGCAGGACCGCAGAGGAGCGGGGAGTAATGGAGCTTGGGCGTCAGGCTCGTTATCGGGAGTAGGAGCTGTAAGTCAGATATAAATATGCTCTTTTTCCCTTCCCTTTCTTTATTTTGTTTGTTCAAAGAACAAAACTGAAATAGAAAAGTATATGGAAATTACTTTTTTCAGAAGGGCCCTGTAATCAGCAGGCTGACAGTAGATGGTGAGAATAGATTTGGTATCATGACAAAGATAGCGCATCCTGAATGACAGGAGACCAGAAAGATGCGTAAAAGCTCCAGAACACACACAAGCAGCTGATGTGAGTTCTGCTGCTGTATTGTGACACTTATTAATGTGTCTTGTACAGATTATTAAAGACTTGTACAGATTTGGGAAAAATCCCTTAGCATAAAGCTATTTTTCCTCCTTTATTTGCAAAATATATACTATTATGAGATACATACTGTGAGGAATTTTTTTTGTCCCGAAAGTGAAGGAGGAGGGGAGAGGAAATCCCTATTGCCCTTATTTATGGCGTATGCTATCAGGCCTGATTTACTGTGTTAGATTTTTAAAAGCCTCATGAAGACCTTGAGGATGCTAGAGCCTGGTGTATCAGCTAGTGCTATGGTAATACTTTTTTCAGGTAGACCCTAATCTCTTGATGGCTCAGGAGAGCTGTAGACTCCACAGTCTCTTTGGAAAATCTGTATTTTGCTAGGGAGCAGGAAACAAGAGGTGCTAAAGTTCTTCCTGTTTTCACTCCATTACCACCATCTCTATGTGGCACTGGAGAGAAGCGTACGTATGGCAAGAAAGTGAAGTGGGCTTTGGGACAGGGGATAGGTTTATAGCAAATCATGCATTGGGCTGTGATGTGTCCAAGGGGCACTGTGTGAGGTCTGAAGGAGGTGGCTTACACCGAAAATTAGACTCTTCCTCACAGATATGCAAAGGCAATAAGAATGGAATAAAAATAGTGTTTTTACATTTTCTGATCTATCTTATTCAACATTCTGGAGCTAGAGGAATTTTCTGGGTGAACGTTTGGAGCGTACTGAAGCACAAGTTGTCAGTCACCTTCTGGTTCTTACTGAAGATCACAGACTTCACCTTATCATTTGCTCGCCAGCATCTCTAGCAGCCTCTCTTAAGGAACTGTAGGAGTGGAGAGCAAATGATATTCATGGCCTATGATGTGCTCCCTTTTCTAGATATGCAGCGGTGTCTGCTGGGCATTTTTCATGTGTACACAGTTAACGTGAAAAAGATGTAGATAATTTCTCCCATCTGCAAAAGCTAAAGGCTTGACTGTCGAAATGCTCGATAGGACAAGATTTACACCAGCAGTGAATGCCTTTGAAAAATCCCAGATGGCTTCCAACAGGCAAGACCTATTCATTGGCATTGGCCTACTTTTTTTACTGGTGAGGGGGTAGACATTAGTAACAAGCCTAGTTTAGTTGTCCCTCTGAACATAGTAACTGCGCTTTCCATCTGCCTGGTCTCATGCTGTCAGCAATGTTTGGATGTATTTTACTGTAAAAGCAGTAACAGGTATGTGAAGAAAAAAGTTGCTAATTAACTCAGTGTTAAAATAGATGCTCCTGCTGAAAATATCATCATTGTTATTTAAAAATAAGTTACTCAATGACTGCGTTTGACACCTAAGAATAATATACAGCCATGAATATTATAAATAGCTTTTTCTTCTGATTGTTTGTTGATTGACATAGATATATAGTGATATCAAGTAGTGATAGTCAGCTCAGGAGTAGAAGTACCTCCTGGGAAGGAATGTCTACATAGCAATAGCTGTATATGTAAATCTCCAAATCACAGATGACAGATAGGAAGCAAGAAATGTCAGGATAGGTTACAAAAACAGAGGCATCTGTGGAACAGAATTTGAAGACATTGATCCATAACAGCACTAAATGAAATCAGATAATTCATCTGGTAAGAAAAATTGTCCTGGAAATTCTAAAATTCTTTGCTCTTGCTTCCATCTAAACCCTCTGGCTTATAGCCTCATCTTTTCACTTACTTTAGCATCCATTATCTTTTTTATCTTTTTTTAAATATCGCTGTCTCTAGGAATGTACATAGTAACTCTAGGCAGTGATTTAAGAGCATTGGAAAGTGTCTTCTGTTCTGTTTTTAGCCATTTTTAACCACTTCATTGTAGTCCCCCACGTCTGTACTCTCAGCTCCAGGCACATCTTGTAATCCATGGACATAACCATCCTAGAGGCTACCCGGGCATGTTTGGTAGCACTTTCCTTAGCAACTTAAGGAATCTAAGCACATGCATGAGCTGAAATACTTGCGGCAACGGTGAAGCAGTAACATGATGTTTCAGGGAGCACATGGTTCATGAGCACATGAGCATCTGCTTGTTTGGGCTCAACAGACTAATGTCTAATTAAGACCATTAAGAAGAGATGTTGAGGAGAAGCAGGCATGCAGGCTTGTTAGAGCTCAGTCTGCCGTCGCGTGCTGAGGTATGCCTGTCCTCTGCGAGCCTGAGGTTGCCAACCGTCCGCGCAGCTGAGCAGGCTCAGTTGCTCACAGCCGTCTGGAGCGTGCAAGGAGTGACAGCGTGCCACCCCAAAACGCCGGGCTGGCAGGCAGAAACAAGCCTGCATACCGTGAGCTTAACCAGCTGCCTGTGCGTACACCTCAGCCTAAACCGCCCTCAGTGCCGCTGCTTTGCAGCCCTGTTGCAGCAGTGGTGCAAGCTCGCGGTTCAGCTTTGCGCCGGGTCTGGTGAGCTGCTGAGTTACGGTCTCGCCGCTCGTGCTTACTGCCTCTTGCTATGGGGATTTTGCCCTTTGAGCTCCTTGTGAAAATAGTCTTTGATGGCTGGATTACATGCTGAAGTGTTTAGTTTTAGGTATTATCTGTGTGTTTCAGATTGGTGTGATAGATTTATTAAGTAAAGTCATAAAAAACTTTTATATTTTTTATTTATTATGTATACCTATAATTAAATATGAATTTTATACATATATTTCTATATATCTAAATTGTGTAATTTTATATATTCTTTGTGGTTGGTACAAACTCTTTAGGAGAAGAAAAGTCATATTGTACCAAAAACAAACTCTTTTTCCAACAAAGATTTTTTCTTTTTAACTATGATCAATGTTGAATATCTGAAGTGTTTTGTCTACTTAATAGCAATACTACCTGTTTGCCTGAAGAACCCAGTTATATACATCAGCTATATTCACTGACATAAATGGCAACATGTTACCTCACAAATAGAAAAACAGATGGAAAATACGGAACAGACCACTTTCCCCAGATGAATGCTTCGGAAACAAGAGGTGATAATGTGCAAAACCCTGGTTGCTATTTTAAAAAGGGCGGTTTTTTATCAGTGAATTTTCATAAAACTTAGATTTTGTTAACTAGTTCAAGGTTGTGAATAGGAACATCATTTCATGCTTACTTATTTCATACTAATATAACTAATTTATTTATTTAAAGCAACAAAAATACAAGCTTAGGTCTCTGAAATTTTCTTGGAGTTTTGGAGTCCAAGCACTAGCTTAACTGGTTTTAGGTCAAAATTTTGAGACATTATTTCATTTTATTTTCAGCCAAAATTACTTTTTATTACATCTGAAATTAGGGCAACAGTCATTCAGGGGGATTGGTAGCAGTTATTGGTTACAAGAATGTAACTGTTTCGTCACTGTTTTGTTCCAATATTGAAGTTTAATCAAATTTCTGGATTTGGACTGTATCTGGCCTCCATCCTGTCTATAAAGTCTTTATTGAAGGAAGAAAAAATATACATGACCCCAGTTTGCCAGATGGACATTAGAGCATTGCTTAATTTTTTCTACAGCTCACAAGAGTTTTAGAGCATTGTTTTCCAAAAATACCTTGGTGGAGTGAGTAATAAGCACCCTATCTATGCTAGACTGCTTTTCAGAAATATGTGAGTATCTTAATTGCTAGCTGTCTCATTCAGGAGAGAAGAGCTGGAAAGAAGCTTACAGAGACATAGCTGTATGTAAAATTTCATAACTGACAGATTTACAGTACCTTTTCGTAAAGTTTAATTTTGATTCTGAACCATTTGTAATGTTTAAATTCTGGGGCATAGGTTTTTTCTGTTTTGTTTTTTGGGGTTTTTTTTGGTACCGCATTAAAAACAGCATTTGCTGCTAAGTTGTCAGAGAAGATATAAGAGCAAGATTTACAGTTACCTTTTGTTTGGTAACAGGAGAAATAAAAATTCTTACTTCCTCCCTGGGTACAAAGTTTTCCTCCCCAAATGCCCCCTCTTCTTGAATCAGCTGCTTTAGCTGGCTGGCTTAGGACATGAAGAGCTCTGTCCTGTGTCCTGACCAGTTTTTAGGCAACAGTTTTATTTATTTTTTACTTTAAAAAAGTGTAAATTGCATGTGAAGTGTTCACATGTGGATTTGCTTTGTGGATTTGCTTCCAGCCTTGTCTGAGGCCCTGCCACACCGAAGGAGGACGGTGTTGCTTACCGAGCGTTGTGTCTGTGCCTCGATGCTCGAGATGCTGATCTCTGGAAGCCTGATCGGTCGGATCCAGCTGGTCTGGTGAGACTTCCTGGGATCGGGTTGCCTTTTTGTCTAGATTCCTTGAAGATTTCATTTTTCCATAAAGAATAGCCTGTATTGCATAAAACAGTGAAAATTATTGGCTTAGTTCATACACTAGGCTAACTGAAACATCATCTCAAACATATTTTTCCCTATTTGAAAATTCTTTTCTCCCTTTAAGCCCCTCCCAAATGAAATAGAAAGTTGTCACTTGACACAAATGCATTCCTCTTGGAAGAAAATGTTTTAGCTAGGAGCTTTTAAACTTGTTTTTAACTTAATATAAACAATTCTAAAAATCAGAATGTCACTTTAAAAGATTTTAGTTTAATCTTTGACGACATTGCATTTTTTACCATAATATTTTGACTAAAATATTTGAGAAAAAAATTCGTCATAATTCTTAATTAGCAAAGCTCATAAGGATAATTGGATAATCGTGTGTTTTGGTTATTGCCTTTTGCCTTATGGTCCTGTGATACCGTAGTGTAAATATAGCTTACAGATCTGGAGCTGAGTTACTGCCCTTTTTAAGAAAACAGAATCTCAAAGGAGGAAACGTAGGGGAAAGATGCGGTTGTAGCCTGCCGTAAGCTAGGCAGGAAGACAGTCTAAAACCCAGCACGGGCACTCCTGTGCTTTAGTCTGGGTTACCTAGCAACTGGGGCGACTCAGATGAGGCAGGATTTAGCTGTTCTGCTGGGTTTGGATGCGTTTTTAAGCTGCTGCATTGGTAAGAAGTTTTTTAATATGTATTTGTTTTTAAAACCTTTTGCAAGGAAGAAAGTCATCTTTTCTTTAAATCCTGTTAACAAGAATGATGATACCCGCGCAAATAGGTTGAGTATGTCTTATGCAGCCCTTGCAAATCATATCATCTGGGTTGTGTCTTCTAAATAACTCAATTGGCAAAGAACATAACAGCAGTTTGTTTTCTCCTGGTAGAGAAGAATATGGATTTATTTGCATCTTGAGCACTGAAGGATGTAGTAGGGAATGATACAATAGAAATTCCAAACCAAATTTTCTTTTTCCTTTGATGTGGTCTTATGCCAAGATCAAACCACAATAAATTTTGTTCCCTTAACTTTTGCTATAAAAAGAAGCAGGAAGGGAAGAAGAGTGAGATAAGGCAAACTTTGATTGAAGGAAATGTCTGTTTGGCCCAAAACAAGATGTTTTATCTCCATTTTGAGGATATTATAACAAAAACAAAGCAGTGGAAATACAAAATCAATGAGGAAGAAATAGAGATGTTACTGCATTTCCTCCTAGCTTTTTCCACCCCTCCTAAAGACATTATTTTAGCTAGAGCATAATTAGAGGGAGTCTAGTGCAATTCTTTCCCTTGTCAGTGGATTCAAACCCATGTCTCCCACCTCTTTGAAGAAAGGCCTATGTTTTAGCTGGATATACGGATAACCTTTTTCAGCATGAGGATGGCCAAACAGTGGGACAGGTTGCCCAGACAGGTTGCATGGTCTCTTTGGAGGTTTTCAAGACTGGACTGGATAAATCCCTGAGCAACCTAGTCCGGCTCCAGAGCTGACCCTGCCTGGAGCAGAAGGTTGGACTTGGGACCCCCAGCATCCTTTCCTCAGGTTATCCAGTGGTCCGAAGATGATAATACCAAATGGCAAATTCTTCAGAAGAGAAAGAGGCTCAAGACCTTTCCTAATATCTTGTACTTTTCTTGATTCAGAGTCTAGGTGCCTAGGGTGCTAACAAGAATACAGTGTGTCAACAAATGTGCTCTCTGCTGCAATTAATAGCCTTTCTTGTAAAGCAAAACATCATCAACAGATTTAAAACTACTTTATAGCCTGGTGTCTTCTGAGGCTGTGGAAGACCCGAGTTCAATTTTTTTTTATTATTTTTATTTAAACTGTTCAGAAGAGGTTTGAGGCCATGAATTCTGGTATCTCAAAAGAGTGCCCTCATTGCCCAGCCCAAGCACCGTTCTCTGCGTCCACCGATGGAAATGCGAGTGTTGCACGGCAAGCCGAGTAGCGTTAGCAGGGGGATACGGAGAGCAGCTCGCCGTGGCATGCTCCGTGGGGACTCCACGGGCGGTAATCGTGCCTGATCGCAGGTCTTCCTGGACAACAGGAGATTTAGGCTGAGCTCACCTTAGCTGAAAGAAGGAATCAGGTCCAGATCTTTTTATTTTGTTCAGAGCTGTGAAACAAGCCTGAAACATTTTCCTTCAAAAAACTTGGCAAATTGAGACTACATCCATTAGACATTTTGGATTCACTATTAGGTATAAAGAATATGCCTAAAAATGAAAATCCTTTCAAATAATGTTAATTCTTCTCTCTGCTGTCACTTATGTTATAAACTTAGTGTTCAGTATGCTACCCAGGCAATCCAAAATGTTATAGAGGCAATCCTCTGTTTTAAACAGTTATTCCATAAAGCTTCAGGCTACTATTAATTTTTGTATTCAAGTATTTTCCTTACTGTGTTTCACAAACCATGAAAATTTTATTCCTCCATTTTCTTACTAATTCTCCCATTGAATCCATTGTAAAACTTTAAATTATACCTTTTTTTCTCCTTTTACACTAGTGACTCCATCAGCCATCATTTCTACTGCCTGGTTGTTTAGTGCTATAAATGTTGGTGACAGAAATAATAGAATTTTTATTGTGGCTGTAGGCAGGCGTTGAGATTCACTTAGGATGGCTAGTGACACTCATGTACTGCCAGCCTGACCTGTGGGGACCTGTGTGCTGTGACACAACGAGGTTTTGTAGTATATCACTTATAAGTACTTTTGCTCCCAGGAAAGTCCTGTCATCATAAACAGGCACCTCCTTTTTTTTCCCCTCCTCCTTGCAAAATGGCATGTAACTGCAGCTGTGTAGTTGTATGGTTTTGGTATTCTGTACGATAGTGTGACAGCATGGAGAACTCCCGATGCACCCTGCAGTATTTTCCTCCTTTTTCGTTCTCAGTTATATGAACATCAGGATAGTAAATGCCAGGGTTTTTTTGACGGTGTTGCTTCCTGTCACTTGACAGTCAGTGTCCTCGCAGTCCTATGTCCGCTGCTCTTCAAAGGCTTCCCGTCACCCCCTCGTCTGCCTCCAATGCCCTGTGGCACTGGCATGTCATCTTTGAAAGCAACGTTTGGTGCGGGTCACTAAGGGAAGTGCCAACCTTGAAAATACTGATTCCCGACAGTGGGCAGTACCGAGGCCCAGGGCAGCCGCCGAGGCCTTTTGAAATCCATGGATATCTGTGTGGTTGTGACGCTTTTCTGTTGTTGCTGCTTTTTAACCCCACATTCCTCAGCTGTGATCCATGCCACAGTACCTATGTATAAATATGTATAGAATAAATATCTGAAACTCTTACTGATAATCACCTGTCAAACTATGGCTGATGATCTCTAATATTCTAATGGTTTAAATATATTTATGGTTGCAGAGAGTCATAAGACTTTTCTCCAGTCATCTTTTATGCGCTTATTGGCTGATGCTTGAGTATCATATATCTCAAAAGCCTGACATTCAGAAGACTTATAACTTGGGAGGCTATATTAAATTTATCTGAGATTTACAGGGTGTGGTAACTATCCAGTTGTACCGACAGTGTGACAAAAACAAGAGAATCCTTGTTTGTAAATAGCACCAGTATCTTGCATTTAAATAGAAGATTGAAGAGGATGTCTTTTAAAATAATTAATGCACAGATAAAGCATGAACATTTGATAATTTGTCACAGACAAAACTCTAAAACACTTCTTGGTCAAACACTTCTGGAAGTGAAATTTCAGCTTTTATTCTCCAGACAATTAACAGGCTATTGACAGCAACAGTAACTCTTCATTTGACTCGTCAGAAGCTCTTATTTCCTCAGTTGCTGTTAATGTGAAGATTAACATGCTGTAGCTGATCATGAAAAAGCAACCACTGTGAGGTGCACACCACATGGAGGTGCTTACTGGGGCTGGAGGTGCCACCAGTTCCTAGTAATGGATGTTACAGTATTGCATAGCCTGAGGAACAGAGCATGGTTCACTCCAGGTTTGAAGGTGGAGTGAACTTCATGTTTTAAATTTTCAACAGCTCCATGTAGATGAAGTTGAGTTCTTACCTGAAACTGTTTGTTGCTTTTGCAACATTGGCTTGCAAACTTTCTGCATGAAGCATTGTTTTTAGCCACTAGTTAATATTTGACTAGGCTTCCTTATGCCCTTTAAAGCATCAGTGACAATGAGCATTGACAAGAACAATACTACTTTTCTTGGAGTCACATGCTAGTATGGTATTAAATCTGATTTTATTAATATTTTTAAGATTTTTGCAGAGAAAATGAGTTGGGGGAGAACCTAACGTTAGGATTGCCCAGCTGGCAGCAAGGAAGAATGTTTTTGTTACTGCTATTTGCTTTTTATGATATTGTAATTTTAAGTATAATGCTTTAATCTAAAGAAGCTTTCATTTTATTAGAACAATAAACAAAGTAATAGAAGAGTAAGTCTATTAGGTCAGCAAGCAAACATCAGCAATCAGATGTGGTTACCAGAACTCAGATTTTTTAGTTGATTATAACAGAAAATGGAACAAATAGAAAAAATATAGACACTTAAAATTAAGAAAGATGAATATATTAATCATTTGAATAATTAATACTCTTATTCATGGTTTTAAATTTCAAAGGCCAAATTTTCAGGAAGTGAAACACTTGTGATTTTAAAATTTTGATTTGCTCCTTTATCCTGACCTCTGAAAGTACACATTTTTTTAACAGTGGCAGTTAAAGGTTTCAAAAGGCATTAATCAAAATGCCAGCTATAGCCTTAAAGTGCAACATTGGGAAGATACCTGTTTCTTTATGTAGGTTCAATTTAACCTAAAAATGATACTAGCCTACACAACTTACTCCAATACATGAAATACTAAGAAATTTTCATGTGTAGTTTTTCTTCCCCCAGTTAACTGCAGATGGGAAATATAATTTCCAAAAGTGTAATATACTGATTGTGTGGTAAAGAGATGATACTTTCCTAAAACACGGGGAATTCTACATCCTGAGCCAGATTCTGTCTTCTGACTGTCCTGTTTCCATTGGTTTGGCAGTGCAAAGAAAAGCAGCACAATCTGGCCAAGGAGGAGGCTGGTGGTGGGGACCATGAGGTCTTTCCTAGCGCTTTCTGCTCCTAGGCTCCGTACCGTTACTCATGCTCGGCCCAGCTGTGCAACATGAGGATGCTGCCAGCTCCCCAGCTGAGTTGTATCTGGGGAAGGGTGAGGGGGATGTTTTTAGTGGACAGAACCGGCTATCTAGCTTCTGGAGAGCTTTCCACTTCTGGCTACATGCTTGATGGGGATTTTGATGCAGGAGATGGTTCTTTTATCTAGCTTTAGCTGTGTCACAAATGCTCACAAATCTGAGGATGCCTCGCTGTTTAGCAGGATAAGTCGTAGGCTCATACTAAGACTCTACCTCTTCTTCTAGATACAGTGTGCATCGAGGCTGGGAAAAATTTCTTTTTTCGTCAGCCTTGTTCACATGCAGGCTTGCATTTGATTTTCCAAAAGAAACTGTTTCTGCTTGTCATAATGCAACCAGCTGGGGAGGGTTTAGTGAAAATATCTCCAGAGAGAACAGCAGAGAAATGGATCCAGGCAGCAGATCCTCCCCTTAATATTGTAACAGTTTGGTAAGTTCCATCTGAAAAATAAAAAGCTGATCTCTCTGCTGAGTCATAGACCCTGTGGAGCCGAAGTGCAGTAGCTGGAGGTCTGACGAGCCGGGAGATGCCAGGGTACTTGAGTTGAGGCAAAGGTGAGGTGAGTTCATTCAGAAATATTCTCCAGTATATTACTTGTATAAAATGATTTTGAAATCTCCTCAAAATATATTGAGAGTTTAATTCGGTCTGTGTAACTGTACACTTACATTGCTGTGTTACAGTGTTTGGGATTGCATGGCTCTTCTAAGGCAAATGCATGGGAAAATCGTGGTAGTAATCGCTCCCTCATCTACAGGAGGGTCTAGTCCTGCATCAGAACCATGCTATAAATTTCACTGTCTTTGTAAGCAATTGTTCTGAATGCTGTTCTACATGTACTTGCAACCTGCTCTTCCATTTTCCTAACATGTACGTTAGCAAGTCAGGTCAGGAAAGTCTGTATCTGTAAGGAGGAACAGGGGAGGCAGCTGCATATAGAGTTGTTTTGCTGAGAAAGCAGGATGATCAGAAGAACAAAAAAGATTTGCTTTTGATGGAAGGGAAAATTGCTTTTGTCTGTTTTCCTCTTGCAGATCTACTAATCAGACTGAATGATCAAGTCACTTGTTTCCTCCATGAGTAAAATATCCCTTGCAGTAAGAAGCTTATTTTCAGTTTTAGAGGCCCCCTTTAAAGTGTCCTCAGTCTATTCTGCTTTCCTCACGTTCATAAATCTCTCTGTAGGTATTTGGCTTTGTACTTTTCCAGTCTTTGCATCAAATTTTGTTTGCTGAGGTTTTAACAGCTTCACACTTGTTTTTGTACCATGGTTTGGTGGTTCAACTACACACTCAAAAGTTTGTTTGCTTTCTGAAGCTTTTTCATCTTCTTAAGTCTACCAAACTGGGAATGAAATCCAGAGAACACGGTCATGTGGGAAGGAGGGAGTTAATTTGTTGCAAGAGCTCCAGTTAGATTTCCTAACACTAGAGAAGCTGTGCATAGTACATACGTACAAAGCATTCACTGATAACCATTTAAATATCGCATTTGACATTTGAAAGTAACTTCTTTTTCTGGAAGTACCGATGATGTATATATTATGTGGCAATAACTTCAAATGTATGTGTGGAAATTTAACCGGTTGTCACTTTACCTGTAAGTTACGGATTTATGTTTTAGGAGCATTTCAAAAGCAAGCATTACAACTAAGATGCTGCAAATAAATATGTGTTTCCTTATAGTTTTTTCTAGGTTTTTAAAAAGTAAACAAAAAACTCGTCAATGCCATTAGGGGATATGGTTTTAATGCTGCATGGGTAATCAGCCCAGCTAAAACTTTTCTTCCACTGTGCAGAACTCTGTAGCTTGAGCCAACGTTCCCTGATGGCAGTAGTAGAACTTGCCATCCTGTATGTTGTCAGCACAGAAGGCAGAAGGATGCATTTGACTTCTGGATTTTGCAGATACTTCTTGACAGAAGAGCAGCGAGACAGCAATGCTGTATGCCGTTCCAGGCTTGGAGCGAGCACTTGGAAATGGAAGCAAACTCTTCTGCAGCCGCTGCATCATTTAAACCTGTACTTGTATTTATCCTTCCATGCAATTTGCAATTCTGTCTCCCCAGCTCCACTTGCATTCCCCAACCAAGTGTCTGCTCGGCCTCAGAAATCTGTCCCAGTCAGATTCAGTTCATCCTGGGCACTTGCCTCCTCTCATATCTGTCAGATCTCCTGCTCCAGATCATCAGTCCCGACTCTTCCATCCAGTCAGGTCCTGTTTCCTTTTCCTCTTCTGAAATGTGTGCAGTCCCACCTTCTGACACATCTTCTCCCTCTCCACCCCTCTTTTTTTTCTCTTTTTCATCGCTGAGCCCCTGGGCTCCCTTTCTAGTCACCTTACCCAGGCAGCTCTGTTTCCAGATTTTCTCTTCACTCTACTCCCTGTCTCATCAGCATGTTTGTCCCACTGTTTTATTCCCCCTTCTGGTTTAATTTTACATTTCTGTATTGGAATTATATGGTTTTTTCTTTCATCTTGTTTTGTGTCAAAAACAATCTCATTAAATCAAAGGCCCCAACAGCTTTGTTAATGCGCATCTTGCCCTGCCTGATGCAGTTCTTCCAAGGAGAGCCCAAATCTAAGCTAAGGATATATTGCTGCTTTGTGGAGCTGATGATTGTATGGTCGTTTTGTGCTGGGAACTATGAACTTTTCTGAAAGTTCGTTGAAGACAGAATTTTTGGCATATTTTGCCATTAAAATCAATTTTGTAGCCTTAAAAAAAAAAAGCTGATGAATTTTGGCTATTTTTTCCCCAAAAGCAAATGAAAAATAGTTTGTAGAGGTTGACTGCCATGTGGAAGGCTAAAGCGTTCCCGGACTGAAGCAACTGAAAACAGTCTCTAAGAATAAGAGTGCTAACCTCAGGGTAGACAGTACTCCAAGGAAAGCTGATGTTTGCATGCATTAATATATTCTCTCTTTCTGATTCTGTGCAATTAACTTCTTAATACAACATTATTTATCTTGTTATGCTTGCTGAGGGCATGATCCTTGACCACTGAAGAAAAAAGGGGTTTCGTCACTGACTGCAATAGGAACAGGATCAGACTTTTAATTATACTGCAGTAGGGAACAGTTGTAAGGGAAAAGAAAAGGTCTTGGAAGTAGTATGCATATCTGTCATGGCCATCTAAACATTTTACTTCTTTCCTTTCTTATCTGTAGTTTGCTGCATGGCAGCTCTGAGGTAAACTTCTGAGCAGTGGCCCTTTCTGTCAGTCTGTCAAAGCAAAATGGACTTAAAATACCTGAAAATTGCATTCTTGTTCATTCTCCCTTCCATCGTGGGAGTTCCATGGCTCAGGATGTAAATGTGCGTCCAGGCTGCCTGACCAACCGGATCCAGCTCTGAAGACTTTAGTGCAGGCACTCTTAAATGCTATGCTGAATATGGACACTTGTTTTAACCTGGGCTGTAAACTCTGCAATCAGCTCTGTGCTTATTAAAGGCTAGAACCCAACCCAACCCAGCTTGATTTCAACTGGGCTGCTTCTTCTATGAAACAAATAATATGTAACATAATGTTTTTCCTGTTGGGTGATCTAATTGAGTATAAGTTTAAAAACAAATGTGAAGACATGTTAGCTCTATAATGCTCATTTGATGCAAGCTGGGAGTAAGGTGAGACATTGCCAGAAACGAGGACAATCTCATTGTCTTTCTCATTATGTTGTTGTTGGACTGTTAGACTCCAGAATCCTATTTATAGACTGTATTATTATTATCAGACTGAATATTACCTAGCACACGGTCCACAGACTAATATTAAACTTGGGTTAGAGGGGCCAATTACCCATCTATACACATCAGAGCTGAAAGATGTGTGGCTAATGTATTGTGAGTGCTCAGTGAGGAACAGAATTAAGAGTGAAATGATAATCCTGACTGAAATAGCGAGTGAGGATGCAGGTGTATCACCTTGAGGAGCTTTAAATTCAGAGGTATTTTCTGCAGAACTCTGGGTTATGTAGGGAGAATGCTTTAAAGAAATGAAACTGTGGAAATTAAAATGCGTGTCAGAAACTGTGTAGAAATGATAGCTCACAATGAGAAATGAAGCTGGATCTTACAAGTTATGGCTGAAAATAAACTGAAACTGCAGTGATTTTTATTGTGAGCCTCATTAAAAAAACCCAACAACTTGCACTACAAAGACTGCATGATAATTTTAATGATTTTTCTATTGTTTTTTTAGCATCCTTCTGCAGTCAGAGTACGTGAAAGCTGGAACAGAGAGGAGAAGCAAAGATCTCTTAATGCTGTAAATTTTATGGCTGGTGCTGTATCTGTAAACTAGAAGAATTTTCTCTTCCACATTCTGCTGTGTTTTTTCAGCAGGCTGCCTTGTTTCGTCTGGAGGGTTTGTGTTGTGCAACACCTTTCAGTGAAACCGGGGCTCCGTTACCAACAGCGTGCTGGAACAGGGAACGGTGTGGTTCTTAATTTGGGAAAGGATCTACGTAGTGTATATTCAAAGCAAGGGTTTCAGAGCCGCTATTTCACATGGTTTTGCTCTCGACCATACTTGTAAGGCATTTGCTGCAAAACTGCTGCTTTTAGCATTGCTGCTTATGTTACTGAAATCGAACCCAGAGAGACAATACAGAGTTGTTGTGGTACCTTTTATAAATGCTGCCTAAGAGTGTGTTGGGGCGGTTCCTGTTGGTTCTGCTGCTATTGCCCAGCAGCTTGCGAATTCATCTGCACAGAGCAAAGTGCGGGTACCACATCAGGATGGCAGCACTTTTCTCCCATTTTGAATTTGGCTTGTGGTCATTTAACTGATTACAGAAGAAGCAGAACAATGGAGAATTGCTGCGAGTGGTTTTAGCATGCAATAGAAAATGGAAGATTCATCTTTCCACGGGGAAAATCACGTAACTATCTCCTGCTGGTGCCTTTTAATGACACTGGGTTGCTTACTCTGGCATTATTGTGAAAAAGTAAAGGAAACATTCTCTTCACCTCATAATATCAGTCATTTTATAGCTGCCTGTTAAATGTCTCTATCTTCAATCACAGATTGTAACTTTCAGTTCCTGGTTGTATCAATTATGTTTCCTTTAGATGAATCCTGGTGTTATAAAGAGCACCTACCACTTACCTTTCTGCAGCATTACAATGTTTTTCATCTTACTTCCTGTCTCCTGCTATTACAATCTAGTATTTTATTTACCTTTTAGGCTGCATACACAACAGATGTTCCCAAAGACAACTTGATCTTTACTTCAATATCTCTGTGTTCAGGATATGTCAAATTGTACTTTTAATATACACTGTCTTATACTTTCCCATATTGAATTTCATGTTGCCTAGTTACCTAATTTTCTAGTCTGGGGTTTTTATTCTGTTTTTCTTGTATTTTTCTTGCTTTATATTCCCCTCTCATCTTGATTAACCTAAATAATCCTATATTATCAGCAGATTTTGACATCCCACCCTTCGTTTTCTTTTACAGGTTGCCAGCAGAACATCAAACACTGCGAGATCTAGATCTGATCCTTAGGGTTCACAGCCATCAGTGTCACCATTCCAATAGTTTATTCCTCCTTCGTTCCTCGCTCCCATCCATGACCAGAATTTATCCTACACATTGCGTTATAAGTGTTCTTAAGCAGTTAATTACATACCTTTATACAGGTTACACTGTATAGAGTGCGAAACAGATTTAGATTGACAGTCGTATATCCTTTACACGTGGGGTTTCATTCAGATCACATTGGTTAGCACAAATTCAGCTCAAATCTCAGTTCATGAAATCCTTTCTCCTGCTGGCAAGTGGCTGTCTGTGCAGGTAGTCACAGGAGCGTCAGTGCATCTACTCGTGCATGGAGTTCTTAGAGGTTATAGGCTTAATGGCATAAATGTATTTGCACAGTTCTTTTATATGTTTTTTTTACCAAAATGGGCTGCTTCTAAAATAGAGTAACCTTAAATAGTGAGGTTGTGTGTAGGTGATCTATCATGCAAATGTAAATGTGTATGTGTGTATTGGAGGAGTAATGAGCCAGGGTAAGGGGAGGACGTAATGCGGAGGACTTATCTCCCAGTCTTTCAGGGTTATTCCTCTTGGAGCAGTAGTCTGAATGGAATTGCGCTTAAAAGGATTTCCAACATAAAGTTCCTCAATTATTCTGTAGAAAACTCCAGCTGGTATTTTGAATCAAGTGTTCTTCTCTGTTACACATTTTCAAGGGCACGTGTTATATTCTTACTAAACTATACCTGATCTTGGCCAAAAGGTCAAGAAGTGATCCTATCCTATGTCCTTCATGCATGTAGAAATGATAGTAGGGATGGATTTGGCTGTTCCTGTCTGTGTTAGAGCTGCATCTTGAGGTCTCAGAAGTACCTCCCCCCACCCTTACATCTACTGCCCTGCATTATTTGTGAGGTGCATGTGGAAGTGTCGTTACCGTAAAGAGAAATTCCATTTTTGTTTGGAGGATAACAGGGCGCTCTAAATGGGCTGATAAATTAGTAAGACTGAAATGCGGATTTGAATTCTTTCATTTGACCATTGCATATAGAAGAAACGGTGGATCAAATGTCACACATCAGCTGTCTTCCAGAGTACTTTGCGTACTTGTTCCGTTTTCCTCCATCAGCAGAGAGTCTGCCTCAGCGCAGCGGCAAGGATTGATTGCAGTACTCACTCCAGCAGCCTTTATCCAACGGGCAGCAGTTTCTGTCTGCACTCAGGCATGCAGCCCTGCTTCTCGCAGCCAGTCTGCCACCTGCCTTCTTAATGTAGATGCTGGCTGCTGTTAGGAGCAAATAATTGAACTAAAAGTCAGAAGCCAGATGGATGCATCCTCTGAGCTCAACGTTGGTACCCTGCAACCCATACTAGAGTAATGTGCTCTAGAGAAGTACATGCAGAAAGCTAAAAGATTGGAAAATCCTGAGGTCTAATCCCAGATTACCTATATGCACCAGTAAGCAAATAGAAAAAAAATCATATGTATCTGTTTCCTGTCTGTAAATGGAGATGTTTGTGATATGTAGTTAATCTTTTGGCACGTTGTGTGGCTCCCCAACCAGCTGAGTAAAGAGACATGATTAATGAGTTCAGGTAGTGAAAGGAGGGAATGAGGGGCATCATTTAAAAAGGCTGATATATATTTCTACAGTTTCTGGTACCCATTGTGTATCATAGCTATTTCAAGGCAATCTGTAACCAGTAATGTGAAGTCTAAGGATTAGCAGCTGTTGGAGGGAAAGATGCGTATTACAGAAGTTTGCAAGTCCTTGTAGGAAATTAAAAGCAAGCATGGGAAACTGGAGTGTTAATGATAAGCAAACCAAGCTACAGAATGGAAAATGTCTTTGGCAGGCATTTTCAAGTCATTCCTTGTTTTGTGCTTTATTTAACTTTATAGTCACTTTTTATTTGTGAAAAGGCCACTTCTTAGATCAGTAGATTTCCTTTCACATATGTAATGAGTTCTGGAAAGTAATACAGTTTCTCTTTTAATTATTTGTTTCCCATGAAGCTGTTACTGATATGCAGATACCTTGTCTGAGAAGTGTCTAATGCTAATTTTCCTTGAAAATATATTACAGTAATCTACTTTTGAGTATTTACATTTTATATAACTGCTGCTTTAGCTTTTATGGTAGTAAACATCATGAAGTGTGGTGTGAACTGAACTGAGTAAACAAGAAAATATCTTCTTCTGTGTTCCCAGAGACAGAAAGATGGGGCAAAAAAAAGTCCAGTTGGCAGCTGAAGGTAGGAAGAATAGGAATAGAAAAATCTGACTTTTCCTGTTGCTTGTAATGGATTACAGTACAATCAAACTAAATACACTGGGGTTTTCTAGCCTGAATAGCAAGGTACGTAATACTAAATATTTTCTTTATTAGTCTTTAATATCTGGTATTGACATCGGGCCACGTGCACAATATCTCTGAAAGTTTTTATGTAACTCAGATTTCCCTATCGCTATTGATCTGTTTCCTGGCCAAGAAAAGCATGAAGACTGTTTCCGTGTTAGCCAATGTCCACTTTGCAATGAAGAAGGCCAGACGTCTCTGATTATTTCAGTTTTGTCAACATCATTTAATTTCGTTGGTCATGGTATTTGTTTCCATGACTGGGAGTGATCATGTGTTTACCGGAGTTGCTGGAACTGTGCTGGATAGCAGACACTGCCCAGTGATGTTGGGTAACGGGGACATCGACTGGGAAAGCTGCCACAAGATTTCCATCTGTCACCTCTCCCACACCTGTCCTCTGGAGACCAGGGAGACTGTACACACTGGAAATACCAGTTTTTTTTCTGGTGCTGTGTTATCTCTGTTTTCATTCATTTGAACAACACCGCAAATTTGGAAAATTCAACCAAACCGCTTCTGTGCTGCAGCAGCATTCAGAGTAGAGGTTGAGTGCACGCAGCTCCTGATGCAGAATGCGTTGGCCTGTTTCTTTAGTGGATTAGCACCAGAGAACCAAGACTGCAGAGAATGTTTTGGATTTGTTCTCACTTGTGGATGCACTCTAAGGCTTTGGTTTGTTGGCGGTTTCGTATCAAAGCCGTATTTGGTTTAGCTGTCTAACTAGGGGTCTTTCTTGTCATGTGTCAGGACATCATGACTTTTGGCTGTTATGCTTTCGCTATTAGTTTCTAAATGCAAATATCTGAGAATCTATGCAGAACAGATGTTGAAAGAAACACTTTCAGAGTATATATTCACTTCCACTTTTGCCTGAAGGCAGCTAGATGCAATAGATACTTTTTGTTAAAAATGACTTGATTAGTGGGTGGATGGAAAATGTGACTCTGGTGCATTCAATGATGGCAGGATTTAGCTGCACAAGGACAAGAAATGTTCTTGTTATGCTCTAATAATCACATTAGCATCCTATGCTGAATTGTACTTTTTTACATCAACACATCTAAAGTTATATGGACATTTTCTATTCCAAGTTTGGTTTATAAAACTAAGAAATCATTATTTATCTGCATTTTCAGTGTGAATAAATGTAAAACTGCACATGAAAAGGTGAGCTCTAGATCAAGTAACCTAAATGGGGAGAAATGATATAAACTGAGTATTGTTTATTGAGTAAAATATTTTTACCTTTTGATTTACCTTTAGATTTTGGAAAAAAGAAAGAAAACCTTGTTTTGCTTGCTGGTGTGTTTTGAAAACTTTACATATATTAAGCAACCAGATGTGGATCCTGAAATTGCAATTGCAAATAGATTCAGATATTTCCATTGCATCTAGTTTTGGCAGTGTCTTAGTGGCTAACTCCAAACTTCACTCGCCTCTAATCTTCCGGCCTCTTATAAAAACCACACTGAGCAACGTGTAGCCAGCTTGCTTCTGAAGTGGGATCTGATGACCACAGCCAGAGACATATGTAGACAGCCACAGAAATGAACTCTAGCAAGTAAATTTAAGTGAACCACTGGAGAGGATGAGTAGAAGCAGCTGCTGAGGTGCCTTTTTTACAAGAGAGCAATAGAGACTTTTACTTAGTTATCTGTCCTAAGATCATTGAGGTTCTGTCCCTTAACACAACCAGCAAGTGGACCTCAACGTCAACTTGGCAGTTGCTAGCTGATACTGGTCTAAGTATGTTATCCAGAACTGCTTTGTCCTTTTTATCCTCATAGCTGGTGAGGGAAGATGAGTTCTTTCAAGAATTGCAGTTCAATTTTAGTCAGTCACGTGAAACTCTCTTTCCACAGCAGTCATGCACTTCCTAGTATTTTTTTTTCTTTCTGTATTGGTCCCTGGATGTCTCTAGTAGGTGGGGAGAGGCCTCATGAGCCGTATGTTATCATTTAAGATTTAATCCCCCATGTACCTTTGTCATTCTTGACCTGGTAGCAGAAGGCCGTATAACATGGTATAATTTCTATTAACTTTCTCATCATCCACCCCCCCCACACACACACTTGAATGGTCCACCTTTTTTTTGAGTTGCTCATTCCAATTGCTTTTATCTATGTTGCTTATTACATTTAATATACCATTATAAGGATCGATGTTTGTTATGCTCGTCAGTAATTGAGATTATAGCATCTCGAGTGTGATAATGTATGTAAACTGGATGTGAGTCGATCTATCTTCCTGTTGTTAGTCTTGTTAAGAAAGTGAGCTCTCGTGTTGCAAATAGGATCCATTTCTTTGGGGAAATCTTTTAGCTTGCAATGTTAAAGCTAGGTTGAAACACTCTTACCCTTTTATTCCCTTTAAAAGCCTGAATTATTTTAGAAAGGGTCTATTTTTGACATGCTGAAAGGAAGTCTTAAACCCCGTTATTGTTCTATTGCATGAAACTGCAGAGAAATGCCAGCAATTTGCATGCCAACAAATTGACTAGAAAGATTGATGCAGCATCTCAAATCAAATCAGCTTTTAAAAAATCAGATTATAGCTTAAAAATTCGTAGCCATGTACATCTGGTTAATGCACAAAGAGAAATCACCTTAACAAAGTCAGCAGCAGTGAAAAAATAATGCATCTGCATTTCCTCAGCATAACAGTAGCTTCAGTTATGTGCCTCATACACAAGAAGACTTTTGTTTCATTTTACACTAAGCATTTCTTGTTCTTTACTGTGTTCTTTCCTATGTGCTTTGCACATTTTTCTTTCCAGATGTTGCTTTGTCTCTCCTTGTAGAAGCGCAAGCTCTGTTATTGCAAGGTTCATCAGTCTTTCTGCTTCATTATCTGGGAGGGGATTTGTCATTAGGATTTTAATCAAACATCTTTCGGGGGTGGTCTTTTCTTAGCCTTTTTAAAATAGATCCTTTCTTTGTAGTTGGAAGTATGTACCTAACAAACCTAACAGGACAGGGAGAAATATTCCTATCATGTAAATACTTATCATGGATTACAGGATGCATTGGTTCTGTTTTTAGAGTTTGCTTCAAAGCACGTGTGTGTCAATAGGAGTTTTTTCTACTGATTTCCATGCTTGAGATTTCTAGGAGCATCTTTGAGTTCTGCTCTCTATGCTCATAAGTGTTGTTAATTAGAATGGGTCGTTTATATACCTGAAGCAAATAGAAAAGAATTATTAAAGGAAGGTTAACTTACTAGTATTTGGTACAATCATGGCTAAATATAAATTTGCTTTCACACCTAAAATATTGCCCACCTTGAAAGAATTTCTCATGGTCGTCTGGAAAAAACCATCTTATTTGCTATTGTAAGGATTATTATACTTAAAGATTTAAGTAGTGCTATTCTTCAAAGCACTCAACTAACTCTGCTGTCCTTATTCTTCTTGACTACTTTCCTGTTTTGTTTTGTTTTTCATTATTTCCCCTGTACTTACCTGGAGATAATAGAGTAAGGGCAGGCTTTGCTGACTTGTGTCTGTGCATTTCCATGCATGGATCAGAAATGTAATGAACCCGTCCCTAGAGGCTTGACGAGATTCTTACAAAAAAAGAATAACAACCTCCAGACAGGTGGCTCTTGTGAATCATTGTACTTCTAACTCTGAGGATAAATAACAACTTAATATTAAAAGCTTTGTTCCAATAGGAGACAGATAAAACATACCCTGTGTAAACCACATGCAGAGCATGAATGTATGTCTAGTGATAAAGGAAAGGTTTTATGTGTAATTTCAATAAGCTTGAAACGCAACCAAAGTCAGTTGAAGTTTAAATGCAAAATGCAGAAATGCAAAATTTGATGAGCTACATGTAGCCAACTCCAAACTGAAGATGGTCCGTTTTTTCAGAATACATTCATACTTTAGCCATATATGTCAATATCAGTTGCTGCCCCAATTATTTTGTTTCATTCTTCTTTCAAAAACATTGCTATAAATTTCATATATGACATAAAGACAATGTAGATAGATGTGAATCGTACATTTTTTAGAAATACAACTTTATTTTCTAGTATTTATCTTGATACAATTGTCTTTTTCCTTTCACTCTCCTTGGCACAAAGCAGGCACGCATACAAAGGAAAAAATTCTGAGTGCTCGTGGAGAGCAAAGTGTCTACCACCAGCATTAGCGGCCTTTGCTAGCATCCTGGCAAAACCGCTTCTTGCTGTATAAAGGCCAAGGCTCTGTTTCTGTCCTCCCTCTACCCACTAGGAAAGCTGCTGGGCCATTCTCTTCTGTGCGGGTACCGACATTAGGCAATACATCTCCACTCTCATTTCTGTGCCTTAATGGAGTTCTTGTTCTGGCTCGTATTTTCACCATCCAGATTTTGACCATTTTTGAAGAGATAATCTTTGCTTTTAAATTGATGGTTTTAAGAAATGACTTTTAGGCACTTATTTTTTGACTTCCTAATATATTAATGACCTGATCATTATAGTGGATGAAAAGTCTCCTACCAGCTTAAGTGGAACTTGGCGCAAGGGCCTGATTCATAACTCGGTGAAATAAACGGAAGGAGCCTGATTTCAATGGGCTGAGTAAGGCTGCAGCGGAATAATGCGGTTCCCAAGTGCATCGTTTTTCTGAAGCTACTTCTGCCATTATCGCTTGCATAGACGCATCCTTTCGTAATGTGCATTAGAGCTGTTGTATGGAGTTAGCTAGCGTTTTTTTCCCTTTTTTAAAACCCCTTACTGCTTGCAAAATATTTCTGTATTTACTCTTGTTAACAGGTATTCTATTCAGTACATAACGTGTAATGACAGAGCTGTGCATTTTGACTCTGTTTCTTCATAAAATTTATTAGCTGTGAAAGGAAGTTGATTACGTAGCTGATTATTGGATGCATCATGAAATCTATGAAAACTATGAAATTAGATATGCAACAAGTCATTTTAAATGGTGATATGGTATTCCTAAGGATGGTGGCAGTAAATTCCATAATTTCTCATGCTTTACATAAATGCATTTATCTGTAATAGAATTTGGTCTGTTCCCATATACCTTACATTTACATCCAGCACTTCTTAATTATAGTGCATGTGTTGCAGTGTATTTTGGTTCATATGTGAGCCATGTTCAGTGGAATTCAGGAAGCTGTGAAAAGTAATTTATGTTGTATGATATCCAGTGGGAGGTATTCTGGTTTCTGTTGCATTTTTCTTACCTTTTTTTTTTTTAATAAAATATAATCTCCAGGTCAGGTTAAGGATTCAATTCCATGTATTTTCAATAGTTTTAGTGTTCACATTTTATAACAAAATCTAGTAGTAGTAAGGTAAACACTGAAATTTTGATCTCCTCAGCAAGGTTTACAAATAAGAGAAGGTTTTGTGCATTTCTTTTTCTTAATTTCCCCATAGTGAATTTTGGCAATTACTTTTCTTTAAGATTGCACCTTTGTAAGCAATGAGAATATATTATTCTAGTGTGTTCATCCTGGTGTCCTTTCGGTATCTAGCAGAGAATTTGCCTAGAACAGCGGTGACATGCAGATACACTATATGAGGGAAGCATTTTCTGCTTGAATTACTGAAGAATTGCTGGGATGCTCAGGAGGTATTTCTAGCTTTGTCATCAAATGTCTTCCTGACTTCAGGTGTGATACTTGGCCCGTCCTATGCTTAAGATCATTTTCAGTGGAACTTGAGCTCTTCAGATTTTGTGCTCTATAAAGTTTACCTGCTCTAGTTGTGCCAGAGCTGTGGGAAGCAATAGTTTTGAGCAGGATTTGGGGGACTATGTATGCTTTCACAAAGGCAGATGTATATAGAATTACATCAACCCTAAGCACTTAACGGTCGTAACTTTTGAAACAGCTTCTCATTATTTTATGAGTTGAATCTTCAGTAAAATGAAGTAAAAAGCTGACTATATGCATCTGGATTCCAATTCCTCTCCTGCTAGCTGTGATTGCGAGGGCTCCTCCTCCTAAAAGGGCTCCTTGGATGATGCTGGACGCCGCGGTCAGGGGGGCTGTCCTCTCCCCTCCCCACAGCAAGGTGCAACGTGTACCTTCATATTGAACTCATTTCCATATGTCTTGGTTCCTAAATGCTTTTTTCCCTTCTAAAAGTACTGTAATTCTGCATCTTATTCATTAGACTTATTATAAGTCATGTAATGTGATTTTTGTCTACACATGATTTCTACCAATCTCTTGTAATAACTAAACTCTTAGCATAAAAAGGAACAAGAAAAATACAAAAGCTAGTGAAATTCTGCTCAGTACCATGACTATGTGCTAGCACATACTAAAATGTGTAATTCTACGGAAAAATACTGATGACTTGCTGTTGCCGAAGTCAGTGCTACTCAAGCTTAAAATTGCTATTCTGATTTGTGAAAACACTGGCTTTTTTTAGTTAAAACTGACGGTAGTAACATTCTTGCTTTGTCTATTTTATCTGTGTGTAATTGTGGGACCTTTTTGTGATGTCTTTCTCCAGCTCTTTCCTTTGAGAAGGCAAAATCTTTTCCACTGTTGGCTTGTCTCCCAGTTTATTTTGAGAGATTGTAGGAATACATAGATCAAAACCAATAATTAATAAGAACTGATCTCAGTGAATTTTGCAGAGCTCTGTGACATATTGTGTTGCAAGCTTCCTTCAGGAAGGAATATAAGACTGATTTAATTACTCACAGACCACATAAATGAAAACTGATTCTGGAAATGATTCCCTTCCACCTGCTATGATGTTATCATTTGATAGAAACCTGTGTACTTAAAGTTTTATAATAGTTCCACCTAATTGTATAACAGTGTGTACAGGTGATTCTGGTTTTATAGTCATTATGGTTTTGCCACCCTGCTTCCAATTCTCATGTTGAATATTCTTCTAGTGTTACCCACTTCAAATATTAAGCAGCAAATACGAAGCACCAGTTCTTAAGTAATGGTAATGTGATACTTCAACAACTTCTCTTTTCTGAACTCATTTTTCATCTTTAAATTGGATATCATTCTTGGTTTTAATTTCTCTAGCAGTATTCTTGCCAGAAGTTTGCCCAGTGTAAAGAGAAGTGTGTTGTCTCTTCAGTTATTGTAATGCAAAAAATCTCTCGTTTCCTAGAATTCACCAAAGCTCTTTGTCTTCCATAGGGAACATCTTCCATTCACAGACCATGTCGAGAGGCTCACACTTGATTCTCTGAGACTTTGGACCTCCTGCCCTCACCAGGATTCCTCTTGTCAAGCAAATGTTCATATTCTGAGAGGAATGGTGTTAATCCCAAGCGCCGTCATCTCTGGTATGTGCTCTGGCCATTTCCTGTTTAAAGCATTATCAGAATAAATCTCCATAATCAGAATAAATCTCTTAGTTTGATCATATTCTTGCTTTCTTTTTTTAAATCAGCTTATGGGTCAAGTCCTGAAGTGCAGGTCCACATTCACTTTGCAAATTTGTGAAGTGGTTTGAATGTTGCCGCTCCCAAGCTGCTTTTTAACATCCCTTCACAAACTGATGATGATGTGTGGGCTCCCCTTGTCTGCTTTGGTACAAAATCAAGCAGTTGGCTCGAACCACCTCTGTGTGTAACTTAAACTAACACAGCCGACATTGCACTGAAGTGCGTGAGGGGTGCTTGCATCGTCCATTCTATCAGCTGAGCCCGAATTTCCAGCTGACAGGTTGTAGCAAGCAACAATTTCAATCACAGCAGTGGATTCAAAAGGCTGGTGAGTGATTTGGTACTCAGGTTAGAGAGAAGAGTGCCCTAAAGGAGGACCACAGCAGCCACTGGTGATGATGGCAAAGGCCAAGAGGGACACACTCACTATTAAATAAGTGTGCAGTGATGGCCTGAAATTAAGGAGTGGAATCTTAGCAACTGTCAAGAAAAGATTATTTAAATTACGATGTTTAGTACTGAAAAAACAGGTCTTATAAGCTATTCCTCAAAGAACAGACTTTTTCTGGACAATGAAGCAACTTCTCATTAGAGGTTGATTGGCATCTAGTAACTCAGACCCACTTTTCATTTGGAAGATGACTTGACTTTCTATTCAAATTGTTGTTTATTGCTATTAAATGTGAATTTATAACATCCGCTTGAAACTGCACACACATCTACTAAGAAATGAAACAAAATCTTCCAAATAAAAATATCCTTTTTCACTTCGAAAACTATGGTCAGTCTAGAAAAAGATTCTGCCTTGCATTAATGTCCTTCCATTGTGTCTAGTTCCTCAACATCCAGTTTACTGAGGATGAGTCATTCTGAAAATAAGTCTTATTTATGAAATCTAAAACCCAATCTTTTTGTTGCTACAGTAGAGCCTGTTATTTACAAGCTCATTTATAAATTGAATAAATCCAAGAACTGAAATTCTTTTATAACAGTGTTTCTAGTTAAATGCTGCCTTTCGCCCTCTCAAATCCAGCTGTGTTGTGTATTCACGTAGAAGAGGGTTGGAGCATTAAATAGTTAGTTATTTAGGGATGTTAATAACATGCTTAAAATGTTTTCATAAAGGGGTTTTGGATCATATGATGCCATCTGTGTTACTGTTGATTGTGGTTAATTATACAGGCATGAATTCCATGGGAAAATGGATAGCATTACTAGAACAGTTTGTTTGCGTTCAAGATAATGGAATGATACAATATTACACTGAATGAATTAAGTCTGAAATGCATTCCTCTCTAGTAATTGTACATAAATCAGTGGAATTACTCTGAGTTGCTCCAGTTTGAATCAGAACTTGGATAGGTGTACTGTTGTAATATTATTGTAATAACTCCAATGTATTTTTGTTCCTTGGGTATTACAGAGTCTCTAAGAAAAAAGAAAAATTAGCTTTCTGCATAATAGCCACTGTTTCTAATTTACCTAATTTCTTGACTTCTTTCAGCAATTTACATGTAAGAGGTGTATAAGTGAAATAGGTGGCATATTTAGGTAACAGTAAATTTATGGTTTTAAAAAATCACATGTTCTACATGTTGAGATTCAGTAGTAATTATGTCTTTCAGTACTTAAATTCTATTAATCTCTTCTGTAATCACTGTAAACTATTAACTCTGTAGTGCATTCACACATTTGAGACCAAGCTATCTTTTATATTTTAAAAACATGCTTTTGTGTAAAAATTCAGGTTGAAAAATCAATGGATGGGATTTACATGTGTGTTTGTATGCAGACAGCTATCTACACATACACACAGTAACTCTGCATATATAAATGTATATAAGCTACATATGTGTAGCTTTCAGAATTATGCCTGTAATTTTGTAAACATGGTCCAGCCATCAATGAGTTAAAACTAACTACAGCTGAGGGATTAATCTTTGAGGAAAAATTCAGGTCAGTCAGGGTTTGACATGTGTCTGTTAAAGCTGCTGTTGGAATTGACCTAATCCTAAGCAAAACTTTGGCTAGACTTCCATCTGCCAAAACTGATTACTGTATGCTTTTGTAAGGGCTACCAGAAGATCAGAATACCGTTTCATAAAATAAGTTTCAGGACTTGTTGCACACTTGGAAAAATTGATTGTTTTTTTCCCTTGTGGAAACTGAGACTAATTCTACAGTAGCCAATTGTTGATAAGTGGTTGTATTTCCTATGGCATATGGGAAACTCATGTTCAAATCTCTGTATATAGATGATAAGAAGTAGGAATACAGTTGAACTCTTCCATGTCGTAAGTCATGGTCCTAACCATCAGAAAATGGGCTGTTCTGGATGGAGCTTCTCAGGAGAATGATTGCTGATACAAAGTGACAAATTTAGAACCTTAATTCGGAATTTAGTACCTTGAACTTCCCCTTTATGTTCAAGTGGATCTCCTATCTTCTATTCTGTGAAGGCATTTGATTGCATATTGTAGTGTGTGATAGTACTTTACTTAATGCTTAATTTTACTTAATACTTTACTTAAGCACTTTACTTAATACTTGATATTTAATTCTTTATGCAGAGTGGAAGTCTTCAAGACAAGACATTATATTTCCCAGTAGGTAGGGCACTTGTTTAAGGGTAGGGACTTGAATGCGAGTCTCTGACATCCTGAATGATTGCCTTATGTGACTGAGCATTACTTACTCTCTGATGCCTTCTACTAGCTCTCATGTGAAGTTTTGTTCTGAAACTTTCTCAGCATAAGTATGATCAAAACAGATATGTTCCTTTGGAAGTTTGAGTTGACTTAACCTGCATTTTCTCTTTAATCATTGTATAAACAACATAAAAACAGATATCCTCATGGAATACATCTAGCCAATGCACAGTGTAACTATAAGTACATGGCAATATGTGCATCTGCAATTATTTCTCGATCTCAGAACTTTGAAAACTGGCTAGTTGCTTAATGGTTATTTCTATGTAATTTCCATCAGATTTTCTTCTCATGTTGCAGCTGAGGAAATATGTACAGCAAAAAATGTGGTTTCTGGGTGGAAAACCATTTGTGTTGAATTTATCAACTAGGTTGGGACTAAAATTTAAGTGTTCATGAAAACTAGGAAAAAATCACATCAACATTTCTGAAACATTCAGAATTTGTACAGTCCAAGAAATGAGAGCCTAGATTACAAAGCTTTTGGGGTGGAGGAGTATTAACATCAACACACAGCTAGCATATGGAATACTCTGAATCAGGAAGGCAAAGTAGATTTAAAATAAGGAACAAATCAACCGTTTTATCGAGGCAGTCCACACAGGGATTGCAAAGCTTGTGCTTTTGTTTATTGGGTCAACGAATATGTGAGTATATCCTACAAAGTGTAGTTCCAAGCAGAACTTCCAGTTGTGATGCCCATTAACACGGCAGCGAGCGCACTCCTGGGAAGTGGCACGCTCCCTCGGATGGATGGAGAAATTGAGCATGCTTCTCCGGCATTCTGGGGGAGCGCTCTAGCAATCCCCTGTTGGCAGATAAGTTCAGTTTGTTTTCTGGCTTTTTGTAACTGCCTGGAAATAAATACTCCATCTGAGGTCCAGTTGAGCATTTTATTGGACCCCACATGGTCATTATTACTGTTGCAGTTTTTGGTCAGATAAGCGACAAAACTTCATTTGGGTCAGTCTGACACATGAAAATCTACTCAAACTTGGCCAAGTTGAAAAATGCAGTTTTAGCAAGTAAATTCTTCGATTATACTGATATTGTGCTCAGTGTGCTAGAGAAATCGGGGAACAGATATTTTCTTATTAGGTATGAACAATAGATCAGACCATAGACTATCTACTTATAGGTGAGCAAACTGCAGAATACGATCAATTTATGGATTAAGGGAACTAGGTCCATTCTCTGAGCTGAATGACATAGAGGTATTTTTTAATATGGTGCATGATCATGAACTAAAGATTTCCATGCGTACAGCAAAATAAGATTGCACAGGATAATCAGGGTTCTGGGAGCACTAGAAAATGCTCTAAAGCTTCTTGTCAGTATGGGTCAATTCCATTAAAACTGGGGAGTCAAATGAGAATAGGTACCACTTCCTTTTAAAAAGTGGACAACTGCTCACTGCCTTTACTGATTTCATTTGATCCTAATGAAACTCAACAAAGTCCAGTCAAATGTCAGGATAAAGGTTTGTGAATCTCACATCAAAACATAATCCCTCCCTTCTCCTTAATCCCTCCCTTCTCCAAGTCTTGTAAAACTGGAGCAATCTTAACCCCATGATAACCCTCACGGAGATGCTTTCCTCAGCCGGGACTGTGACATCATTCTGATGATATAGATGACATCAGCTAAGGTTAGAGGGATATTAATACCATCCTGGGACTTAACACAAACTCATATGGAGTTTGTTTTCATGCTTGATATCACTGCTGTCTTGTGCTGGGAGCAGTTTGAATTTGTCTGCATGTGGGTTAGTGAGACTTGAATCCTTTTTTGTTTTATGCCGGAGTTCACATCCTGAAGAATGTCTTGCAACTTTAGCCATGGCAGCTTCTTTATATCAAAATGCATTAACCAGTTTTGTATAGGTTTTCAGTTTAGTTGGAGACAAACAAATTTCCAATTGGAATTATGAGTGAGTCGCACAGTAAAGTATTTTCTCTGGGAGAAAAAAATACTACACACACAAAAACAGCACGTGACATGATTACACTAACAGAGCACTTAGCATGAAACACCCTTTCTGAAGAAAACTCATTTTCTTGCATTCAGATCTATAGACTATTGAAACCTTTAATGAAAATTTGAGATTACTCAAGAAGAGCTTGCACATATGAGGACATGAGGATTCAGACAGTACTGTATTTTATTTTTATTATAACATTTTGAGGCACAGCAGACGCAAAAAAAAGACTTGCCTAAAGTTATTAATTAGTAGTTTGTCAAGAATAAAAAAAGAAACATTTTCACACAGCTTTATCTTACATCAGAAATTGTCAATATTTGTAAGAATAGTGTTTTGCTTAAGGTATCTGTTTAGCTTAAAGTATTGGTATTCTAGACAGGGATATATTTATTTAAGTGCAGTGAACCATTGATTTCAGAAACTGCCATCTAGAAAACACATTTTCCAATTAGCCTTGGTTTTTGAATTGCAAGTCAGGAGGCAAAAAGAATGATGAGGCCTGCTGAAGACAGCTGATGATGCATTATTAATGCTATTTTCAATATCAAACAGGCCAGGAATCATATGCATAATATATTCTCCCAGTCTCAAAAATATGAAGGCTTTACTATTCTACTAGGATGATGCAAGAGGCTTGTGGATGCCCTTCCTACATAACACATGGCAAAAAAGGGTAAAAATTGCAATGGTTAGATAACTGTTTTCATTTGAAATGGCTTTTGTGCCCATTACTGCCGTGCACTACGACTATAGTGTCTCGCTGCGCTGTGTTGTTAGCTGTAGGGGCACGGACTCTTTTAAGATTCTGTTTTCAGTTTTGGCATCTAAGCATCAGCCTTTTGGGCTTACCACATGTTAGCCATTAAAGCAGAGTGGTTGAACAAATCGGGAATGCCTGTTTTATGCTCCTGCTCCAGCAAGACAGACTCTCTCTGTGCCGAGTCCTGTATCGGCACAATGATGCTGGCTTGGAAATTATTTTTGTGCAAACTAAAGTGTTGGCTGTAGATCTTTTTTGCTGGCAGCACCCAGTCTATTCTTTAATGTGTTTCTAGTATGCTGAAATTTTTTCCTTTTGGCTATAAGCAGCTCAGGTGTTTACATAAAGCCCCTGTTGAATCAAATTTACTCACTCATCTCCTTTTAGATTAGTTGCTATTTCTTTGCTCATTAAATGGAAATGTAACTTCTAAAACTTTCTGCTAGCTAACCTGTTTCTTTTCTTCCATTTATAACTCCAAATGTAAACTGTTTTCTTTCTCATCATTCCCTATAGATCTGAATCCAACATGATAAAATAAGACTGATTTTTACAAGGCCTTCTGTAAGAAGTAAAGTTTTTAAAATACTGAGAGATTAACTACTAAGGTATTCTCTTCTCTTTGAGACCAGACAGGTCTTTCTAGCTTTAATCTTCTAATAGTCTTGAATGGGAACTCTCCAGAAATATATCTTCACTCAGAACATTCGAGACTTGGAGAGTTGCCTGCATTTTTCATTTTTGGATTTTCCTGGATGCTCATGATGTTTATTTAGAAAAGAAAGGTGATAACTATGGTTCAAGAGGTGGGCAAAATTATTCTTGGGTAATCCCAGAAGAGCTCAGTTTTGCTCAGGTGGTGAATTATGGTATATATTCACAGGGAGAAGACAGCAGGAGATGGAGGTCCTTTTAATCCATTTGATGCTTGCTGTACATTTGTCTTTGTCAGAAACTTTTCACTGGAAACACTGTAATGTGAAGGCCTGTATTAGACAGGAGGTCAGACTAAATGATTAAACATTGCCTTTTGGCCTTAAATCTATGAAAAGATGCAATGATTACTTCTTCCATGCTTACCACTGATGCTCTGCTTTCCCCTGAAAATGTGATTTTCCCAAATCACGTCAGTGATGGGGATCAACATTGTATCTGAATCAATGCCTAGAAACAGAATTGAGCAACAGTATTTTAACATCAGCAAGGTTTCACTCTTTCTATAACCCACACTAGTGGAGGTGTAAGGTCTTCTAATAGGTGATGTATGTAAAATAAATGCAAGTACTTTTATTGAATGCTAGTGGCATTGGACTGGAGATTCCTAATGATGAAACTGCTGAAGCACATATTCAAGCAAGAGCCAATGTCACTAATTCTTTCTGAACCGGCAGTTTGATCATTTAGGTGCAGGTTTTCAGCTGCATTCTGACATCTTTGTATTTTTAATCAGGGACAAAAAGAGACCAGAAAATTGACATAAATATTCCTGTGTATATATATCTGAGTAAGGGACTCAGAAAACAAAGTACTGCAGTCATGCTGAATAATCCAGGAAAAGGAAGACATTCCAGTCCAAGCAAACCATCATTTGCACCATGAGAGAGCCAGTGGGGGTGGCAAGAAATGCGACAAAAGAAAGATAAGAGCAGAGAAGAAGGGAGTGAGGGGATGGGACTGGTGTAGAAGCAGGTATGAGTGAAATGAAGCGAAGCGAAACCAGCCACAGGGTTAGGAAGGGGGAAAAGAATGACAGATTTTATTTTTTACAGAGAATAATGCCATAAGGATCTTTTGGAGGACCAACTTTTAGAGCACCATTACTGATACCTGCTAAAATTACACTATCAGAAGAATTATGTAGGCATTACCCAAACTGATACTGATAGCTTTAATAAATTAAAGGCTGGCAGACACGGTTATCTCTGTAAACCCAGTAACAGCCATATCAGAATCTCATTCCCTGGAGCTGAGCAGTGTGCTGGATCTTGGTAATGATAGTCCCTGCTATCTACTACTTGGGAGCAATATTGTTTTAAGACTGGCATTTGTCCATCAGCCCCCAGATGGCTTTAATCATTTGTGTGCACAGGCACACATCAACAGACACCATTGTCTCTGTGTATTACAAGACCGTGACTTTTTTAATACAAAAAACTCCTTTCATAGCTTCCAACAATGATGCTTGTCCAGTTACATACACGGAAGCTTATGACTGTCGCCAGAAAGCTGCCTTACTCTGTCCAGTGTGATTTCCCATTATTATCCCTAGGAACAACAATCTAACGGCCACCAAATGGACCAAGGACTCTAAATCCCTTTATGGTCTCTAGGACAATGAATACTGGAGTGGTCCTTTGTTTGTCAGCAACTTTTGAAAATAAAACCATTGCTTTGGGGGTTTCCCCTTCGATCCATTATACCATCCAGAATGAGTACCTGTTAGCTACCTGTTTTTCTTTAATTTATTCTTCCTGTAGCTTTCTTCAGTGTGGGAAAACAGATAAGTGAATGCTATATATGAAGTGTTTATTAATGGTTTTACTCTATCTGATACGAACTCTCTGTTCTAAGTACTAGTAACATCTGGATTTGATGCTTTGTCGTCAAAATCAACGTTCTAGCAGGTCAATAGCAATTCTGGTTATATTTCTTGGTTTACCAGAGATAAATAAGGCTGGTCTATAATAATATATGTTGTTCATAATGCATTTTAATCTTTTCATGCTTAGAAGTTCAAGACGCTCTATGCATTAGGGTAAGTTTCCATAACATCTTTGAAGTCGATGGAGTTTTATTAATTTAGACTAACTAAAGATCTTTGTATTACTCACGTATTTATTAATTTTTGTAAAATAAAGAAAAGTTAGGGTTAAACCATTGAAGTGAGAATTTATTTATACTGAAACTCCCAGTCCTCGCAGCCAGTTTGATTTCCCCACACACACTTCTTTGGCAAAGATGGATACCTTTCAGTCCCTCTCTTACAGTGAGGGAAAGCGTGAGGCATCCTGCGTGTCAGGAGAGCACACCCAGTGAAGGGCAGAAAGTATTTCTTTTTCTGTCGTTCTTGAGTGCGTGCCTTTTCCATCTCAGAGATGCATAGGCATCCCTGCCAAAGAGGCTCTGAGGTTTGACATACTCAGGAGTAGATGTAGCCATAGCATCACTGATAGGTACTGCCACTTCTTGACCAGCGCGCCTGCTTCCCTGCTGATTTCTAAAGGTGCATTGAAACACTACCATAGCCTCCTCTCCAGCAGACTCCACCATTTACATGAGCAAATCTACAACTCATAGACCCATTTTTACCTTGAGAAAGGGAAACATACTTTTCTGCTTGAAGGTCTTCCTCTGAGAAACCTTCTTGGTCTCCCTGAGTTCTTGAGCTTGAGATGGTGGCGCGCAGAGCGGTTTTTCTATTGTTCTGCAGATCTGGTTGATATTAGTACATTTGGGCCGTCAGGTCATTACAAAGACTAATCAAATTCCTATTATTAGGATTTCCTAATCCTGGGGTGTTATTAGTGGCTACATTCAAGTTTTATCATTATGTTCTTTTTCATTCTAAAGACTTAATTAAAAAGAGTCCTCAGCTAATTTCTATGTAGTTCTTTTTTAATCAGGCTTATTACTTTAAGTACTGGCAAAAGAGCTGATTTTTCTTTGGGAAAATCTCATTACAGCTTTAGCGTGCTCTTCCATGTTCGAAGGCCTTCTCTGATGTCAGTTCCCCTGCCCAGTCACTCACGGGAATCTATAGAATTTGAAAGTTCGTTCTATCCCCTTTCCGTTGTCACCCAGTTTTGTCACCCCAAATTTAGTGTGTGGTATTTTCAAAAGAACTATATACTTATCTGCATGCTAATAAGTAGACTTTTATATCATACTTCATTTAAAGAACTGAATTAACTACCTTTCGTATTCTGTGGATTTTATGTGTATATATATGATTTTGCATGCATATATACATGATTTTGTAATAAAGGAGTTCCATGGGAGAAGAATGGAAATCATCACTGAAAATGACTGTATGTTTAAAGAGAATGTCACTGGCTCAGCCTATATGCTGATTTAAATCTGCAGGAAAAAAACCCTCTAGCACAACATCTGCTTTTTAGGTCTGGGATTTTCTCACCCAATCAAATTCAAAATAGCATTCTGTGATTTTACTTTAATCCTACCGCTGTAGAAAATTGGATGGGCTAATTATTAAGGAAAACACTAGCAGTTCCTTCAGGGACAAAAGAATGAGTTAAGAAGCATTGGGTGTCATAAAGATTCAGAAATATACAGACACGAGCCTCATATTTAAGCATCAGTGAAAATGGAATAAAAGTGAACACTGGCAGCATTTAAGATAATTAGGATTTTTCAGTCTGTGCAGTAGTGTGTGGATTCTCTTTTCATAGTGTTTAACAAGGTAATTTCATTATAAGAAAAGATCCTTCAGAAAGTATATGAAGTGTGAAAGAAACATTGAGGAACGTTCATGCTTTCAGGATGGACCATACCGTGTCAATGTTCTCCTGACCTGGTGATAAACACAGGTGACCCATGCCACAGCATGTTGCCTAGAATTTCATGTTACCCTTAGGCGTCTATTGAATTAAATCTTTTCATTCTGTTGATAAATAGGAAGAATAAGCAGCAAGCTGAACAATTCCTACTGACTTGTTCAGCACAGAGTTTAATTTCCAGTGATCAAGAACATAATTTTAATAGACCGTCTTTCTGCATCCACACCTATGAGAAACGACTCAGTTCAAATACAGACAAACTTTGATAACTTCGGTGACGTTCATCTCTGTGCAGACAAAGCAGACCACATGGGTTACACTTAATTTGATTAATGTGCCATTTATTTTGCTTTACATAGAGCTCTGATAGAATTATCTGAACCATAGGATGCATGCAGCATAGAAATGACATAAACATATAGAAAATATCATATTCCTCCCCATCTTTAATTGTGTTTGTCTCTTTCAGGTTGTAAATTCTTTGGAGTGAATCCGTGTCCTGCTGTATGGCCCCGACCCAGCAGTAGGTGTTATGTGGCAGGGTTCAATTGCAGTCAGTGGGACCAGGGACCATTCAGTATTTAGTCTGTGTGGCACTCAGCCAGACCTTGGTTGTATCCTGTGGCATTACATTAACTTTCCTCTTGTTCCACAATAAATTACACAATGATGTAACTTTAAGTCAATGCATATTCAGTGTAACTTAAAATGAAGAGTTCAGAGCCAGGTAGGCTCTTTCATTAAAGACAGAAAAAAGTGCAGGCCATAGAGACAATGTACTTGGCAATCTGTCTCTGGGTGAGTGAGGGAAGATTAAAAGTATGAAGAAGGAAGAGAAATGTGTGTGTGGGAGCAATGAAAGGAGTCAGGCGTTTAGATACGCTTTCTGTGTGTGTTTGATATTAAGGTACATCTTCATAAGAGTACTCTGGATGGATATCAGATGGTTATCTGAGGCTTCATCAGGGGTCATGATGTTTTTGCTATGAACAGTGAGGGCTTTTGAAAGATATTTATAGGGGAGGGAAGTAGAAAATTTAACCTTAAAAGAAGCATCACAGTATTGATGAATATGAAGAAAAAAAAATCCTAGGGCAATTACAGATGACAATTTTTCTAACTTAAAATAGATTTTTTTGCAAGGATATCAATAACTCTAACATTCTGTCCTTAATAGTATTGATTATAAAGGACCTTTGATTTTCATCGATAATATGATATTTTACCTTTGGCACAATCTCGACAGACTTTAATTTTGCTTACCCATTCCAAAATGTTGCTCTTAAATATTCTTGGGCTAAGTCTCTGTTGGATAATATTGAACTAAAAATTAATAAATACATGTAGTTTTTAGTACTGGACTTAATATTATAGGATATGTTTTGCTGACAAATCTAAAGTTATCATTAGGAAGTATGTACGTTCCATAGTTTATGAATGGATTCAGATTAATAGGTTAGACTAGAGCCCAACACTATATTAATATATGAATTCTGTGAGTTTGGGTCTACTTTTGCCAGATCAGTTCTTCACTGTTTAATAGAATGAATTTGGTTGTCTCAGTTCTGTTTATTTTGGTTTAACCCCAAACCTCTTAGTATGAATAAAACATATACGTTATAGGCTTAGATAAACCTATATATATATCTAGGTTGCTGTGTTGATGATGCACCACATGTACCTCTGTGGGACGCTTCCGCTGCCTTTGTATAATCTCTGCTTGCTTCTGTAGCTTCTAATTTTATTATTTTCACTGTGAATTTCTGAAAAAGTCCTTTGAGTGAAACAAACTTTGTTTATCTTAAGACATTTTTTAAAGAACATGAGAACATTCTGCCTGTATTAAAAATAGTTTTCTTGGCTGTTGCTGTCTCCAAGCCGTGATGGTGCTGGGGGATAGCCAGGATGTCCCTCCAGAATATCCATGTTGTCTGCACTAAATGAATTCACGTGCAAAAGAAGTTGACCAAAAAAAAAAAACCCTATAGTTTGTGCTTCTAATCTTTTGCTCTAGAGAGATGAAAGCAAAAATATTATTACACTTGAGCTCTGTCCAGCCCTCACTTCGTGTTAGGTAGAGCTACTTTAGCTTTTGTGTGAATTCATGCGTGCCTCTTGCTTTCCTGAAATGTATGGTATCCAGCTGCCTGCTGTTCCTGCTCTCCACGTACAGACAGTGATGTAAGGCAAAAAATGGCTCTAAAGTTCGTGTTTTAAATGGTCTTTTGTACCCTTCATGTACTCTTCAGGTGGCAATGGGTGGGATGCTTTATGGCACAATCTGTTTCTATGTTGTGTGGCCTGTCCTATGAAACACTCTCAGAAGTGTTTATTATAGTCTGGCTGAGCTGCGTGAATTGAAATCCATGGGGAAATGGTGCACTACGGGTTATATACACGTGTGTGATCACAAGAATTGCCTTTGAGTGAAATACCTTTAAATTCTGTTGAAAACACTTAAAAGAAATCGTGCTGTACTCTTGTTGGCTAACTGTGGAACCTGCTCAACTCTGGCGCTTTCACAGCAGTTATGTGATTTCCCTCTTTCTAGGCAAGTGAGAAAATGTAGTGGGACGGAAGCAAGGACGAGAAGCCTCGAGTGGTGGAACGGAGGGGTCTCTGCTTGGGATTTCCCCTTCCCCGTCGCGCTGTCTCACAATGTCAAAGAAGGGTGCCAGCATCCGAGCTAAGGGAGAAAAGCCCGATGCCTTAGCTGCCTTGCAAGCTGCCAACGAAGAGCTCAGGGCAAAACTCACAGACATTCAAATAGAGCTCCAACAAGAAAAGAGTAAGGTGTGCATCCTTTTTTCTTCCCCCATTAACTAAAATTAAGATAATCTGTTGTTTCTGATTTCTAACCGCTATTCACCTTTCCAAAACGATGGATGAGTTGGAACCACTTCTGGTACCTGCTGTGTAGCTTTTCTCAAGTAGACAGTCAGAGTTGTTGGCAAACTAGCCCCGTACTGTGGTGAATTTTGCTGGCGTATGCACAGCATACTTGAAGAAAGGACTTACTATTGTGTTGCTCTAAGCACATTTGCAGTCACTGTTTAAAATAGCTGCAAGTTTAGCATTAAACTCAACAGAATGCAATATGGAATACTTTCATTAAGAAGTTATTTCTGAGAGTTACTTTTACATGCTTTCCTTCTCCCTGTATTACTTAAGAGCTGTCCCGGCTGACCTCTGTGATGGCAGAAGCAGCTGATTTAGCAGCAGACACCAAGCACTAGAAGAAACAGTTCTACCAGGAAAGAAGGGTGTGCCATAAATCTGCTTGAAAGTGCATATCGTGCAAGTGGGAATGGCAGTTTCCGTTCTAGTAGTTTTAGCCTAATTTGCTACTGAAATTAAGAATTAACTAGTTTTGTACTGAGAAGTATAAAACGTAGAATCTTTAGGAAAGGCACTGATAAACTAATTAGAGCTGGTAAATACATTTTGCACCACGCATAGCTGACTTGCAAAGGACTTTGAAAATAAATTTTTGGAGTGCATATACCTTAATAACTGGAATAACAAAAGATAACCCCTTTATTTCTTATTTTAAAATAAGAAGATGAAAGATTCCTTATCTCTAAATATCATGGTGCTTCAGAGGTACAGCTATAAAGGGGAAAACTAAATAGTCAGAATTGCAAAATCTTTGGCAGGCAGTGACTCAGCTGTATACAGAATACTTGTTCTTATGAGCCAGGAAGAAATTAAGTTGAAAAATTACATACCTAAATGCCAGGAAAAGATCTGTAAAAATAAACATCTGTCCAAAACAGATGGCATAATCATAGCAGTAGGCTGAAAGCTGTCCACATTTTATTGCTCTCACTAGGACTTTTTCCACTAAATATTTACATTTTTTTCATTCTCCTTGTAGACAATTTTGTGTTATTCAGAAATTCTCTTTGCTCATTCTTTCTCTTCCATGTTTACATTAATTTTATTTGGTTTTTTTTGCTCAAAATCCTTCAAACTGTCTGTACAGAATTTTTAGATGTATGGACAGTAGGCCTGATTTTGGTTTCCTGCTGATTGCCAAAGTTTAAGCAGCCACCATTTCACTCTGAGCCTTTGTGAGAGAGATGATCTATGTAGTATGAGCCTGAATTTTAAGTTTTAAGAGCTTGTAGTAGTAGTAACCTTCAGTCCCTTTCTCAGTGAGGGCATGACAAACTTATTTGCTTTTCCCTAATTCCCCAAATTAGTTCACACTGATGAACTTTGGTTTTCTTGTTCAAGAGTGCTAGTACAGACACGCATTATCATGCCAGGGACAGAATTATATTCTACATTTTACCATGAATGAATCATTATTTGGCATGTAGACTATAAATCTCATTTTCAAAGAAGCTTCCAAGGGTATATATTGTTTTTAAAAAATAGAACCATGTTTTAGAAGCATGTTGTGATGCACAGTTTACAGTATTAAGATTGAGTACTGATTTTCTGTCCCCCTCTCCGTCCTTTTTGATACAATGCTTCTCATCATGGCTCCTCTTGTTTTCATGATATGGTTTTAAACTGAAATATCATTTGCCCATTCTGTGGTCAGATACTGTTAGTTATTCTTAATGCGTAACTCATTACTGAAAAAGCATCTGATAAAAATGCAGTTATTTTGGCCTCGGGCAGAAGTTTGCATGGAACTTTATCTGTCCCGCGTGTACATGTGCACACAGCACGGTTTGGGTCTGTGTGTCTGAGGGTGCCAAAATAAAGGCTTCAGGGTCTGGCTCTCATGTATTCTTTCTGGGGTGTGGTATATCTGCAGAAATCCAGCTGAAAAATAAATAAGGACTTAGACTTACTCCTTAAGATGCTGGCTAATTTATAGATGCGTGTTATTTTAAACAATAGTCTGTTTCTAAGCAGTTACCCTGAGAACCGAAAAGAAACTTTTCCTCATTTAATCCAGGTTCAGATTCTTTTCTGCAAGTTTCCTGGCTTATTCGTCTTTTTTCAGGGCTTAGTCTTCTTTCTGGTACGGTTCTGCCAGGCAAAGGACACGCAGGGAGAGCGGGCTGGTCTTGAACTCACGCCAGGCACACGGAGAAGCAGTTTTTCTCCTGGGTGCGACCCAGTGTCCGAGTAGCCTTCCTTGTGTTCAGCTGCCACGATGCATCTGTGTTGATTGTATGCCCCATTTGGAATAAAAAAGAGATGATGAGGTTGATAGGAGTGATCTATGTAGACCATTAGATGTGACCGTATTTATAGGATATATCCCTAACAGTCAGAGCACTGGATAATGTTTTCCATAAAACGAAATAATAGTGGCTGCCTCATATACTTTATGTAGTGTTTGGATACTAAAGTTCACTTGTTTTTTATTGTGTGAATTTATAATACTTATTTATATTGCATTAACTGATGTTTTTAAGGCATGAAATCTGGCATATTAAAGAGTTTGTGAGATTGCAAAGGATTGCTTTTTAATTATTAAGACAAAATATAAGGTGCTAAATTCAACAGTGGTGCTTAGACTGTTATCCTTATTATCAATTACGTGCAAAATGACAGTGATACATTTTTGTTTCTCTTTTTCTAAAGGTACAGAAATTTCCATTTGTGTTTATCTCTAGCAAAAGAAAGGTCTTTTCTACAAATTTTTTCAGGGTTCTTTTTCTTATTTTCACAAATTGCTTACTGCTCAGAAGAATTCTCTAAGTTGTCTGTAATGTCACAGGCTTTTTTCTTTACATTTGCTCTGTTTGGGTCTGTAATCTTTAGAGTGTTCTCATTTGTGAGACAGGCTTAGGCTTATTATTAGTAAGGAAACCTTATTATGTCAACTGAGGAAGAAGAATGCATTTTTACTAAAGAGAATTGAGTTGAGCATTTTTTTCCCGCTGAACCCTTCCCGATGAACCATAATTAATTATGATGTAGCAGAATATCTACTTCTTAATTTCAGTATTTAGAGATGTGCACAGGCTGTTCTGACAAACATTATAGGGCAGAAAAGACAGAGCAGAAGAGTGGGCACTGCCTGCCCTCTACTCAAAGAAGACAGGCAGGTATGTAGCTCTTTTTCTTCCCTTTCCCCTTAGCACAAACATTTTCTGTTTCTCCTAACACCTATTTTTCAAAGGTGACAGGAGAGCGTGGATGTATATATCCTGTGTCCAGGGTCATCTTTACACACTGGACACTTTGGCTATCATTCATAAAGTATTTTAAAAATATTTGTCAGTGTAATAATTTCAATTCACTTGAACACTGTCTGCAGACCAAAGTGGACCTTTGCTCCAGCATGGCTCCTTTGCAAGACTGGATGTGTTGTGAGACCTCCTGAAAACCATTTAAAACAAGCTTTTAATGGGTTTCTGTAGTAATGATCTCTCTTGTATTTGTTTCATGATGTCTCTTAAAGCTAATTTTTAAACAGTACATCTCATCGACCTGTATGGGAACACAACTGAGTAACTGTATTTGTAGTAGTTGTGTACAAAGACTTGCAGTATGTTAACAAGTCATCATAAAGAATTAAACCCTTTCATCCAAAGCCTCTTCAGACAGACTCATGATAGACTTCAGTGGAGTTTGGATCCTGTCCTAACCCTCTGTTTAATTAAGAATTCTCTTTCCTGTCAGGAACATTGCTTATCATTGCAGTTTTCAGTACTCACAAATGGATGTGACTTTTTATATGTAAATGGATATTAGAGTTTTAGCACTCACTGTTAAGGAGACCTGAATAGTCCAGAATGCCCAGTTTAGTCACTGAACAGCCAGGATATCCTGTGCAAACCTGCTTATACGTATACCAAATCACTACATGTTATCAGTTGCATGCTTAGAAAATTTCTTGGGATTTATTAGCTGTCTGGTTTTTACTAACTTTATTTTCAGGTTAAAATACAAGGAAAAAGTTGGTAGGAAAAAAGAAGATAGATTTTATCATATATCTTTATCATTTTTAGGCTCAGTGCAAAGCAAATTTTTAACTATAAGGAGAATGGCATTCTTTATGTGAAATGAATCTTTAATGTTTTATTGATATAACTGTGCATTTGAATTTTGATATGATACATATTTGCTATGCAAGTCATTGAACTTATTGCTACATGTGAAAATAAAAGCATTTGCATTCTGAAAAGTGAAAAAAGTTGATGAAATATAAGCTGTGAAATATGGTGAGAATCTGCTAAAAAATCTGGAAGCGTATTTGCTTTGATTTTACAAAAGATTTGTTCAGCTGAAATTGAGAAAACTGTGAGAAAAAGGCTATTAATGTGGGAGAGATATTGCATACAAGAACTTCTTTTTTTCTGAGGATGTCTCAGGATTCAAAATGTAATCGAAGAAAATGAGCCTTTGAAAAGACGTCATTATCTGAGTTCTACTGTTATCTAAATAATGTTTTGTTTGCACATTTGTTTAACTTGCACTGACGCACCTCTAACATTGTGAACATGGAGTTATTAGAAAACCACTACGATTTCCCAATGACTTGCTAGGAAATGGTTTCTCAGTGTACAGTAAGTCAATAAAAAATAATTAGCCAAGTTTTCTTAGTCTTCCTGCAGGTGCTGGTACTTAGAAACCTTTCATAGGTAGGAAAAAATTCACATGCATGGCAGGGAGGCAGCTGGGACGACTGGTAGGTGGTCCCAGGTTTGTTCCTGGAGACCGCACTGCTCACCAACGTGCTGATAAGTAACCCTGAATTTCTTTTGTTTTGCATCTGTTGAATGCCACGTTGAACAGGTACCACCGTGCTGATCATTTGTGCTTGGCTTACCTCTCCTACGCCTAGGCTAGGTAGAAAATGAGTGAGCAGAGATGCGTTGCCTCTCGGAGGAGGAGTGTAGCCCCCGTGCAGCCCGCAGCGTGATGCAGCTGAAGAGCAGGGTACCAGAAGCAGCCTAGCTGTGGCACCACACAAGTTCATCATGGAATAACTCAGCAAGTTCTTGGGATAAAGCCAGGTTAATTAGCCTGAGTTGCTCTTCAGTGTGCTGCAGCCGGTCCCAAAAACATGCTGCTTTTGGTATCTGATCTAATTTATTTGAAGCTAGTTCGATTTTTTCTGTGTGAGGCCCTCTTTCCACTTTTTTACTGAAATTTAATATCTTTCTGTTATCTGCCAGCAAAAAAAGATTATTAGACTAGTTGTACAGCCTTTTGACTCCAAAGACTTAAATTTATCTTTATATTTATTTTGCACACAGATATTTGATATTTGCAATCAAATAGCTCTGTTGTCCTCCCACCCTTTTCCTAGAAAAAACCAAATAACTGGTCTTAATTTAGACTGTGTTCCTGCAACCTTTTTAGGCAACAAATCAGCCAGTATTTTCACTGCTGCAACCCGTTTGAACTTGCTACTGCTTCGAAGCCACTTGTAAAAAAAAAAATTAAAAATCAACCAAAAAACCCCTGTGACCTCCCCCTCCTGGTGTGTGGCTGTGCCCCTGTTGAGCACACCCGTGGGGACTTGAGCGGAGTGAATGGCCTGAAGCCTTTTGTGCAGGACCGCGATGCTAGGATGATTTGCATCTGTGATCTGATGCTTCTGTGGATGTAATGAATGCACTGAACAAAGGAAGGTAATGTAGTGCAGCCGCAGCCTTAGCAGATCTTCTAATCAAAACTAAGTCGTCTTATTTATGAACTGTTTCTGATAAAGGCTTGCCAAAGCAAGTCAGTGGTTGCCCCAAGAGGAGGTTTACAGATTCCACTCGCATTTGGCCACCTCATTTTCCAAGATCTACTTTCAAGTTATTAAAATAACACAAAAATGCACAATCTTTCAATTTTCACCTTTCTGAAAGTGTGAAATTGTGATGCTAACTTCTGAGGTAACACTTCCCAGGGAGATGTCAATTTTAATTTTGTTGTAGTCCACTCTTTGCTGGTTCCCCTCTAAATAATTCTGGAGCCAAATCTGACTTGTTACTTAGATTAGAAGAACACTTAACAAACACTATGCACTTCTAACTTAGGGTAGGATTCACTCCAATTCAACTCATATATTTTCTGTTTTCAGACTTCACCTAAATTGAAAATTTCTGTCCTTGTGTGCTGACCAACTAACTGTCCCAAAGAGCAATCACTTAAGCTGTAATATTTGTTCCGTAGTTTTTCCTTTCATGTTGGAACAGCTGAAAAGCTGATAGCATGTTCTCTATGCTTCGGGTAAAGTTACTGAAACCATAGGATTATTTAAGCAGATTTAGTCAAGATGAGGTAAGTTTTGTTGTTAGCAGGCACTGAAATGTGTGAAAAAGTAAATATTTTTTTTCAGAGTGCTATTTGCGGGTACAGTGAAGGGAAAATACACTATAAATTAAAATGAAAAATATTTCACAAGCCTTTTCCTACAGCATTCACAGTAATGGTCAATGAGAGTATTGCAGGAGAAATACACAACTTCTGGGGAAAAAAAGTTTAAGCAGGTTGTTAATATGGTACGATTTCTTAACCTTTATTTCATCAATATTTAGTTTATTTGATGCACTTCTACCTCCATTCTTTCATCTCAATAGCAACTTTGTCAAAAATAAAATCTGTCTCCTAAAGAAAATGTTTGTCTAGAGGCAATAATCTTTAGACTCATTTAATAGCCATTCTCAAAGAGCAAGATCTTACTTAATTTTAGAGCCCTCTCATTTAACTTTTATATTCAATGAAAAGAGCCATTTTACTATTTAATGGGTCATAACAAATTCATGTAATATATATGGCTGTTCAATATACAGATAAAATAGTAATTCAGCATTAATTTGGAAGTATTGGATGAGATTTTACAACAAAAACATAATTTTTACCAGTGTAGCTTTACTTACCGATACTGTTCTAATTTAGTTGTTATTTTCTTGTATTAAATCAGTCATTATTAATCAATAGATTCAAGTCAGGTTCATAAATTAGCCTTTCATTTTTATTTTTTTATTTTAGTCTCTTCCACTCTGACTCTTTTCCAAGTTTCTATTGCTATGGGAAAATGACACAATAACTTCAGTTAAGTGCTGGAAAACAGATGATCTGAATCACTGGTCCTTTCTCACTAGAGATGCAAGTATGCGAGTGCCCTGTGGCTCACTGCTTTTTTTGCCCATTTAGGCCCAGTTTCAAATCCCATTGAAAAAACTGAATTATTTCAACTGACTGTAGTTTGAACTGTAGGTTTTTCAAGGCAGAAACCTCCTTGTGATAAGCTGTGACCTTTTGATACTGCTCAGCCAAGCTCATAGGGCCTGCGTGGCTGCTGGGATAGAGGACCTCTCAGGAACACTTTTTTATTATTATTTCTGCAGCAGTTTGCTAACAGTATTGATCTCATTGATCAGTGGAATCTGCTGTCATTTAAAGTTTTCTGATGCTTCTTACCCTATTTAATAACCAAGTTCGTGATAACAGTTATTATCCCACTTTCCATTTCTCTGTGTTGTTTTCTGCTCCATTTTCACTTGAATACACCATGTGGATGAGGAGAAGAAACGCCCTTCTAAAAACCTGCAAACCAGCCATCTGAGAAGAAGATTACTGGGCCAGGGCAACCATAGACCATGTAACCTTAGTGGATGTTGGACTCTCCTTGTGGCTTCATCTGGGACTTGGATTCGTTTCCTTTCCATCAGATTCCAAGGTCCTACTCAAATATGAGCTTCCCAGGCCAGATGATCATACCAATCACAATGTGCACTGCAAAATCAGTCTGAGGGATTGCCTTGGAGGCAAAAGTGTAGGAATTCTTCTTCGCTGGATATAATAAGAATCTGGGATAAAATTACAATTACACAGTTCCTCATATCATCTGGTAGGGAAGATAACAAAAAAAAGGCTCCTGTATGATTCAAGTTCAGCTCCTCTGTTGCTAGTCACGTCTCTTACATTTATTAATTCTGAGACAATTTAGAAGTTACCATAGAAACCATTGTCTTTTTTTTCTTTGTTTTCAGTAAAACATAGGGGAAATCAGTGGAAAGGTTTGCTAGCTATACATCTAAGCGTTTAGGAAAAGAACAGTTCTTCTAGACGTTGCAGAGTTGCTTTGGGCTCTTTAGTGAATTACGCTGAGAGACGACAACTGACGTGTTAGAAGGCAGAAGTTGTTTTCACAGGGAAGTTCAGAGTTTGGTTTGGTTCTGAAGTTGAATAAAAATCCAGTATTTCAAGAGCCTCTGAATGGAAAATTCCTCAGAAATATTTTGATGAAAATAAAATGTTTATTTTTTATTTCTCTTATACTTTTATGTAATAAAAGTATAAATGAATTCAAATTTCAGAACACGCTGAGTTTCTTTTGGCTTTGTATATGTATAAAGAAGGAAAAAACAGTTTAATAAGTGTTTGAATACTAGACTTAAACTAATGAGTTGTTTGTATACTAACATATAGTGCTTAGTGTGTTGGCCAGAAAAGTTATTGTGACCATTCTTCTTAGCCGAAAAAAAAAGAGGTCATATTTTTGTTCATTAGAGCAGTCAGATTGTTTGTTAACGCTCTTTTGGTATGGAAAAGATTAGTATCCTTGCTCTTGTAAGGTTGAAATTTAGCAGAGTGAGAGAGACCAGTGTATTTACCAAAAGCAGTATAGGAAATGCTTGGGAAATGGAATGTGTAAAATACGTATAAAAATATGCTTATAATGGTTAATTTTAACTTTTCCATCTGCAAAATATTTATTGGCTGTATCTCACTGTCCTGCTCCATGAAGTTGGATCAGAAAAGCAGATATGGTTTAACACAGGTAACAGGCTGAAGCTGATTTTACCCTGTGGCAATTTTTGTGGAAAAGAATTCTAATTCATGCTTCTGTTTCTTAGGCCCCATAGATTTCCTGTACTTTCGGAGTGACTGACTAGAAAGATGAACCTAAAAGAAGAAATATTTCATTAGCTGAATCTAAATGAAAAATTAATGTAGTTCTTAGGATTATGACTAAACAAAAAGTCAAAATGTGAAAGTAGGACATCTAAAAAGGTCTTTTTTTTTCCAAGATGAAATTCTGTTCAAATCATCTTGATTTTTACAACACACGTAAGTTTGACCAAATCAGTCTAATGAGGTTTGATTAAAATGTAATGTGTTTAACCATATAGCAGACTGGTTCTTTTTGACTCTTGTTGAACTGGGACTGAACTTGGGTTTCAGGATATGAAGATGTTACTCAGGTTGAGCAATCAGCAGTCTGGGTTAGCAGGGGTTTGTTTCTGCAAATACATGCTGGAAATATTCTTTCTAGTACCTGCCATTATGCAGCGATCACTTAAATAAAAAAATGACATGGATCGTACATTCCCTGAACACTCATGACTCATTTGTATCCCAGAAAATCACTGACAGCTGCCTGCCAACTTTGCATGCTCTTTTGAAAAATTTTACCTGTTGTACATTCACAAATTTAATCTCCTAAGTAGAGATGTATATTCACTGGTACAATGGGCAAAATTAAAGAAAATAAGCTTAAATTAGTGCCTAATTAAAGTGTAACAATTTATAGCCATATCCACTCAGCATATGAGGTCGTATTTCAAGGGTTTTAGTAATTGTCACTGTTGATTTTGATTAAATGGAGCTACACTGGCTATATTAATTCCAAGGTGAATACTATCTGTGTTCCTGGATCAGCTTTGAGAAAGGATGGGTTTCAGTAGTGCTAAGACTGGAGATGTTCTCTGAGTATTTATGGTATATACAGAATCATCTTTTACACCTCCGAGTCCTACTGACTACATTACTGGATTAGCGAGTCTGAAAATGTTGTGGTGTAGGGTGTGGTAAGGTATATTTTCTTCCCGTGAAATGCACCTAAAGAGAACAGATTTCTCTTTCATAATTCTATTGCACAAAGGTAGAGGGAATGGTGAAGTTAAACAAAGGATGTTTTTTGACCTCGAAGCAGTTGTGCAGCAGAGATCATTGACCTTATTTTTATTTGGAACCTCTTAAAAAAAAAGGGGAGGGGGATCTTTATTATGTAATAGAGTATGTGATCGTAAAGCCTTAACAAAAGGCCAGATGTGTAATTATATGCATGGTAGTCCTAACTCACTAGTCTGGCCTTTCACACTAAGGCACAGGCATATAATGTTAAATTCTAATATTGTAAAGTGGCTCACACCATCGTTTTTAGATAATATAATTAGCATTAATCATTTTGTTGATAAACACACTGTACTTCTTTGATTTTCCTTTTAGGTCAGCAAGTTGGAAAGAGAGAAAAACCAGGAAGTTAAGCAGATCAAAGAGCACGAACAGCATAAAAGTACAGTGGTGGTAACAGAGCTCAAAGTGAAACTTCATGAAGAAAAAATGAAGGAGCTCCAGGCTGTTCGAGAAGCACTTCTGAGGCAGCATGAAGCTGAACTACTTAGAGTAATAAAAATTAAAGATAATGAAATCCAGAGACTACAGTCCCTTCTGAACGCGGTACGGGATGGGGCTCCTGACAAAGTTAAAACCGTGCTTCTCACAGAGGCGAAAGAGGAGGCCAAGAAAGGATTTGAAGTTGAGAAAATAAAAATGCAGCAAGAAATTTCAGAGCTTAAGGGGGCTAAGAAGCAAGTGGAAGAAGCTTTAACTATGGTAATCCAAGCTGACAAAATTAAAGCGGCAGAGATAAGGAGTGTGTATCACCTGCATCAAGAGGAAATCAGCAGAATTAAGAGAGAGTGCGAAAGAGAAATTCGTCGACTGGTATGTGTTGTTATCTGTATCTGGGTTTTTCCTAACTCTTATCCTATTACAGGAAATAAATGTGAGTCCAGTGGTGGACTCAGATGAATGCGTGAGGATAGGCAGCCAAACTTTGGGAGCTTGCTTCAAATTAGTTTTCCTTCTACTGATAGTAAAGTTAGAAATGTTTTTTTTTTGAACTGGTGGAATGTTTTATATGGCATTTTTTTTCCCTGTTAAGATCGCTCATCTTTCAAATATCAGGAACGAATCTTGTGTTACTAGCTTGGTTAGGGGAATTCTACAAAATATTTGTGCTTCTTGACCCTGAGATTCACTTTCGTGTTCTGCAGGATATATTTTAATAAGCTGCTTCGTACCAATAGAGTCTGAGAGTTTCACAAAGACATGCATGGGAGGAACACGCTGAAATTCTAGTACCGTCTAAGTTTGCATTTGTTCTCAAATTTTGGCAGGGATAGAATTATCCGTAGGGTTTGCAGAATGGACAGTCAGCAAATTAAAGAAAAAATATTTGTGAAAATTTCTCTTCTTGAATACACACTGCTGTTCCAAGTATGTTTCTTAAATCCACAGGTTTTGTTAAATATTATCAACTTTTCTCCCTTCACAATATTTGTGCAAGTCAAAATATTAACCCTAAATCAAATCTTATGCAAGCAAGCTATCTGAGTGGGTTAAGTTCAGGTGGTCAGGGGATGTGTCTTTCCTCCAGCACGTGCAACCTCCTTAACATTTCTGAAATTGGCATATGCAAAAGAGCTAAAACCAACCCAAGCTCAATAAAAGCCCAGGGAATGCTAACTTGTGATGTGTAGCAGACATGGCTGCAAAAGTCAAATGAGTACGACTTTGGCCATTACCACTGCAGGATGCACAATGTGGGTGACGTGATAGGAAAATTTTCTATAGATGTTCCTTTTCTTTGGAAGTTAAGAATCTTCAAATTTATTTGCAAAGTAAAGTACAGTTGATAATATAGTTTCAATTAAAGGGAAAAGTGTAAATCTATCTAGGAACAGTCATCAAAATATAAGAGTAGCAGGAGAACTTAGTTTTCATTTTGCGATCTGTAAGGTATAAATAACTTCTCAGGCTCTGCTACACGTATATGACACTCCTACTCTCATGACGTGTAAACACAAAAATTCCCTCTTAAGTGAATACTGCATTATCCATTACCATTTGACCTACACGTTCAGACTGTGGAGCCACATTAACTGTATGAGCCAGATTAGCATCTGTGAGCCATGAATTTCAGATTACTTCAGTGTGAGAAAGACACCTACCATGTGTATTTGAAAAGGTGTTCCCCAGTGACGAGCCTTTGATATTCACTAAGGGCAATAAAAATGCCAGAAGAGTTCATTTGGCATCATCCGTCATTTAGCTCCTCAAAAGTGCATCATTCTTCTTTCAACGCATGCATATTTGTTGGTATTTGTACTTGTTTGTGTTGTTACAACGCTGTTTGTGTTTGCTAATGACAAAGTCATTACATTATTATCTCCAAATCACTGATGTTCGGGGAAGTTGGGTCTGGTGGCACCATAGACGCAAGGCTGCTGTGGCTCCGTGTCCCCAGGTTCAGCCAGCAGCAAGGCTGAGCATGTATTCTCGATAGGTGTATGCACACTCACAGCATATATGTATGTATATATACACACACATGCACTCCTGGCTGGCCACACAAACAGCAAACAGTGCCTTACCAGCACACACCTAAACACACAGCGCTCACAACCCCTTCCCCCTCCGTTTTCTCTCCATTTGTTCCTCCCTGATCTTATAACTAGGTACTCGTGACTTCTGTTTTCTTCAGAAGGAGAGATGAAAATGATCCTGATGGTCGTGTTTTTAAAGGTCACTACGCAATTAAATTGGAATTTCTTTAAAATTTAAATTTGCAATGCAGCTACCTTGTCGCAGTGGCGAGTGTTTGTACTAACAGTGCTAAACATCATCATGCAGTTAAAGAATCCAGCTGAAACTGGGGAAAGTCCACAAAAGCTGGATAATTCATGAGGAAATGCCTAGGCTATGATGAGGCCAGGAACTGCAGTCCCACAGAAGGGCTGTGTGCCTTACCGGGAGGACTGAAGCCCAAAGAGAGCCTCTGAGCAAAGGGAGGAGTCTTCAGGAAGCTCTGGCAGGCCATCGCTTTCTGGATGTTAGAATCGGGTTTCTCCCCCTGCCGTTTTGCATCCTTGCCTTACTCTTCATTCAGAGTCTTTTGAGTGCCCAGCTGATTTGCAGGACTGTATCCCTTAACTGTTGCTGTAATACCAAGAGCATGGGAAGAAGGGTGGCATCCATACTCCTGTGATGCATATTTTGGGTCTCGTTTCGGTTTTTCTTTGAAGTTACCTTCATTTGGGTTTTGCCATGCTTTCTTATATTGTTCAGTGTCTCGGTATAAATTCATCCATGGCACTTCTAAGTCGTTATCACTTGACTATTACATGCACGCTAAGAAAACATGACCGATGTGTTTGCAGACTGGCCAAGTCAAAGGGTGACAGTGCAGCCACGCTTTCAGTGAATGCCCTCCAAGACCTCCGTACCAACAGGACCGGTGTAGCGTCAGCTGTGTCTTAGTGAGCCAAACTGCCTGACGCGGGCACACCGTTCACGCAGTTGTCCCGTTAGTCATTTTAGCATTACTTATCCTTTCTCAGCCAGCTGTTCTCTCAAGCTTTAGGTTATTAAGCCTTTTTCCTCTCATAGATTATTTTATTTTTATGAAGAGGATATTAAAATAGCTTATAACCAACTGATTTATCAATACTGCTCAAATATGCTGCAGTGTAAGTACTTTTCTTGCATTACTAGATGCATTGATTTAATACATCAAAATGAAAGGATGGCTAATGTACATCCTAAATAAACTTACTGCATTACGTGAAAAGTCCATGCTAATGGCCCCTAATGTAGGAGCTATAAAATAAATATCTTCGTAGTTGTAAGGAATAGAGTGGTTTGATGTTCTGTTTTCTAAATTGCCTTTGAAAATCTAACTTTTTTTTTTATTCCTGCTTGAAAGAATCAGATTATCTAACTATACTAATTAAATTACATGATGCCATCATTTTACTAGGTCCTGAGTGCTTCCTGAGTTACTTTAAGCACTCTCCGTGCCGTTGACTTGACTGTAATTGTTTTCAGTGGGTGTTGTTGGCTGCTGGCTCCTCGTAGGGAAGGGCCTGAGGTTTTGAGGGGAAAGGCTGGTGCCACAGTGCGAGATAAAAGCTGAGTTCTCTGTGCAGTTCTCAAAACCCTTGAACTATTACTGGAAATCAGTGCTTTTCTCCCTTTTTGAGACACGGGTCGTAAATAAGGTATGTTCATTGGCTCTCATCAGAGGAATGTAAAACAGCCCCAATGCGAGCTGTCACATCCCGGATGGATGTCGCCTGTCAGACCTTGGCTACGTGGACCCCAGCTCAGATCAATGTTGGTTTGAAGACCTCTTGGCTGCGTTCTGCCCGGTGGTGCGGACAGACCAGAGGGTTGCACAAGGACTGATTTTACCTTCCAGTGCTGCTGTTTGTGCTGCAGGTTATTCTAAGTGCTAGTGGTGAGTTTGTCTGACGTCAGCACACATTTTTTCAGCTGACGTTTCTTTTTCCCGTGTATGGTAGTTAAGTCTGAGGCTGTTGGCTTAACACTCAACACTCTGTCAGCCACTCTTCTTTCCCAAAAGCATTAGTGTTGTATATTTAAACTGGTCTTGTGCATTAAACTACTCTACCCACTACAGTTCTGCACAAATGGAGAGCCATAACCCCAGCTTGTTAACTCAGCACGGCTCCACCGAGGAGAGAGATTGATTTCTAACCATTTGGTATCTGGCCCAGGACATGCACATGTTCTACGGTGCATTGCCTCCGGTCCACGTTTGGGGAGTACACGTTTATGGAAAGGCCATGGCAGACATCCAGTTCTGAACTGTTAATGGAATTGCATCAGGATTGTAAAAGCTCTGTGATTCATGTACAATGCATTATTTAGCCATTTTAACAAAGTGGGGGAGTAACCTTCCAGCGAATTACTATTTTGCCTTTTGAAAAATACTGCTTTTTTTTAGCCCAAATAGAGAAAGAGAAGTTGTACTCCAACACCAGTCATGTTTAGTTTTGCAATGATATTAAGCCTTTTAAGATAAAATAATCTTTGAAAGTTATTCATTTCTGATAAGCAGAGTTTTTAATTTTTAATTCATTTTTTTCATTTTCGTATTTACTTCCATGCATAGTCAGGTAGAATTTGTTTTAGAAAGGTAATTTTATGTTCTGTAATCTTCCTTTCAAATTGAAACTATTTTCTTTCTTTATCGGACAGACAGAAATACAGTTGTTGATGTCTCACTTTAGATCTTCAAAAAAATGTTAGATGACCCTTAAAGTAACAGGTATGATAGGAGGATGTAGCATTACGAGAAAAGGAGATCTATAGCCATACAAATTTACTTCATGTGAATAGGAGTTTATTTTGGTCATGACCAACAGAACAGCTGCAGCATCTGCCTAACTTCAGGACAAGTGGTCTTCCCAGGTTTTGCCAGATTTTGCCCAGCGGGATGCAGGGTGTGTATGTTTAGACTTTCAAAGTAACCGACTTTACCATGATTCTTTCCGTTTTGTTGACTACTACAACAAAGTTAGATTGTTGCATTGAACCAAAACCAGCACTACTGCATGAACTTAGTCCTTGCCCCATTTCTAAGGAAAATCCCTGCATTTTTGCCCTCTTCCAGAAGAGAGGTGAGCCTGCCCATGACTTGGAGAAGGCATAGATACACTGCCACCAATCGAACCAGCTGTGCCTGGATGAGTGGTGTAGTCTATCTCCAGCAGTAAAACTAAATCCAAAATATTCTTGTGGTCGGAAAGAGACTTTCAGATGTGACCACTCTATTTGTATTCTCCTGCCAAGTCATGCTTACAACTGGCCCTATGTACACAGCAACTAGTGTGTCAAGTAGTCTACTTACAGCAGAAGTATAATGACTGCAGATAGCGTTTTTGTACCATAGGCACTCAGATTGTAACAGCTAACAAGGTGTAATCTCTCTGTTTACTATATTTAATATTTACGGGACAAGAATCCTAGCTATTTTTTCTAGTTTTTATATATCAAGTGACCGGGATAGCTATTACATGCTGATGCCAATGGCTTTAGACCAGGCCCATTCAGCAGAGCCGAGCGTCTTCCAGTTCTGTGAACACTGCAGGCAAGGAAGAATGTGTTCTGCAAAAGCGTATGGTCAAATTATTCTCCACAATGGACTTAACTGGCATTTCATATCATGAAGAGTCAAAAAGCTGTATTTGATGTCTTGTGCTTGGGCACTTCTAATTAGGTCACATGCTAATAACCCTGTGCTATCTACCGGCAGGAAATACACCAGTTTTAGAATACAAATTGTAAGGTATTTTGCTCACATATTTGGAATAGCTTTTAATTTTTTTTTTTTGATAGTAGCATATGACAAATTATTTTTTACTGGCTTGTAGAGATCAGATATGAGTCAGACCTAAAATGTGTCTTCTCTTTGCCATAAGGTATTTTACATAGGGAGCCTTTCCTGGCCACCTGCTGAAGCGATCAAAGAAAACGGATTCATAGCATGTTATGTCCTGAAGGTGTCACGACCAACTTCCAAACCCCAGCTGCAGAACTGCCTTCTGCAATTTCTTCCTCAGGCTTACGTATTACTCTCTATAACCTTGGTCCACTTTTATTCCACTTCATCAAGTCATCATGCTACAAGTAATAGGTTTTTCATGGTGACTCATGTGGCTGGACTGGCACAGTTAAGCTTTTAGAACCAAATTCAGTAGCATCTTGAATTGCTTGTAGCATCTGTAAATTTAACCACCAGATAATTTTTGTTTTATGACTGAGATCAATTCCAAGTTTAGGAAGGAGGATACTTCAGTATTAAATGTCAAAAAATGAATGGAATTACAACTCTTGGAAAAATACTGATTATGAGGAAGCAAGGAGAAATTATCTGGTAGAGGATAAAAATGCGCAGAGGACAGGTATTATTGTTGGCTACAGTTCCTTTGTGCTGCTTCTTCTGCAAAGTTCAGTTACTTGTAATATCTGATATGAAAAAAGATAATAAGATACAGATTTCACATCTATAATTGCAAACCTTCACTCAGAGTCTTGTCTTTTCTACTAGACACAGCATAATTTAAAGTTATTTTGATCACCATGACTTCGTGTTTGATCTCTGTTCACGCTTGTAGGTTTTGTTGTTTACGTGTACGATAGGCTCTTCCCTGCAAACCTTCCTTTGTGGCTGCTGCCACTCCTTTTGGAACATGTTGCAAGGATGTTTCCTACATTTAATGAAAGGAAAGGTCCACAAGGGAATATTCACAGTAGTCTGTTTAATCAAGAGTGAAAATTGTAGTTTCTTAATTTAAGATGTCTTGTGTTTTCTGTTTGCACATATGGTTTGCGCTGTTTGTGCCTGTGAAGTCTGAATGTGCTGATCTGCAGAGAAGTACAGCTAACCCAGTTAAGCCATCTCGGGCTCAGAAGCTTTAGAAATATTAATGTAAAAGATGAAAGTCACATTGCAAATTATAACAGTAGGTATGTTAACAACCTCCTTTTTAAAGAATTTCTAATTTTAATAAACTCTTTTTAAATTTGTGCATTTTAAAACAGCTTAAAATACTACACAAATATATTTAGGTATATTCTTATGGTTTCCCCCTAATAACAACATGTCCTATGCTAATTATTCTATGCATGTCAAGGGATAAACAGAGCTTTAGTCATGAAAATGGTTTAATGGGGTAATTGGTCTAGAGTTTTGCTTAATGTGGACTAAAATTCAATGTGATAGAAGAACATTTAAATTTTACAGAAATGTAAATTGGTCAGAAATGAGAAGTGCTAAACAGCAAGGGCAACTGGGACCTCCCTTTCTTCTGTCTCTTTTACAAAGGGATGAAAGCAAAAATCAGAAAGGTTGCTGAAATTAAATTTGTTAGAGATTGGAAACTATTTATTTTCAATTTAAGATGAGCTTTAGTTGATAGTGACTACCGAAAGGTTTAACAAACTACTCTAATACCTAAAGCAAGACCACGGAGGATTCCAGATGGCTTCCTTATGGTAACCCAGTACCACAGACAAAGAAAATATAAATCTTTTAAATATCATTCTGGAACTGTATGTTTACATGCACATCTCTGCCATTTCTCTCTGTTAGGCAGAGGTAAAAGAGTGGAGACGTGGGAGTTAAAGAACAGTATCAGATGAGAAGTGTAGGAGGCTAGCTTTTTTAATGTCCATTTTATTGGTGACTGACTTAGCTTTTATCTTTGCCTTTTTATTCCCTTACACCCTGGTGAAAAATTACCATATGCATTATTACAAAGCATCATCCTCAGCAGTCATCCTGTACTGAAAGCTAGACATGTTATTGAAGGTGAATAATTCTTCCTTGCAAATATGGATTTTTTTTTTTATCATTTGTAGTTTGAATTTCATTTACACAGATGCATTTCTTATTCCAGCTAACAGGAAACCACTGTGGGATGGTTTTGTATGTTAAAAATATACAACATTGTGCTTACATTTTGTAGAGCCAGTAAACCTGCTGGTTTTGCATTGCTCCTGTTGTGCCTTACTTAGAGCAGTTCTTAAAAACGTTTTTCTGCAAACGGGAACGAGCAGTGGAAGGAACATATGGAGGAACCTCTACGATCCAAAACCAGAAGTCTGCTCTCTTCTGCGACAGTGCGTTATCGTGGTGTTGCAGCACGCAATAACACAGGCCTTGGGTTTCAGGTTTCGGTGTTGCTGGAGTTGCTTGGAAAGCCAAACATAGCCTCTTGGCACTTTTGCAATGTGCAGGCACACCGTTAGGTAGCCTAACCGGAGGAGAGGCGTGGGAGGAAGGGATCTCCCTGGCACCGCACTGGTGCGACTTAACTGCGGAACCAGCCACGGGAAAAGCAGGCTGGTTTCATGGCAGAGAGGGAGAAGATGTGTGTGAGTAAGAGCTGAGGTCATATGTGAGACAGGGACTCCTCCGTGGAGAAGATGTAGAGATACTCAGTAGTGCTAAGGAAACTGAGGCAGGGAAATGCATTGCTGTGTTTTCAGTGTGTCTGCTGCAAGCAAAATAAATGCAGGTTGTTTTCTGACTGGATGCAAAAGTTATTGATGTTTGTTGGCTTGAACCGACGTGTAGTTATGCAGCAAGGGAGTGTCAGCAAGACCAGACTCTGTGCGTCGGGTACCACTGGGTGGGTGGACAGGGAGATCTCCTTTCCGTGAAACGCAGTAAGGAGGGTGTAGTCATTCCAGCGGGAAGGGACCCTGGGAGGTCGCTAGTCCCGCTGTGTGCTCGAACCAGGGCAGCACCTCATTCAGATGGGGTCGCGCAGGGCTTTGTCTCGCCGCCTCTTGGAAACCTCCAAGGACAGAGATCCCACGACATCTTTGGGCCCTTGTCCCAACACCTGACTGTCCTCATGGGGAAACATTTTTCCGTATATCCAGGCTGAAGCTTCTCTGTTTGAGTTTATAAGATCTGTGCCAGTAATAGCAAGGGAAGTCTGCTCAGATGGAAAGGAGTGGGAAAGCATACGGGTGGTGCAAGGTGAAGAGACCCAAACACGAAAGGCGGTGGAGCCTCCCTCAGGCAGAGCTCTGACGGCCCTGTGGGACACGTGGGAAATGCATCATCCCGAAATCTCAGGAGCACAAAACATAACGAAGTGCTGGTGTTCTAGCAAAGCAATAAAAGTGAAGTAGGAATATCCAAATCAGGAGAATGGCTTTTCAAATTTATTTTATTTCCATAATTTTTGCTTTCTTGCTTACATCAGTACCTCAGCCAAAAATAAGTCAGTAAGGACCCTTCTGGAAAGAGACAACTGAAGGGAAAAAGTAGGACCCAGGCTGGGACTGGCTCCAAGAGGAACAAGAGGGCTGAACTCTGAAGTGTTATGAAAGAATTTTGTCGGGGTGATCCCTGTCCCCTCCTCCCCCAGGATGGGCCCTCAGCTCCTTCATTAATGGTGTAGTCCCCTCGTGTCTCTCCTGCCCTGGGACAGCACAGGCCAGACGCTGTTGTTTGGGGGAGCTCGTGGACCTCTGGTCTGCCCAGAGCGTGGCACTCGGCTGTGAGCCCCTTACGGCACATGGGACCTCCTGTGTTAGACATCCAACGGTGGAGGCTAATAGCGGTGCGACGGTCTAGTAGTCCTTGTATCCAGAATTTACTTTTCTAAAAGTACATAATGTGCTTCGCAATGTGCAGTTTATTATTACAGTGTACACTAATATTTTTGTAATAATCCTTCCTCCAAATATATCTTTCATAGCAACTCAAACGAGCCCACTGCGCCGCGTGCCGTGGGCACTCTGACGTGCTGCAGCAACAGAGGAGGGAGCAACCTGAGCGGTCCGAAACGGTGATCCGAGGTCCTCGCCGCTCGAGGTAGCTCAGGATGTCAGGTAGACCGGGAAACTGAACCGAGGCCAGTCCACAGCTGTGGTTACAAGCACCCAGAAGACCCTAAGACCTTTTTACTGGTTCCCTAGCAGATGTAGCTGCTCCTTGTTCCCTAATTCTCCCTGTTTCTGAAGCAGGCTCCTTACTTGTAGCTATTGATGAGAAGCATCCTAGAAGGAATGTCCGTGTCCTCTTGCTCGGAGGTATCAGACGGTGTACCCAAAGCTCGACAGCTGTGAATTGCAAGCAAAAATGGAATATTCAGCTTACCAAGCAGGCACGTTTCCGTTTGCTCACGCTCTCCAGATCCATGTTTTCGTGAGTGGCACAGCAGGTGCTGCGGGTAGGTGGTTGCTTACATGCCCTCAGAGCAGCTTTGTCCATCGAGCACTTGGTGATAATGAGGCAGTAAAGGGGAAGCTGCCGTTTGTGCTGCTCCGTTAATACGTTGTTATTTTTTATATTTTAATTGCATGTATATGCTACAGAGTAGGACTTGCCAAACAATTACACAAAAGGAGAGGTGATAATACTTTGTATTTTGTTTCTCATCTATACAGAAGTAGGAAGAATTTTTCTCAGTAAAAAAATTGAAACCTCGGCTTGCTCCTCTATTATATCTGCTGTGTTTCCATCATTTGTAATGAAGGGAATCAGTGTCTGTTTTGATGCTGTAGCATTGCGTGACAGCCTGACTTAGACGTGTACAAATATTAGCAGGAGTTAAAACGCGTTGAATTATTTACAATAACTAGTCAGTTAACATGTACCTATGTGTACATACATGTACCTATGTGTACCTACATTAGCTAGTTACAGTTGGCATCATGTTATGTATATTAACTAGTTAACTAGTTAATTGCTAACTATACTACCACCACATGGTTTGTCTGCAAAATATAGATCATACTAGTTTATATAAAGGTGCATTATCAGACCACTAGTTTGAGTTATTCTTGTTCAGTAAAGACTGGTTAATTGTTCATGCCGTTGGCTATTCCTGTTTAATGACACGTGTCACAAGCTCGGAGACACAGCCGCATGGGTTGTTTGGGAAGGTGCGGGAGAGCAGGAGGAAGAGGCAGAAGGAAGCTGAAGGCAGGCGTTACTGCACGCAGGGGCGTCCCCCGAGTCCCTCCTTCTGTCAGCTGCACGCCCGAGTCTCGTCTTTCGGGGGGATCACGCATGCGCACGGGCTGAAGGAAGGAGCCCTGCGCCTTCCATCCAGCTCTAATTCCCTAAGGAACGGCTGGCAGGGCCAGGGCTGAGCCCGCGGCCGGCTCGCTCCCCTGCTCTGATCGCTGCCTCTGACACGGGGCCCACGGGGAGATGCGTGTGTCGTGTGACAGGCTCCGACTGGAAAGGATCGTCTCATTTGCAGTTAAAAAGCTTTGTCTGGGAATGGCTTTGACTTTTTTTCACCATGCCCTGGTAGCTTCAAAGGCGGATTTCTGCAGCCTGTAACCATGCTATTAATGATAGAGCTGCAAAGGCGCCTTGAATGCTGTGAGGAGAAATGTCTCCACCGTAGAAACGTAAACATTGATTTTACAATCATCGTAGAAATAATGTTTAAAAGAACCATAGGACTTAAAAACAACTCAGTATGAGACCACACTAGGAATTTCTCTTGGTAACATAAGGAGGGAATAACAAATGCAACTTTGCGTGGAATTTTGTTTGCATAATTGGTATTAGCCGTGCTCGCTGGCTGCTTTTTAATTAGCACTTCCGCATAAAAATTCATTCCAGGCAGAGGCAGCTTGCTTAAAATAAGGTGGGAATATCCGCACCGCCAGGCCAGCCGTTGGCTTCCCGGTGATTGGATGCTCTGCTCACATGTATTCACCGACACGGTTGCACAACTCCTCCCGTTATCGAAAGCCGTCGGGTGCAAACCTGGGGAAGGTGGAGTCGGGCGCCGGGTGCCCGGCAGGACAAGGAGTCGCGGGTGGGAGATGCCTGCGCTCTGGGGCGCGCGCGGGGACGTTGGGACGCCTCTCAGTGAGTTGGAAGTCATTTCTTTTCTTAACATCTCCTTAAAATCACTACTGCTCTGAAGAAATATCTGCTCAATAGTCTTATTTTAGTGGAATATCTTCACTCGGATCATTCTATTGCTATAGCATTTCTGTGTAATAACAAGCTTGAAACATTCAGTTGTTACACCTACTTCATGAATAAGAATTTAAACATGCGAAGGGGAATGTGCATACTGATGTTGCCTTATTTTCACCATAATTACATTTAGACTTCTTTTCCAGAAATGGAACCATTAGTGAAACACTGTGTTAGAGAATCTTTTGTATTTTCTCCAATTTCTTTGTTTCTCTTAATTTAAGATGTTGCCTATGTTGTACAGTGTCTTTGTTTTCCTGTAAATAAGGTTGAATTACTGAACATTCTGTTTATTTTAAACAAATAATGATTTGCTCACGTGTTACTTTTTCATTTACACATCCTTTTAGATTTCTGCCTCATTCGGTATTCAGTAGAAAGACATCACTAGGCATCTCTTTGTTCGATTCAAAGTTAGTAGACTGCTGCCTTAGTCGAAATTGTTGAAAGCACCTTCAATAAGATGGCATCCAAAATACATCCGATTTGCTCCATTTTACTACATTTTACGGTAGGCAGAGCCGGCGGGCCGCAGCGGTTCTCCTGCGAGGGTGCCCGCGGTGCCGGCCGCTTCGGGGATCACCCTGCTTCCCCCCCCGCAGCTGCACTCGCTCGGGCTTTGCCTGCCTGGGCTGTTTTTGCAGTATTGAAAACACGTAACTGAAGACATTTGACGAGTAATCTGTTAATTCATTACGTCATTTTCTCCAGGCTTACAGACAAAGCTAGAAAAGAGAGAGAAAGTGTAAAACCCAGTTCTTACTGCCAGTTGCCATGAAGCAAAATGTGCTTATTTCAAGTGGGCCACATTTTAAAAACTGCTTGTTTAAGCTGAACGTGCAAAGTTTCACAAATATTGCCAAAGATCATATGTATGCAATGTGTATGGATGGTGTCTAAAACTGGATCAGCAGACATTTTCGGCGATGCATATGATTTTTTAATTCCACAGAACCATCTCTAAGCACTTTTGGCAAGCTTGTGGCCCGTGAGTGTAATTAATGCTTTATATTCCTGTATAATTTACGTGGGTGTAATGTAATCTGGGACAGCCGGGATCCTGGCACAGGTCTGCCAGGCGTGCCCCGAGGCGCGGGAGCTCCCCTGGGACGGATCCAGCTCCGTGCTACAGAGAGGAAGGCTTTGGCTTCCAAGTCAGCACTCAGAAAAGATCCAGGCGCTTTGTCCCCCAGGAAATATTCCTGGAGCACCTGCAAAATCAAAGCGTCTGCTCTAGCGGTGATGAATGCAGCTGGAGCGCTCTAGGTAAATAGGGAAGGATAGAATTACAGAGAGCTGGAAATTTTCAGCTAAGCATTTAATAATGCTTATTATACAAAATCAAAACCTTTCCTGGAAGGGGGATAACCAAACAAATTGCCCCCATGCAAGACATTTGGAAAAAAAACATCAAAGATTTCGCATCCCCTCTACATTTTGAAAATTTAAAAGATGTTCAGTTTTTAACTTTCTTCTTTTCAAATTAAATATATTTTTAAGTTTTAAAAAGGTGGTGTCCAAGCAAAATGTTGCATAATAATTAAAATGTTTGACTAAACCAATCCAAACTAGGATATGGATATTAATTTCTTATTTTTTTAATTTTGTTGTTCATTCAAATTAAGACAGAGGATATTCTGAAATATTCTGAAAAATATTGGTTATTATCCTAACCCTTTTAATGAAAAACTCCTGCTGAAAAGGGGATTTTATTCTGGATGGCCTCCAAAATTGGTTGAACATGTAAATGTAAGAGGAGCAATGTTCATGAATTAGTTAAGCAATTCGGTTCAAATATTTTTTGCCATTTTATTTTCAAACGAACGGTGTTGGTTTTCCATGTTAAGGGGTGTCACATCCATGAAACTGATTGTGATACGGTTGTGTTTGGGGTCAGATGTTATGTTGTTGTCAAGCTGCTGCTACAGAGATCGTAACGTGCATGCGTGTGTGATTGTATTTTGTTCTCCTTATAGATGGAGGAGATTAAATTTAAAGACAGAGCAGTCTACGTGCTGGAAAGAGAGTTAGGGGTTCAAGCCGGGCATGCTCAGAGACTGCAGCTCCAAAAGGAGGCTTTAGATGAACAACTTTCCCAGATCAAAGAGTCTGACCGGCATCTGGGCAGCCCCAAGCGGGAACTTCCTTATGCAAGTGGTGCAGGAGACGCTTCAGATCATTCGGGAAGCCCCGTAAGCACTTTCACGTGGTTTCGCCTAAACGAACAGACAAACAGAATGGCAAAATGACTCAAAATGCACAAAACGGCAAAATCTTGATGAGCGCACCTTTGAGCAACAGCTTTCCCATAGCCCTACAGGGGAAACTGAGGCACTAATTTCTTGCCCCAGTTCGTTAGCCAAACCTTTAAGATTTAAAATCAAACCTCATTGTGGGAGAGCTTTTGCTTTTTTGTTGTTTTGTTTTCTGGTTTCTTTTGTTTGTTTCTGGTAGCAGGGTGAAATTTTCTTTTCTTTTCTCTCTTCTTTTTTTTTAACGTATCATAGTTCTTCGGCCTGCCTTGATTCAATAGTTTGACACAACTTTTGCCAACAAATGATGCAAATGCTTTTCTATCCAAGTAATGTATGTGTGCTAGTTTTCAGAGCTACTAACAGTATACTTTGTAAGTAGATGTACAAGAACAGTTTATGCAAGGGAATCGGCAAAGGTAGAGTACTAAACGCATGAACGCTTATAAAGTCCTGCATTCCTCCTAGAACATCTCTCTTAGCTAATATTTCCATGCTGCTAAGTGCTCTTGCTTTCAGTGGACCAGAAAGTGAATGAAATAACTGTTAACCTATTCTCTGCTATTTCTTTTGTACAATGCAATACCCAGAACATTAAATTTTAGTCACCCTTTCACACTGGCTTTTTAATGTAACTATGCCACATTTCTGCTTTTGCCTTAATTTGCTAATATTAAAAATATTTCAGTTAAACCGACCTCATATGTCTGAGACATATGCAAATTTTCTTCATTGCTGATTCTCATCAAGATTTCTTTTGCAAGAATGTTAATTTTCTCAGTAGAAGTAATATATATATATAAAAAAAAAGCAAAACAATATCTATTTTATTCTTCGTTCAAAGCCTCTCCTGCACCTGTTGAATGAGGAATCCTAGACCTTCCGAAAGCTCCACTAGACTTGGACTATGGATATTAATGTGCCTGTTCTGATTTGTACTTAAGTGCTACCAAATATCAGAATAAGTACTAGAAAAGGATAAAAAGTCTGTCACATTTATAAATACATATAACTTCTCTCTGATTCTGAAGAATACAAACATGCCTATCTATATTTCATTTACAATTTGATTTAAACATTTTCACTCAGATAGATTAAAGTTGCTTTATGAGTGACCCTTTAGAATTCAATAAGGGCCACAACTTTAAGGAAGAAGAGCTTATGCAATGGTATAATTGCATGGATTTTACCCATCTGTGCTTCAGTATTTTGAATATCGTTTCCTTATAACAAAGTCCTCAGAGTGGGTGACATGTCTGAAACACTCAGTTCAACAGTGGCATACATTGGAAACATTGCCTTAATTTTGGATATTTTCTTTTATGATTCCAAGTTGCACATTTTTGTATTTGCATATACATACTTCTGCATTTGCATACTTTGTTACATTCGCCCTCTTAGCTTTCCGTTGGTCTCATCTTGCAGCTCTCAGTGCTACCAAGGCATAGGTTACATTCTGCTGTGTGATAGTTTCGAAGCATTTGGATTCAGGATAAGGAAAAGTTTGAATTTTGAAAAATGTTGACACTCTGTTTGCACTTATGAACAGTTATTTGCAGTTGATCTTTGTTTTAGGAACAGCAGTTGGATGAAAAGGATGCCCGGCGTTTCCAACTTAAAATTGCCGAGCTGAGCGCAATCATCCGGAAGCTGGAAGATCGGAACGCACTGCTGTCGGAAGAGAGGAACGAGCTCGTAAGTAGCAGCGGCTGGCACGCGGTCCTTACAGCTTACGAAGATGCTGAGGTGGCAGGTGGTCTTGCCAGGGCCGATATTGAGATATTTTATCCTGTATTATCCAGAATGCTTTTCAAACATTTGATAGCTAATAGCACTCATACTGCTGACCACAGCACACCCTTTACAGAACCGAGCCAGTGAAGTAGGTCAGCACACAGGAAAACTCCAGGTAGGCTAGATTTGAGGAGGGTTTGTTGGACCAGCATTCAATGCTATGATTTGGCACTACTTGTAGTGTGCATATTAAACGACAGAATTGCCAGGAATGCATATATGGATATTTGGCTCCTCTTTATGTTCTGTGTTTGGTAGTAAGCCACGTTACACTATCTACCTAATACTTGCTTATAAAACAATGAATTTTTAGGATGGAATTGGCTGGAATTTATTTATAGATAATTTTTTTGGTGAATATATTCCCCAAGTGGTATATTTTTTCCGTAGATGACTGTGTATCTCATGAAGGAGGAACAATCTGCTTCCCAATGGACTCCACTGGGAGCGTTTGACAGGTTCTAGGATTAGAAAAACTCTTCAAAGTTTCTTTTCTTCTTACTACTGTTCTTCTATTAATCCTGAGAAACTCGGTCATAGAGTCCAAACTTAACATTTGAACAGCAGAGCCGATAGCAGGAATGGGTCCGAGGCCTTAACTCCATGCAGGGAGGCACAGAGGACTACATCTCTGTTACCCGAGAGGCTGGAGCTCCTCAGAGGCCCCTTACGAACCTCACAGAGACACAGAACCGGTCAGGGTGAAGCCCTGACACCTCCTGGAGTTTAACACAGAAGTCGGGTATAACTTACCGAGGGGGCGACGCAAGGTCTAGCGGTGGCTTTGAGACAGGCTCCCACCGAGCAGAAGCATCAGCACATCTGGCTAAAGCTGCTGCTGTTACAGCTCGCTTGTTCCTCCTTGCTGTTTCAGAAGCCACCTGTGCTCAGCTATATTGCTGCACAGGTCTGTGGGCGAGAGTGGCAGAATGAGTCTGTTTATAAGAGCTTTAAATTCAGGTTTCGAGAGCTCAGGCAAGCTGCCCGTAATCCTGGACGGCAAGGAAACGGCTGAGGCACGAGCGGGGCCGATGAATGCAAGACCTCTGCTTTGCGTTAGGAGAAAATACCGCTAGTATGCTGGTTAAAGAAAACAATTAATATACTTGATAAATAAGAGCAGCTCTGGAGGTATTAATTCTTTCTTAATTTTTCAGTTAAAACGTCTTAGAGAAGCTGAAAGTCAGTATAAGCCCCTCTTGGACAAAAATAAACGTCTCAGTAGGAAGAATGAAGATTTGTCACATGCCTTACGTCGAATGGAAAATAAATTAAAATTTGTAACGCAAGAAAATATAGCAATGGTAAGTCTCTGGGCTGGCACTGTCCATTCCAGTGAAAAAATGTAATTTAGTATTTACAGGGTTGGTGAAGTCAGATGTTTGACAAAAATATTGTTGCAAAGTTGCAAAGTTCTTCCGCTTTGCTGGCGATATTTTGCTGTGATAGTCTGCAGTGCCCTGCTGAATGGTTTGTGGTCTGATCACAGTGGCTGCTCAGTCCCGTTTGCAGCTACAGCACAAACACAAACTACCTCACTTCAGCTTTGGCATCTGCATGACATGTCACCTGTATTTGTATGAAATTTTATTACCAAAGACATATGACATTTACCACCTTGTAATGACTGGGAAAAATACCCTTGTGACTCACTTCCCCTGTTTGAAATTGCATACTGGTAGTGGCAATAGCTGGTAGTTAAGTGGCTGTGAAGTTACATGGCCGTGGGAGGACCCAGACCGCCTCCATAAGGGCTTCACTCCCTGCCGCTGCGGTTCCAGCCTCGCTGCAGATGGAAATTAGTGAAAGCAATCCGGAAGGAAGCGATGTTGATCCTGCTCCTTGAATTCCTCCTCCAGCAATGTAAAGCCATAAAGCTTTCGGCAGAACAAAAGAGAGGTGTTGTTGAAAGCCGATGCTAACATCTGCCTTTGGCAGGCTAACAGACGGCGTGGCAGCTCTGCATGCTGGCGCTTCTCGCTGGTGCCGGCTGCAGCCTGAGGAGCAAGACCACTTCCCCTCTCCGTAATCTAGATTTATCGCTTAGTAAAGGAGAGAGCCAGATTGCAGCTAGTACAGCAATCTGATTAGATAAATTACCTGTTCTAAAAGGGAAGGATTATACACTGTCCTTCGGCAACGACTTTTAATCATTTCTCTTTTTTGCCACGTGGGTTTCTTTCAGAGGCAAAGAGCTGGAACAATCAGGAGACCAAGCTCTTTAAATGACCTTGACCACAGCCAAGAAGAAAGAGAAGTTGAATCCCTAAGACTACAAGTTATTGAACAGCAAAATGTCATTGATGAACTCTTCAAGGTAAGATGGAGAGTTCCCTTCCAACTTTCCTTGCCTCATACCTTTCTTACAAGAGGTCGACCAAGGCCATAGCAAAAGAAAAAGGAAACCTAAGCAAGGGTGTACCTGAGGTTTTGTAAACAAACTGGCATAGTTTGCATTAGTAGAAATATGGTACTCCTTTCCATACTTAGCAGTAATTGACCTGAATCTAAATTATCCATGGTATGCTATTTGGGAAAAAATCCTTTCAATCTCCATTGTGCTTGCATGGCAGAACCATTGTATTGCTTCTAATAGGTTGTAGATACACTACAACCAGATCCTACTGCTGTTAAAGTAAATGTCAAAGATCTTTGAGCTGGAGACAACATCAGGCCTAAAAGTAAAAGCTGTGTAAAAAGAGAATGTTTTGTAGTGCTGTCAAGGGGTTTTTTACTTCTTTGATTTTGCTTTTTAAGATGCTTGGACTTTAAAGAGAAAAAAGTGTTTATTATTTTCCTGCTTCTCATTATTAGTAAAGTGAGGCCTGGATGTTGTTAGAAATCTCAGAAACATCCAAAGTCACTTTCAAGGACATCAGCTGAATTCAGGGTTCTTGAGCCATGAAGTACAACTTCAACACAGAGCTACATCCTATGGTTAGATGTGGGGCTGTGCTGGTCCATGGGCTGCTAGCTGTCCGCAGACCCTCATGCCTGCCTGCATGGTGTAGCTACATCCATGCTACAGCAGAGCTGCGAAACCCTTGGGGTATTACCGGCAGCTCCCATACCTAACTCCCTCCTCTCCAAAACATGCCTTATCTTTTGCACTGTTCTCAGCTGTAGGAAGATTTCGGTGGGAACAGGAAAACTGCCCATCCCTGGCATGTGTTATCTCAATGATGATGCACATCAAAGGTGCGGCACAGATTACGTCCAAGTCAGCTTTTCCCATTCTGGGGATATGAAGACATTTCCACCAACAATTACATTGAGGAATTTTTACAAGGAGGGAAAGTATTTAGTCTGTAAAGGGACTGTTTCCTTGGTTTAATCTTGGTATGGAAAGATCACAGGCTCTATAAGGGAAGGGAATTACTATGCTAAGGAGGTGGCACTGCCCTGCATTTCCATATGTATTCTCAGCCCCCTGGGCTTTTGTCCATTGTGCATGAAGTTTCAAGGAACGGTTTAGTTTCTTAAGACTACAGACCCGATGCTCTAATTAGACAAGCCTTTAGCTCCAGCCACTGAGTTCTTCCTGAGTAGAGTGGAAATCAGGTGACCCTTCTTCACTAGGTCACTTTTTCTGTTCAGGCATCTTTTATCACCTGCAACGAGGCATTGCATGCCGTATGTATAGAACTCCAGAGTACAAAGCAGTTATTTGTTTGCTACTGTATATAATAAATAGTTATAAATAACAAGCTACTGGCTAAGGATTAATATGCTCAAAAAAACCCAGTAAACCTTTGGTGGGCAGACAGTCATCAGCTGGGTGGGGAAAGGTTGGCCTCTGTTACTCCTTGGAGCTGGGTTGCTGTCTCACAGTTTCTTTGCTTTTTTTCTTTGCATTCTGTACCTTTCCATGTCAATATTTTTTCTATTGAATCCTTGAGCTGCTAACTGTTACCACCTAAACAATTACACTTCACTTTTCTCATCTCGCATGGCTTTAGTTCATGTACTTAACAGGAGCTTAACATACTGTAGTAGCAGCTTTCTTAGTAGAGCTGGACTAAGGTCACACAGCTGTGCTGCAGCACAGCAGAATCACAAGCAGCTGACCTCCTACGCGCTGGGTCATTAAAACCTCCTTACCGAGATACCTATTAAAGCTTTTAAACGTTACACTGCAGGATGCTGGCCACATGCTGTGGAGGGGTCTTGTCTGCGCTTTGCGGGCACATTCTCAGGCTTTGGAGAGAGTAAATGGAACGATTCATGTGGGTATTTTTGATTACAAGCAGAAAAAAAAAAAAAAGAATGAAATCCATATACTGAAATCATGTTTTTCAAGATTTCTTCAGGAGAATACTTTTTTTTATATATATTTACACTTGCTGACGTTATTTTATTCCTTTTTTATTAGACCCTGGAAACTGCTGGCTATGTGAAGAGTGTCATAGTAAGTAAAATATGAAGTTAACTTTATGTTCATCTTTGTATACTTTAAATTGCTGTTCATGAAAATCATGTAGAATATAATAATATTTATTATTGCTTTCTTCTATATTCAGAGAGAGGGTTAACTCAGTATTTTTATCAGTGTAAATTTTATGAAAGGCCCTCTCAGCAGAAGCTCTTCATCAGAGAAGAAGCTTGTGATAGTGGAGAGGAAAGTCCTGTCAGGGAGAGGAAAGCTTCTCTCCGTCCTAGGATGTCTGCAGAGGCCACAGTCGGCGTGGCCAGCATGGCCAGACGGTCCATAGCAAGGAGCCAATGGTCTCCGAGGAACACGTGCTGCTCTTGAGGGACATTTCTGCCATGCTGGAATTGCTTTTTTGTTGTTGTTTTTGAGAAAGGGATGGGATAGTGTGATTAAAACTAGCCTTCTCTCACTCATACTTCTGAATCAGTGCCCTTGCCCATCTCGTAAAGGGTCATCCCTTTCCTATTATAGGTAAAAAAGAAAAAAAAAGATTTTGATTCTGTCCTGCATGCTAACGCTAGTTTTGGATTCTGACATCGCTGGGCTGATGTAAGTGGCACCTTATCAGTGCATCCCCCAATGCCTAGCTCATCCTTTAGCAAATGAATGAGCTGGGAGATTACAGGAATTTTCCTTTTAGAATTTCACTTTCTCTTCAGCTGGATTTTTTCAGTATTGTAGAAAAATAAACATCACTCTATGAAGAGTGTCCTAATTTCCACTGAATAGAAACATTTGCTGGCTACAATAAATGTTCGACCCCTTTTTCAGAGGCACTGAGACTCTGCAGATCCTTTGAGAAGTCAGCGAAGAGTGGTTTTTTTTTTTTTTTTTTTAAGTGCTGAGTTCAGACAGCTTCAAATTTTTGTACAGTTTGGGACAAATTATGTGTGTGCATGTTGCAAATGACAGTAACAGAAGCTGCACAGACTGCCAATGCAAGAATTCAGTTTTTGCTTCCGAATCCCGACAGAACAGTCCATCTATCGGAGATGAGCCACAGCACAGATTTCAATGAATATGCTCCTTCACAGAGAGCTGTAAAATGAGGCTTACGTTGTCTGTATGTTGCATTAGTTGTAATCAGCTTTATTTTGCCATTTTGATTTTCAGGTATACACCCGAGCAGTCGCCACTACTCTATTGCAGACGTAGAAGCTGTCTGAGTACACTTAGCGTTGGACTGATGGAACCAGATAGTTGTTTCATCATGAGGGATTGGCCAGCACTGACATTTTTTTTTTTTTTTTTTTTTTTGGTTACCTAATGACTACAAATACTAACACAGTTATTTTAAATAACAGATCCCTGAAAACAGCTAATGTATCTAACTGCTTCTTTCAGGAACGTGATAAGCTGTTAAGATATAGGAAACAGAGGAGAAAAATGACAAGAATTCCTAAGGTAAAGAAAAATAGTGTCTTCCCTGGGTGGGTGGGTGGATGGATGAGTTCCTCAAAACCAAGCAAGAGTGAAATATTAGCATCACTGGCTTCGAGTGTCTAGAAACAGGAATCCCTGGGCACTGTAAATTGGTACCCACAGTAGAGTGCGCAAAATTAGAAATGACTTTTGAAACTTTGAGCCATTAATCTTAAGTCTGGGTCAAGTTGTTCAAGGACATTCATAGACAGAGTATTCTGATACTTTAAAAAAAGAACTGGCTGGGCTTAATTTAGTGATGTGGTACAGGCAGGTCACTGCCTCTCAAACATTTGCCCCAGATTTGAGGCTTTGCATCAAGATTATCCATTAGCGACATTTAATCCCCTTGCAATAGACAGGGAGCTGTTTACATTAGATGTTACTAGCATTTGAATGTGCTGTGTTCACTCCAAACGCTTTCAGCGTCCCAGGGGACTTTAATAGCATGATTGTTTAAGGCAAGACAGATTTTATGAATTAACACATCACTGAACTATCTTTTAATGGCACTGCTTGAAAAATATATAGGTTGTAAATAATTCATTATGGACTTTAGTGACACGTAGAAATTGTTGGTTACAGTCAGCAGCTACAGAATAGTTAGAGCTCAGGGAAAAAGAAAATGTTAGTTAATGAGTAATTGACAGAATGATAATATAACACGAACATAGCAATGGCATCATAAGGTGTGATGTCCTGGAACTGCGAGTAAGCTGGGCTCTGCATATGAAGAATTAAAGCAGTGGTGGAATTACTGAATCCATAAATAATGGATTATGGTTGATGTGAAATCAAATCCATAATTCCTATTGTGTAGCAAACGAGCACCAGAAAAATTCCAAGTGGCTGGTTATGTGTTAGTGTATACACATGGAAACTAGACTGTCGAAGGAGAGCTATTTTTCACTTCTTTGAAAATTAGCCACTGCCATTTAAAAAAGAAAGCCAAAATCCAGAAATGTTTTGTAAATCACCGTTTAAAAAAATGTGTTTAAAAAAAAAGTGTTCATAATTTCTTCTTTGAATTTCAAGCATTTAAAAATAAATATTTCTTTACTACCATTAGCGTTCTTTTAAACAGAAAGTAGCTTTGAGTGGAAAAAAATGGATTTCTTTAAATAGTAACAATATTGCTATAATAAGTAACTTCAACAAATTTTCACATAGAATACTTCTTCAAAATTTATCTTTTCCTGTGAAAATTGTGATAATGACAGAAAGGGCATTATGGTAATGGCAATAGAATAAAGGAAAGTCATTTTAATGAAGAATTCCCATTTCCCTCTAAGACAAATTACACAGAAGGAAAAAAAAGGCAGAAAATGGGTGATCTGCCTTAGCTAAAGGAATATGAAGGAAAATACATAAAACAAAAATGTCAAGGCTTTTGGCATGGCTTGCCACCACACTACCTAACAGCAAACAATAATCCAGCCATTTAAGTAGTTTTGACAGAGCACTATCATGGGTGTGAAGAAACTTTACAGAATATATGTAAAGAACTGAATCTATTTTCTAAAAGAAGCACAGTGGAAAACCACCAATAATTTGGACTGAGATTAATTCAATTTCACCTGAAGGTGTACGTATATTCAAAACCTAGAAAGGCGCAGAGTTCAGAAATGTTTTCCAAATCATTGTTGTTTCCCCCTGAAAATTTTCAGGCCAGTTCAATTGACTGTACTGTAAGATCCTTTGCATGGTTCAGCTGCGCTTACGCACTGTCCTTTCATCACAAGCCGGTGGTGGAGACATTTTTCGGCTATGACGAAGAAGCTTCCTTGGAGTCTGATGGTTCTTCTATCTCGTATCAGACTGACCGAACAGATCAGACCCCTTGCACGCCTGATGATGACTTGGAGGAGGTATTCAGCAAACATATGCGATAATATTTAACTACTTCTCTGTGTGTTTAAACCCTACTCTGAACTGTTAGCAATGTTCCTGGTCTGTTACACCATTCATGTGGTGCCTCTGACTGGAAAATCAAAAAATGGTATTAAATTTAATACTGTGAATGTTGATTTCTGATCTGCCACTTCATCTATTTCATGGATTATAATTAGGTTTGCTAAAAGGCAATCTGAAGAATTCCTATCTTTATCATGAGAGATACATGATTTTGTTACCATGTGTGCTTCACTACAGGAAATCTGAATGTATTTTTGTATGTAAGAATTTATTTATTTTTCATTCATGTATTGAAATCTTTTTTTTCCCTGTTCAGATAGCATGAAGTTCATGCATGCAGCCAGCAGTATTATTTCATTTTATGTTGAATGAAATATTCCAGTCAACATGAAAACATTTGATTTTGGATACTGTGAGGAGAGTAAAGAAGATGAAGGGCCCTTTTCATGTTGATGTCACCATTCCTACAAGTGTTAACTGTAGATTAGTGTTTTGATAATTTGGCAAGACAATCAGGCTTGGCCTTTTTCACAGATTGGAAACTTTTGTTGTTTCAAGAAATTTGTGTTTTCCCCTTTCAATGTGATGACTGTGCAGTAATAGAGGGTGATTCCACAGTTAGTGTGTTGCATGGATGGCAAGTTTTGCATCTTTCCAAAGGACAAAAGCTTTCTCTTTTTTATTTTTGCATTTCATTGAGGTAAGTGCACGACAAGAAAGAAATGGTGTGAGAGCACTTGAAAAAGATCTGTGCTGTGCTTCTGAAGTTGCATTTTAAAAGTAATGTTATTTTTTGCACTTTTTAAAGAAAACAGACACCATTAACTCTCCTTTACTTTCATTGCAGGAAAAAAAGACAGCTGGTACAATTAATACTTGTTTTATCGATTCCAGGGTATGGCCAAGGAAGAAACAGAGCTGAGATTTCGGCAGCTGACGATGGAATACCAGGCTTTGCAACGAGCGTACGCTCTATTGCAAGAACAGGTCGGAGGAACATTGGATGCAGAACGAGAAGTTAAGGTCTAAATGGCTTATATTACATGAAAATAAGGGATTGTAATTGTATACAGTTTTCTAATTTTGCTTGCTCAGGTTGTTTTCAGATTTTAAATGTTAGATTCTTTAAAACTGCAGGTTCTTGACTGGCACGAGTCAGTCATAGTTTCAGGTCCTCTGGCGGGGGGCAAACTGTATTTTAACATTTTTGTGAAAATAACATGTTAGGCTGATAAAGCACCTTTTATCCTGAAGGGGTTCTAAGTGCTCTGTGATCTAGATAATCTTGTGTCTATCTTTTGTATCAGTTTATGTCGCACACAGTTTAGGAAAGGAGGTGAAGATTATTTTTTAATCACAACTGAAGACAAAATGCAGATGAACCTCAAGAGTTTGCGCTGTTGCAATCTGGACAGCAGCTAACAACAAATTCAGGGTCTTTCAGGGTGTTGTTCTTTCCTGCCTTCCCCTGTCTTTTCCATTCATCCGTAGCAGTTTCTCACTAGAGAACCTGGAGAAGCCTGCTGACACGCTCAGTTATGTTGTCCCTCCAGCCCGCTGCCTGCTGCAAGTGCAGTGCAGGTGCATTTGGCCACTGTAGCTGCCAGAGCATGCTTTATTGTCTCTGAAGTTAGCTAGATGTCCAGTCTCCTGCAAGGAAGTGCTGGTTTGCTGAAGAAACTTTTATGGAAAACCCTTAAGTTAAACTCTCTCTCTATATATAAAAATCTGGTATGGATAGCCTTAAATATATAATGCCTGGTATTTAAATCCTTCTGGATTCTGTGAGATTACATGATTCCTCATAAAATGTTTAGAAGGCTTATAGTTTAAAGAGATTCATTTTCTCAATCAGATTGCAAAGTGTCCTGTCTGCCTCAAATAGCCCGTGTAACTTCAGTCATCTAGTGTGGCATTTTATTATCTAGTATAAAACATTACCTTTATTATAAATGTGTTGTATATTGTAGGGAGTCAGGAGGTCTTAGTGTAGCATATAACTGCTTGGGACAAAGGGTGCAATGCTGAATACAATAAATTAAGGGACAAGTTGTTTTGAGCAAAAAATTTGAAGTCTAAGAGGAGAAGAGAATCTAGAAAGTCTTAATTTGGCTCCACAACTATTTTGTAGATATGTTGACCAGGAATGCTAAATGTAGGTGTAGGTAAAGATGGTAAAGAGGTGATATTCATTTCATCTAGTCTGGTCCACCCTGCTTAGTCTGACAGATTCCTTTATTTTTCTTTATAGTCAATAGGGAGAAATAAATCTGCTTGGAGACCCAATTAGCAAGGAATTCTGATGGCTTCTCGTACAGAGCGGTTCAGAAAGCGCCCACCCCTCGGGGTCTGAGCTGCCCCCGGCTGCGCACACCCTAAGGAGCAGTGGCACATCCACAAGTGTCCCTCAGGCTCTGACCTTCCCAACCAAAGTCAGTTCCCTGGCTACAATTAAATGTAAAACAAATGGCCATATTTCTCCAACAGAATTCCATCATTAAAATAATATTTTGCCTTTCCTAGCTTAGCTATATAACTTGTCCTTTTATTTTTTCCACTGATAAATTCAAAGCTGCTAATTTCACCCCCATCTCCACTGGTGAGGATCTCTGGTCAGGTTGGCAGCATCCCTTGTCTCCCAGTTACCTCCCCATTCAGTAATGTGTCATCTCACTCCTTATGAATGTTAAAGTTGTTTCAAAATTAACTTTCTCAGAAGGATGGTCTCTGCTCCCAGGTGTTAGGAATTGCACATGTAAAGAACATCGCCATAAAACAGGAAATGCCTAACAAAAATGACTCAACTTTACTTTTTTCACAGTAAAACAAAAAGAGAAAACAATACAGGTAATGCAAACAAGTAAGATTATTTTCATCATAAAAAGCAAGGTAAATAGCAAACAAATGGTTTGGCACTACTCAGCTAAGTGCTTGGTGGGTACAAAAACTGGAAAAAAAAACTTAGTCCTATGTTTGGGGGAAATAAGAAGAAAAAAATGTTTCTTCCTGAGATTTTTTTTTATTACTCAGCAATATTTATAGGCTAAGTAAACGCCTTCTGGGCTCTTCAGAGTCACTGTGCCCAAAAGGCACTTCCTTAAAGCCGAGGCTGAAGACATAAAGAATTTTCCTTGTATCTTAGCTGAGATTTTTCTGCTGTTGTAAGGGAAGCAGAAGACATGGAGAAATGTTACAGTGCACTGCTTCTCTGTGGACAACTCTCTTTAAATTCCAGGCTGAAGAGGTCTGGTTTTGCTGACTCAGGGCTCTCTATTCCTCCTACAGGATACGGTTTCATCATTAAAGTTTAGTGTTACTGACGGTAGCCACTGCTATATTTTTAACTGTTAGTGGAGACATCACTGTATCATGGACAGAGTCCTTGGGATGAAAGTGAAGGAGGAACTCAATTTGGACCTTTTTTTTTTTTCCAGTTGTTTATTACAGTCTTCAAATTTCTCTTTTGTCCGGAATTCTTTTGCTCGGAAAGTTTATAGATTATTCTAATCTAATTGTAGTGCCAGTATGAAGAAAGAAAGTATTCCGTAAAACCATATTTAATGTATAAAATGCTTAATAATAATTACATTTATTGTCCAGAAAACAAGGATAGGAAAGTGCTGGCTATTTAAGCAAGCATGAAACTACAGGTATGGTTGAAAATTAAGTACCATGCAGTAAGACAAAAAATAAGATACTAAATGTTTAGGGAACAATGCAATTTGTCAGTTTGTATCATTACATGTGTTGGTTCTGTTTTGAGCAATTTAATACAAAAAAATCTGAATTAAATGGGTGTGCCCATAATCCTGTCACAGTCTTTTTCACTTTGTTTTCATGGAGAAATGGTTCTTTCTATTATATCAAGCCTTTTTTTAAACACATTGTTCTAAAGCAGGAAAGGCTACTAGATGAAGACTGTCATATTCAGCTGTAAGAAACAATTCATCCTTTGCTATCCTAATATCTACTTAATAGGAGTTCATTTTAATCTTAGGAGTTCATTTTAATCTTAACTTAAATCTTAAAATTGCCCCATCTTATGCACTTCTCCTTATGACTGACTGATATTGTGCTTAGCTGCAAATTAACTCTGCCAAAGATCTTTAAAAATCATTTGTTATAATTATCTGCTATACATAAAATATTATCTGCATTTCTGTATTAGCTTTTGGATTTTAGAGAAAGTTTGATGTATTTTTTTCTCATCTCCTACAGACACGTGAGCAGCTCCAAGCAGAAATACATAGATCCCAGGCTCAGATAGAAGACCTAGAAAAGGCACTTGCCGAGCAGGGTCAGGTAATGCATGCTGAAACCTCCTGTTCCTTTCTCCAGTCTCGTTCTGGAAACAGCCATAATGTGTGGATTTGTTTCTAAAAAAATGTGGCTGCTACTGTATGGTATTGAAGATCATAGTGGCAATTAAGTGTTTATGCATGTGTAGAGTAATTTTGATGCTAGTTTTTGATAGCTGTTTCATTGCTAATTGCAAAACACACATACTAAAGCAGCAATTACAACTGTTTGTCAACATATACTGTAGATTAGTGAACTACCTTTGCAGAATCACAAAACCACAGAACAGCTGAGGTTTGCAGGGACCTCTGGAGATCAGCTAGACCCTGCTCAACCCTGCTCAGCTGGAGCAGGTTGCTCAGGGCCACATCTAGTCGGGATTTGAATATCTCCAAGGATGGAGACTCCACAACCTCTCTGGGCAACCTGTTCCAGTGCTCAGTCACCCTCACAATAAGTGAGTCTTATGTTCAGATGGAATTTCCTGTGCTTCAGCTGGTGCCCGTTGTCTCTTGTCACTGTGCATCACTGAGAAGAGTCTGGCCCTGTCTTCTTTACACCCTCCCTTCAGGTATTTGTACACACTGATGAGATCCTCCTGAGCCTTCTCTTCTCCAAGCTGAACAGTCCATGCTCTCTCAGCATCTCCTTGTGTGAGAGATGCTCCAGTCCCTTAATCATCTTTGTGGCCCTTCACTGAACTTGATTCTCCTGTACTGGGGAGCCCAGCACAGTACTACAGATGTGGCCTCACTGGTGCTGAATAAAGGGGAAGGATCACCTCCCTCACCCTGCTGGCAACACTCTTCCTAATGCAGCCCAGGATGCTGCTGTCCTCTTTGCCATGGGGATGTGCTGCTGGCTCATGTTGGCCTTGGCATCCACCAGGACCCCAGGTCCTTCTCTGCCAAGCTGCTCTCCAGCTGGCCAACCCCCAGCCCAATCCTGGTGCCTGGGGTTATTCCTCCCCAGGGGCAGGACTTTGCACTTCCGTTTGTTGAACTTCATGAGGTTCCTCTCTGACCATTTTTCCAGTCTTTTGAAGTCCCTCTGAACAGCAGCGGATCCATCTGGTGTATCAGCCACTCCTCCTAGTTTTGTACCATCTGCAAACTTCCTGCAGGTCATTAATGAAGATGTTGAACAGTACTGGCCCCAGTATCGACCCTTGGAAGACACCACTAGTGACTGGCCTCCGGCTGGACTTCATGCCACTGATCACAGCCCTCTGAGCCTGGCAGTGCAGCCAGTTTTCAGTTCACCTCACTGACCACTTAGCTAACCCATACTTCATCAGTTTGTATATGAGGATGTTACGGCAGACAGTGTCAAAAGACCTGCTAGAGTCAGGCTAAACAACATCCACTGCTCTCCCCTTGTCCACTGAGGCAGTCAACTCCTTATAGAAGGCCATCCAGTTGGGTAAGCATGATTTTCCTTTCATAAGTGCATGCTGACTGCTCCTGATCACCTGCCTGTCGTTCCCATGTCTGGAAATACTATCCAGGATTAGTTGCTCCATCACCTTACCAAGGACTGAGGTGGTGCTGGCTGGTCTGTAGTTGCCCAGATCCTCCTCCTTGCCCTTCTTGAAGATAGGGATGACATTTGCTTTCTTCCAGTCCTCAGGAACCTCTGCTCATCACCACGACCTGTCAAAGATAATCAAAAGTGGCCTTGCAATGACATCGGCCAACTCTCTCAACACTCGTGGGTGTATCCCGTCAGGTCCTACTCCTCTTCATCACTGTACCTCTGATTTAGGAGATGTTAATGTAATCTGCTGAGTAATGTTTCAATAGATGTGTTAGTTAATTCAGAAGAAAGCGCTCAATGCATGTGGTCTAGCTGACGTCAAGGGGAGTTAGGCATCCAAGTGCTTTTGAAAACCCCACTCTTCACACTTGCGTACTTTAGTATCTTAAATACCAGTCTACAAAGCCCTCAAGTCCTCACCAGTGTTTATATGCTAACTCCCACTGAAATCAACAATTAAAGCTCTATATATCTTTTCTGATATGAATCTTAATGCCTCTCTTGCTTCAGCATGACGAAGATAATAATAGACAATAAATGCATTAAAGATTCTGAGATGCTCAGATATGATAGTAAAGGAAGGTACAAGTTAGTTGATAAAGGAGTGCCTGAATTAGAGAAGTGTGTAGCTATGAAGTCAAAATAAATACATCTATAGAACACCAAATTTCTCTGCACAACCAGAGAGGAATTGAGTTTGCGTGCATGTTCCTTATCACTGCTTGAAGTCCCAAAGCAAAGGTTCCAACCGGTAGCGCTGTCCGTCAGTCCTCAGTCTGAAGACTGGAGCTCTTACTCGGGCTGAGGAATCTGCAAGTTCTGCTTGAGTGAAAAGTGACTGAAATCTTTAGTATCGAAGCCCAAGAAGAGAAAATGACATGATGGACATGTGCTGCACACTAATCAATGAGGTTAAGAGCACACCATTTATTTTTAGAACTGTGCATTTTTGTGTTAAGATAGATTTATAGATAAGTGAACAGACAACTGAGCACATAGGCTCAGCTTGCTCTCCTGCACTTAACAAATCCAGGGCCTCTGCATCAATTAATCAATTAATGCACCTGCATCTCTCTCCTGATTGTCACTAGCTTAAATTGCCCTCTGCTCTCTTATTGTGTACCTCTACAAAACCAAATCAGTGAGTAACCGGTCGGTTCCACTGTCAGTGGGGGATGCGTTTGGGGGTTATGCTGAGAAAGTATTACGGAAAAGAGAGACTGTGCTTGGCAGGAGGTTGGTCCATTTTAAAATCTCGCAGACTTTTAGATACCTAGGAGAAAATTGCAAAGGTAAAATAAAGGAAAAAAATTTATTTTCCAACAAAATGTTTGTGGAGGCATTAGTAAAAGTAAGCTTTTCCGTGCCTGTAGCTTTCCTTGTGGCTCCACAAGTTTTTGCTTTGTTTTTGCTTTTGAAAGAGAAAAGCAAGTCAAATAGAAACAAATATTTTAAGAGGAGGAGGAAATGCATAGTATAGGCTGGGCATTTTTCAGCAAAAAGTTGATTTGTACAACGTGAAAGTCTTTGCTCTGAATGCTCTCTTTAAATTCCAAATAAATTCTTGCTCTGGGGATAGTTGAAGTGTTCAGTGCAGCGATTTACACGGTTCATTGTACAGTATGTTCATGCAATAAGCTATCAAAGCATCTTGCTCTTTCTTACCAAAAAGAGTGATTTGAAATACAATTGTATAATCTATGAGATAGCACTCTAGGAAATTTAGATTACGTCATTTAATGATTAACGTAAAACACATCACATTCAGCCAAACGTCTATTGACCTCTGCCTTTTTCATGCCGTTAAGCATTAGTAAAATGTTGCATTTTTGCTTTGATTTGTTAAGGTTTACACTTGGGTAATTTTAACTTAGTCAATCACTGCAAGAGGCCTAGTTTTGAGCAACAAGCTTAATTCAAGGTTGACTCAGCAGTCTGTCTCCTTGGTCTAACCTTGAGATCTGGTTCTGCAAAGCCAGTCACAGCACTAGGGCTTGGCAGATTTACGTGCTCATATAACTTTCAGGGGTTGGCATTAGCCGCCTGCCACAGCCTGCATTATATTCCTGGCTTGCCGCCTGCGTTTGGATTCCTTCTGACGGCAGGTCAAAATATTTGCCAGTCGCATATGTTGCTGCGTAAGTAGTAATACAAAATTCTGCATTGTAATGCTGCCAAAATAGAAGTAGTGCATGCTATTGTGAGGTTTTCCTCCCTGCTTGCAGAGCCGGGATGGCTTTGGAGCCTTGCAGCAGAGTCTTGGGCTCTCATGGGTACTGGAAATCCTCAGCCCAAATCTGTCCCGGTGCCACCCATAAGCACGGTGACTGCGAGACAGCAGCAGGGTCAGCCTTGAAGTAAACGCCTCTGCTTCACCCCAGCGCTGCTGCTGCAGAGCCGCTGCCATGCGTAGTAGTGTCATCATGGGTGAAATTGCTAAAAGGCGAAAATGCACCCTGCACTGGAGGAGTCTGGAGTTTAAAACAGCTTGCACACTGGCATCCCAAGGTGGTGAAGAAGTAGCTGCATCAGGCTTTGAGGAGTCTTGGGAATGAAATGTTGCAGACTGCAAATATTCATTCTCCAAGGTGAAAATCCAAGAGATGTTGCCAGGCTGTTTCTAGCTTGCATCTTACTTTTCCAGCCAAAAAAGTGAAACAGAAAATGTTTTTTAAGACCTTATTTTAAAAGAATGCTAAATCATTTGGTCATTAGCTTTCCAGCTTAACCTCTTATCCTTGTTAACCTTACTGATAAAGTTCCAACTGTTTTTGTGGGTGTTTATATCCAACAAAATAAGTAATTAGTTTAAAAATAAGGTTTATTTTGTCTAATCTTGGAAAATATGCTGTTTGCAGTGTAATTGAAATTCAGTAGTAACTGGATTCAGTAACTGAATAACTAGACACATCCCTTTTAATGCAAACCCTTTTTACCTGAAAGATTTTTAATCATTGGAGTGCTCATATTCCAGGTGCATACTGCAAAGTTCATTAACATAAGATTTCAGGGTCAAGCTTTCATGTGATGGGAAATAATGGAATTACAGTTTCTTACGCAATATTATCCTGTGTGGCTTCTCTGTGCGCATGATTTAATGAAACATTTGCAATGTGCTTGTATTATATATTGCCATCTTCAACTATAATATTGATCGTTTGTTTTTCAAGGACATGAAGTGGATTGAGGAGAAGCAAGCGTTGTATAGAAGAAATCAAGAGCTTGTAGAAAAGGTGTTCAATGTTTTTATTTGTATTACTCAAATAATATTTGTAGTTTAAGGAATGCACGAGGTGTGGTATTTTAAATGCTAACTTATTTCACAGAGCTCTGTTGGAAACAATTGACGTGTAATAATTAGATCTTTATAAACGCACCAGAAAAAGCCTCTTTCGAGAAAAAATCCTCAGTGCAGCATACTGAGGACAGAGGCTCTGGGAAACAGGCCCCACGTAGTGTCACCGCAACGAGGGCGGGCAGTGCCATAGCGGCAGCCTTAAATAATACCTTTTTCAGGAAGTCATCTTAAAATAACCTGAGAACCTGGCTCGAGAATGACATCCCAGCTGGTCAGTCCTGTTACGGATCAGTCCTGGCTGCCATGCCTAGAACAGAATACTGTATTTCAGGAAGGACCAAAGCCGAACGCAGACAGAGCTGCAGAATCCAGGGTAATTTAAGTGCCTGGAAGGTGCAGCGTGTCTTACATTGCTGAATCGCAGCGTGCCCTGGGCCCAAGCTTTGGCTTTATGGCTTAGGCATTTCCCAGTCACAGCGATTGCGTGGCAGATCTCAAGGGAAATTGTGAAAAAGGTGTTAACACGTATTACTTTATTTTACAGATAAAACAAATGGAAGCAGAGGAAGCTCGTTTAAAACATGATGTCCAGGATGTCAAAGACCAAAATGAGCTCCTGGAGTTCAGAATATTAGAGCTTGAAGTGAGCAAATGTAAAAAAATTACTGTGCTTTTTACCTGCCCTGTGCTCTGCTATGTAATGCTGGAAGGCGACAAGGATTTTGGAATTCCTTGGAGTTTATCCTAAAAATCGGTGTTTCACTGAACTTGACCAAAGTGTTTGGTACAAAGTGATAGCAAAATAAAAAAAGCAGGGATCCATACTGGTATTCCTGTTGTTCTAGCTGTTTTACTAAATAAGCCATTTTCAGGGCCAGAAGATTGCTTCATGATGCAGATGCACTTTTTACTATATTCCATCTGTTCTAAAAATGTGAAGAGAGAAAATCAGAATGGAATGTATCAAAAAATAACCATCAACTTTTTATTTTCATTGCCAAAATCATCTTGCTGTAGCCTACCTCTTACTAAACCTGCAGAGAAGGAATCATATGGCCTAGACTTCTGTATTTACTCCACTGAGCCTTCTGTTTTCTATACTATTAATTGTATAAACAGAATCTGAAAACCCTTGGAAACTCAGTTTTCCAAGTTTTTCAGAGAGAAAATAACAGAACAGCGACTTGTATAAGGAATATAAACGCTACACAGATTTTACTAGGTATAAATACATTGCGTCTGCTCAAATGCATTAGGTAGCCAAAATAATGGTTAGATTGTCATGGCCAGTGCCCGGTGCAGAAGCAGCAGTGCGGGAAAGTCTTTGCACTGCTAATGCATTTGTCTGCGTTGCAGCAAGGGGCGGTCACCCCTGCCAGCGCTGAGCACCAGCGCAACAGCATCGGTGTGCCAGGGAGATGGCTCACAGTGAGCAGCCACATGGTGCAGAATGAAGGATCTCCATCCTCTCTGCAGGAAATAAGGCCAATTTATGACATTTCCAGCGTATTTGTGTAGAATAGACATTTTTCAGATAACGTTTATCTGGTTCTTCATGAAGCTGAAATCTGTAAATCACCGTGGTGAGTAATCAAACATAATTATTCTGATTTCAGGAGAGAGAAAGAAGATCACCTGCTATCAACTTTCATCACATTCCCTTTACGGAGGGGAAAAGCCCTCTCCAAGTTTACTGTGAGGCAGAAGGTGTTACAGTAAGGGATTCTCGTTTCTTATTTTCCTTTGTCTAAAAAAAATTAAGCTCTCTATTCAAACTCCTGGTTTTCTCTCTTCTTAGGATATACAGGTAGCAGACCTGATGAAAAAACTGGACATTTTAGGGGATAACGCCGTAAGTGTATGTTCCTTTAATAAATTGTGCATGCTTTGGTAAATATTTGTCCTTATGTTAGTGTAGCAAAGCATTATTGGTTTTCGATTGCACAACTTGTCTTCACTGTGAGCAAAGCACTGGGCTACAAGCTAAATGTTTTGCAGCTTTTTAAGGTTTCTGTTAACAGCCTTCTTAGATGTGCCACAGAGTATCTGAATGCTATAAAATTGCTTTTAAATTGTCAATAATTTGGAAAAATTATTGGAGCTTTGGTTTTGTTTTGTTTTTTTGGCCATTGTTCATATAGGTCTGCTTATTTCCTCACTCTGCATTTGCTTTGCTTCTGCATTTTAATAGCTGTGCATTTTAATTTTGTCTGACACCATAAATCTTAGGTACTAATGAGGATATTAAACAGAAAGGGTTACAACAAAAAAAAAAGAAAAAACAGATAGTAAGAAATATAAAATTGTTTCCCCTCTAGCATTTTGAAATTACATAAATACATACATAATATATATAAAATCATATATTTTTACATAAATATATATATTCTCCCTCTTGAACTCCTGTTTGGAGTATTCGTTCCTGTATTCCTATCTCAAAGCCGAGTCACAGAACATCTGTGGCCGTCAGGCGAGCGGAAAGGGACGATTTGCCCTCGAGCTTGGGGACCGTACAGGCCACCTCTGCCGGCTGCTCCTCCCGCCCAGGGAAGCGCAGCCGCAACCTCTCCTCCTGCCTTGCACTTACACCAAAGACATCGCATCTGCAGAGAGCTTGTCGCTTGCGTTGTCCCCACTGCTCCCTCGTGCCTTTGTGCAGCGTTGTCTCTGTGTACACCAGCTTGGCGTTGAGCAGAGGTGTCACCAGGGCCTTTGGGGCGACAGCTTAAAAGTGCTTCTTCCTTCACATCTCCAGTTAGACCCTTTGGATCATCTTGTCTCCACAAGCCACACTCCCAGATACCTACACGCTCTACTCCACAAAATCAAGCCAAGAGTTTGCAGAGGATTTGAAACATGTTGCAGTGATTAATATTATTCCCCATTGCAGCAATTAATAACATTCACACTGGCATAAATGTGAATAATTCTAAAATCCTTTGCGTGCGAAGAATAAAGAAGCGATACACACGTGTTTAAGCACCAACAACCTAAGCACTGACCATACTAACGTGTAGCAGGATGACTCCATTAATACCTGTAGTGGTGGTGTTTTCCATTGAATTATTCAGGTCAGGTTAGTCCCACGTGAAGTGTTTTTGGAATAGGGTCCTAAACAGGCAGCTCGGACATAAAGGGGAAGAGAAAGTGTTATCTTTCCTCAGGTTTCCTCTTCCCTTTGCTCTTAGCTTAATTGCTTTTATTAACACTAAAAAATCTGTAGCCATCTCTAGTCTCCTATGTCTTTCCTATTTCTTCCTGTTTTCATTTTCTTTTTTTTTTCCTTTTTACATAAAAAACGTGACTTCCACATGCGAAACAATTGGTAGTTCCCAGCTACAGTCCACAGCGTTCTCATTTGCGTTTTTCTTGCTGTAACGTGTTTAACCACGTCATCGCCTCAGCCTCCAACGGCAGATTCTGCCCCTTGGTTGTGTGTTGTCGTGTCTGTGTGTTACCAGCTCAGTGTAGCCTGGGAAATGAATCTGTGTCCCACGGGGGTGTAAGTGATACAATCCCTTTCCTTGCATTTTATTGCTTACATTTCTGTAAAACTCCCTTAGGAGCTTCTAGCTGCTTCCAGCTGAACTTTCTTGAGATGAAGAATTGTTTTGAGTAAGGCAACCCCCTGGAATAGTAATACTATAGGTAAAGCAGAAACAAATGACAGCATAGTGAAATATCTACTATGGGATCACTACATAAAGACGCAGGGAAAAGAGGACTAGAAACACAGATGTCCTCCTTTTCTCAACAGATAGAGGAAATTAGTTGAGGAAATAACTCATAAAACAGGAAAGAACACCATTAATTTGCTGTGTGAGTGGTTTATTTTCAGTATAATGTTACTTGTTTTCAGGAAAAAATACTTATTTTTATGCAGGAGACAATTATTTACATTTGTCTTTGAGGTCCTCAGAAAATGTCTCCTGCCATCCTGCGTGGTATCTCTCTCACTGTTCCCAGCCTTGTATGTGAAATTGAAGTTCACCACAGTCACACTTTTTATCAATTTCCTAACGTCCGTTCTTGGAAAGATAACTGATGGAGATGGGCCCATCCTCTTATATCTGACGTTATTGGCCTGGAATCAGCTGTCTGGATCTGAACAAATACCTGTCCCAAACTAGAAGCATTCCCTTCCTTTATTGATTCAAACATATCCCAAAATAGTGCAATTCTTGCAGAATTACCACAATTCTTGCAGAATTCCACACTTGCAGAAGTAGTGGATTGATAATGAGACACTGGGATTTGTTGTAATTATATTCTGCTTTTGGTGCAGAATCTGACCAACGAAGAGCAAGTAGTTGTCATACAAGCAAGGACAGTTCTCACGTTGGCTGAAAAGGTAATAACGACTGCAATACTCATATAAGTTCTCAGAGTAGTTCACTTGAAAACACTGGTCATGTAAATAACAGTTTCTTCACAAAATGTCAGGGTTTTTTGTGTGGAATTACACTTACACTAGTTTCTGACAAAATAAAGGTCTCATTCAGACTGTATGGACAGACATTGTTTATTTTAAAGTGTTGCTTAATTAGCAAAATGTTAAAAGGTTAGAACAAGTAGGCTTTAAAATAATGCTTTTTTCCATCACCAATTTGTATAGAATAAAATACGTAATATATTTGATTTTTTCATTTATTTATTGCATTAAAATGAATAGTTGAGATATGTGATGGCGTCTCCTAAAGTGACAGTGAAAGCTGGGTATACAGATGTGCTGCCCCCTGCCATTTTGGCATAGGCAGCCGGTGTCTCACAGCGTACGCCTTCATCTGGCACACTCTGTTTATATCTGCAGTGGCTTCAGCAGATAGAAGTGACCGAATCCGCGCTGCAACAGAAGATGATAGATCTTGAGAACGAAAAGGTATTGAACTATGACAGGAAGGCAAAGCAATGCAGACAACGAAAAGAACAGTCATTTTATTGCCACAGTCATTGCACTAACTTAATCTTCTTTGTGTCCATAGGAGCTATTTAGTAAGCAAAAGGGTTACCTGGATGATGAACTTGACTTCAGGAAACAGTCCTTGGATCAAGCTCACAAGGTAAGAAAAATCAGTCTTGGCTGTTTTATGCCATCTTCATTAAATTGCCTCGTGTAATATGTTTACTCTGTTGCCAGGAGAAAAACTCTCTGCTCTCTACAGTGTTGCTTATGAAGGGATTTAAGATCTAAATACACCGAATTTTAAACAAATCACTTGTGTCCTGATCTAATAATGAGTTCTGTATGGATGAAGTTCCTTGTGTTTGCATGGTCCTTGCAGGATTAAGACCTATCTATGAATTTATTAAACACAGTCTAATTTAGCAGAGGATCCAGTTCACAACGGGTAAGGAAATGATGTTTTTAGTAATTGCTCTTCTCCTTCCAAAACAGGGGTTTTATCTTAGATTACAACCTCTCCAACTAAAAATAGGTGAAGATATTAACATGACTCTGTAAATTAGGAATGAAACTGCTTTTAGGTCAGGTTCGACTAGCACGTTAACTAATCCTGACCCACTGCAACTAACTCTTTAGTCACCAGCTGACTTCCTTCCTTCAATTCGTAGAGAAAAGTTTTACATACACTGATGAAAGAAATAAACACATAAATTTTCATATAAGTTTATCTCATTCTTTCTGTTTCATTTATATGTTGATCATGGTTACACTTTCTGAGAAGCAGTGGGTTTTTATACCTCTTTTTTGGATACCTATCATCAGCTTGGATGCGTAACCTTTTGGGGGAGTTTTTACACTGTACTCTTTCTGGTCCCCTACTGATTATTTCTAAGACTCCAATTTTGCCAGGTGCTCAGCTTTACCTGGAACTGATGCACATGCACAGTAGACTCCTTGGAAAATATATAAGCCCCACCATACCTGTAGGTACACTCCTAATACAACATAAAGGCGCAGAGCATGGATACCAACTCATCCCAGTTATCCAGCTACACACAGCGCACACGAGACTTAACCTCAGACCCTCTTCCTGGAGCATCGCTGCTGAGGCAGAATATCACGTTTAGACCCCAGAGTGGGCTGGTTATGCTTGGTGAGCAATACCGGTGGAGGCGTTTCGGTCAGACAGAATGGTAGAGGTGATGAGGTATGCAGCTTTCTGTTAGATATTTGGTAGATGCCACGATTTATTTCAACCAAAATATTTTGTAATACCTTAAGTGCATAGTAAACTCTTCCTGTTAAAAGGAAAATGGAGATAGGTGTAGAGCTAGTGGTCCTACTGCAGCCCTGAATTGGTCTAAGAATCAGCTTGGTGCAGCTGAAGACTAAGCCTCTAGGATTCATCTTCAAAAATAAGTCCTTACAGCAGTGGTCTGTGCGTCGGTCACCTGTGTTTTGTAAGCATACTGAAATAGATTCATAAATCTGAATACGCTGAAAATGGGAACAGTAGTGTAGTGGGGAAAATCGTATGGCAGTGCTTGAAACTCCTTATTATGTAATGGATTTTGCAGCCCAGCTCAGTCACTAAGCCGTGGGTATCAATTTGTTTTAAAGGCACTTCCGTGGCATTGCTGTGGCTTACAGCCACTTGCTCTTTCACTGCCTGCTTCCATGTACAGTCAGTTCCAGGATGTCATATCTACTAAAGGATCCAGGAGCAAATAGTTGCACCTTATTTTGCTGCTCACCAAGAAGGAATGAGTGTAATGAATTGTGTGGGAGTACATTTAGAATTAGCTGAAGATTATTTGCATTTTCCTATATTCCTTAAACACACCATGCAAATATCCTCAGGCAAAGCAATGGACTTTACTCACACATGCAGATACATAGCCCAAATACAGAAAAAAGGCTTTGTTCCTTCTAGAAATTCTAATGGCAAAAGCACTTTTGATTTTTATAACAGAAGTTTCATTCCCAAGTTTCCCTTTGTATTCCTCAAGGTGAAGACCCACAAATCTTCCCTCCTCTTATTACAACCAAAAAGATTACCCGCTATAACTGGTAAGCTTTTTGTAAAATTTTCACTCTGTTTTGTTGCTGACTGAGGATTTTGCTATGAAGAATATTTGGCTAGCACAGTGACTACTAATGCAATTGCTTTAATGATAGTGAATCTCCCTACTCTTTTCTTCTTAGAAAGTCAGTATAATTAGGGAGGTATAATGGTCGTATAATCAAGGCTAGGAGCCCAACAGCAACATGTTTGAAATAATGGTATTTTGTTAAGGCAGTTAAGTTTAGCAAGAATGCTGGCATTAGTTGAAAAGTGAAAGCAGAATCTTCTTTTAATATCCGATGCGGAGGGGCAGAACTTTCACTGTAGTTTCAGCTCTCGTCGCAGCAGAGACAACATGGTTATTGTCCTTCAAGCATCAGCAGTACCTGTAAGTCCTCATGTGTTGTGCTATCCTTTATTGTTCTTACAAATGCAGCACTTCTTTCCCTGAGTCTGCTAAACCAGTTAGTAAGAGAACAGCAACCTGGAGAAAACCATTGATACCAATTTTGAATTGAGCCAAATTATCATAAAAGTCATCTGTGGCCTTTTCAAACAGTCTGTTAGAGGTTCAGACGTAATATTGCAGTCCTGTTCTTCTGCAGTCACAGAGGGCTCTACAAGACACGTTACCATCTTTGGAAAGGATGTGCACAGGTGGCATCACTTACTGTTTTGTCCCTTGCTCTCTATCAAACTTGCTGAAAAAATTCCAGCTTGTTTTTGGCCTACATGAAGGGAATGTCATTTATCTTGTCATTTATCGGTGATCCTGTGGAATCTTTTTCAGTCCTGTTTCCTAAGTCCTTGTATTTCCATACTGGTCTCAATAAATCTGAAGGATACATCCAGGAGTGTGTGTGAGAGAACTTTTCTAACGTAGCAAAGTAAAAGATAAGGATGGACAATGGGTGCAACCTGAGAACGCAGGAACCTTGCCTAGCTACCAGAGGTTTTTTTCCTGAAAACGAGGCCTCTTGGATCTTAGAAGTCTCCCAGGGGAAGTGCTGGGAACTCCTTCGTAAAAGACTTTTTAAACTAGCTGGTGCAAGACACTGGTAATTGTACAGCAGGGAATCATTCTTTTCTGGCAGGAGCGTGACCTGGTGCTGTATTTTCTGCTTCTGGTGACAGAATAGATGGCAAAGGTGAACTGAGAGAATGATCAACAAACGTAAAAGATAACTGCAACTCAGCTCAGAAATGAGTCTTTTATGAGCCTTTTCTTCTGTCTTTCCTTTGTCCCCATGGCCATCTCACCATCTCCAGAAAAGGAGCAGTTGACACCTGTATAGTTTTTGACTAGCAGACTGTGGGATTAGCGGGCCGTTCCGGGTGCCTGTAGTGTTCAGAGCCCTGACAGCATAAAAGTGGCTTGAAGCATTTTCCCTGTGGATTGTTTTTCCCTACTGCCCTGGGCAGGAGGAGGTTCAGCACACAACCCCTCTATCACTTTCTCTAGAGTCCCACTCTTTGGGGTAAGATCTTCAGTTCCTCACAAAATCCTTGACTGACCAGAGAAAAGGTTAAGCTGACAGCCTTATATTGTTTTTGATTAGCAAATTCTGGAATTAGAAGCCATGCTCTATGATGCCCTGCAGCAAGAAGCTGGAGCCAAAATCTCCGAACTTCTTTCAGAAGAGGAGAAAGACAAACTGAAGAGCGCTGTAGAGCAGTGGAAACGTCAGGTTATGAGTGAACTCCGAGAACGGGATGCCCAGATACTGCGCGAAAGAATGGAGCTCATTCAGCACGCTCAGCAGGTACCCCCAGTGCAAAGGCAGGCACACATTACTGTTATGGCTGTCTTTCAAATGGAAACGTAATGAACTTGTGAGCTCCAGCCCTTTCGTCATGGAGCGCTCTACCAGAACTGTCTGATTTTGGGACCAGATTTTGGGTTGCCTTGAATAATCCCTCAAAATAGGGCGTTTTGATGTTCATGGATTTGTCGCACAGACTGTGTGACTACTCCACTCAGGGAGGACTCATCTACAGCTTAAAACACAAATTTGTCTAGAAGCACAGTATATACAATTTATATCTCTGAAAATAATGTATCTTCTGTTACATCTCTGGTACATCTCTGTTTGCTTAGTTAATAAATATCTTTATTTTAAATCTGACAGAGAATTAAAGAGCTAGAAGAAAGAATTGAAGGACAAAAAAGACAAATAAAAGAGTTAGAGGAAAAGGTAAGGTAATATAGATGAAGCAGTTGTTGTATATGACCATATATTCATTTCATCCTTGCTAAAAAACAATCTTATAAAATGTAATTTTGTGAATACTTTTTTTTCTACAATTTTTATTCATGCTAACATTGCATATGGTAACATTATCGTAGATTCCAGTTGTATGGATTGAAATGTCCAAAACTCTCACTTGAACCATGCGCAATGTTGATTCTCACATTTGTGCCTAACTAGGGAGCATTAGGACCGTTGCTTCCTCGCACTGAAATTTCAACACTCTTTGGGTGAAAACAGCTAGCACAGAGACAGGCAAAAAATACGCACACAAAGTGGCCTTTCCAGATCTTTCATTCTCAGCTTATGTTTATTGGCGCAATGAGCTAATGTCAGATTGCTCAAGGGAACCATTTCGCGTTCACATTAGTTCATCTGAGAAAGAGTGGTTGAAAGTTTAAAGCCAGTCTTTCCTTTTGCTGTCCTTCACTAAAGTCCTGAACACAGAACTTCATGTGCAGTTTATGGAACTAAACAAGGACTTGGGGGCATCCATCCGCCTTGGGAAGCAGGTAGCAGAGAGCCACCGCGGTGACGGGGTGATGTGGTTGTGCACGCTTTATGGGGAAGGATTTCCAACCATCTTCTCTCCCTCCTGTCTCCAGCATTTGTTGGTGCGGATGCACTAACCTCCTTCGTTTCCCAGCAGTGGAGTGAGAAGCTGCTTGCTCCTCACTTCCCCTGCAGTCACGTCCGTGGTCAGTGTCGCGGGAGAGACCGGGGCGTTCGATGCCGTAGGCAGCTTGGCCCAGGGCAGGCAGTGGCTGTTGTGTTTTACCCTAAGTAGCAAACAGCGTGAAGCCATCTATTTCTAGGGAAATTGCCGTGGGAGAACTTGTCCTGATACAGTAGGGCTTGATCTGAACTTTCTCCCAAAACTAAACTCAAACCTAAACAATGTGGTTTTTGAAGTATCAGAAGAATTCCGTTAACTTTTTTCCTCTCAGTTTTTCCTGAGCTACTGGGGCGCAGTTGGACTCGGTTTGATGGTGCAGGAGATGTGGTCCTCACCACGGGGACAGGCTCTGGGTGTCTGACTGAAGATTGGACAGAGTCTAGGACCCTATGGGAGTTACTTGTCACTATATGTTTCTTCTCAGCTGAAAGTGTTTTTGTACTCTGTAACCATGGCCTATATCTCACTAAACACACTGTAAAATCTTACTCTCTTTCTCTTCTTCCATTTTTTTCCTCTCCTCCCTTCCCTTTTCAGTTTTTATTTTTGTTTTTATTTTTCTCCTTAGCTTTCATTCTTTGGTCATAGTTCATCAGGCTACATGCAGAAGGTAAGCATTAAGCGTTTTGATTCTCTCTGGTGTCTGCTCCACCTCACACAGTGCATCAGGGTCTCCCTGTTGATATTCCCATGGCATCTGTAGTGTCTCTTGGACATCACAGATCACCTGAAAATGGAAATTTCTAAGGCCTTTGAAAGAATGTGAAGTTTGGACACCAGCAGGCTAAAAATCTTCCAAAGAGAATGTTCTTCATTTGAGGGAAAGGATGAGGAAAGAAAAAAATACTACTGGCTTGCAAACAAGTAAACTTCTAGAAAACCAGGGTAAACAGGGAGAGGGTCTCTCTGTATCCCTCTGGTGGCACAATACGTGGAGGAAGGCTGCTGCAGCCACCCCTTACCCCCCCGGTAGACATCCACGGTCTGTTTTCCGTGTACAGCCTAGGGATGCTGTACATCTGGCTAGGTTGAACTACTTTCATAACCTTCTCATATTTTCCAGCCAAACAAGCAGAATGCTCTTCTTTTGGGGTGGGGGGACACATGACATTTATAAATATGTGTTTCTTGTGTTTCTTCAAGAAGTACCGTGCCCTAGTGCCCTCGATATTGTGTGAAACCCTGGGGGGGGGTTGTTTATTCTGGTGGCAGGTTGTGTAAATAAAAGATAAAAAGCCAGCATGTTTGTGCTTCCAGAGATGGCATTTTAGGGCACCATTACCATTTTATGGAAGGCACTGAAAGGAATAATTCCTATTGTACATGAATATCAAAAGAATATAACACAAATCCTTTCATATTAATTGTGTAATTCAAATATATATTAAGATAAATAAATATAACCCTCACAGAAATTTAATGTTGTTTTTCACTGTGTACACTTGTCTTTGATCCATGTTTTTATATATTTTCTTGTTTCAGCCTATTGAGGAAGCTAGAAATGCTTATACTGTTATTAACAGGAAGACAGCATTGGTTACCAAGGCAGAAAAAGAGACATTACAATTTCAAAAAAATCCAATATATCTCATATTTTGCCACTAAAGATGGAAGAGCTGATCTTTATGACCCTTTTAGACTGAAGATGAATTAGGATATCTGGAAATGTCTGCACACGTGAGGTCTGCACCACAGAAATCTCTGATTGTGCATTTTCAACTAAACCGACGAAGAAGAAAGCCAAAAACCCCCTTCCCTCTATTTTATTAACAGTTACAGGCTTCTTCCAAGGAAGTCCTATCTCTGCTGCTTGAAATAACTTTCAGCTTTACATAAAAAGCAGTATACTAATTCAGATAAACTGAATATATTTTGGTTCCCTGCTAAGCAGGTGGTGAATTGCTTCTTTGTGGAAGTGAACATGTCCTGTTTTGTATGTCACTCATTTATATTTGTTATTCATAGTTATTTAAAGACCCGTCTCGAAAGATTTTAAAAAGAGTTCTGGAGTAGTAACTCAAGAAAAAATAAATGTGAATGAAAACAAAGTGTTTTGTTCCAAGGTATTTTGCATCCAGTTTGAATAAGGAGGAGAACAAATTGCTTTGTGGATGATTTCAGAAGAATGTATTTATCTGTCAAACACAGGCTGCATCCAATGGTTTGCTGAATATCCCACACACCCAGTTTTGGGGAAAAAAGTGAAGCTATGCTTGAACCCTTTGGGAAATAAGGTTGTAATTTTTCTGGAGGATTCAGTAGACCATGCCCTACAGCACTATGAGAGAAATAGCACAATAATTTATAATTTGCTGTTCCTGAATGATGACAAAGACTTACCGTTGTCCCATTGAAAAGTTCAGCTTGAAGAAAAATGAAATTAAAAACATGTTATCCCTGATCCAAACAGCCTGAATTGTGGAAGGTGGAAAAAAGAGAAAAGAAGATTTTATTACTTTAAGGAAAGGAAGCACAAACACCGCAGAGTACGATTCCCAGACGGTTGGGTTCAGGAGTTGGAAAAGAAAAATGAATCCTCTATACAAACAGATGAAGGAGGAAACAATCTGAAAGAAATGACACCAAAGGATGATTCACCAAAAGACAACTGAGGCCGAGTGCACAAATCTGGATTTATTAGAGATTAATAAGAACAACATCTCACCTGGAATTTTCCATGATTAGGGTGTTCCTGAAATACCCAGAAGGACAGAATGGCGATGAAGAAACTCTGTCTGTTCCTTGGAAGTATAAGGCAGAAAGTAAAACCAAAGAATTGCTGAAAGGTAAGATGGATTGATTAACAGAAAGCTGATTTATTTTATAATTATATATATTATATAACTGTTTCATAATTACATGACTAGGAGTCAGTCCTGCTCAGGTCAAAATATTTAGTATCATTATGTGAGCAAATTTTTATCTGACCTTCTTCTTTATGTAAAAATTATTTATCTGTATTTTACTTTAATCTGTAATTTGGGTATTGTATTTCTGTATGATATATAACAAACGCTAATTTTAATTTTTAGATCAGTGGTCACGCTCAACAAAAAAATCCCAGCTAGATAATGAAAGACACATGAAATTTGTATGGACAGCAAGCAGTCATAGTACTTCTGAAAATATATATTTCAAATGCAATAGAAGAAAATAATTGTTTCATTTTGGAATAAAAAGAGAAAATGCTTTCCTGAATAATATTTCCTTTCTTAATACTTTCACGTACCTTTTTTCTAATTTCTGCTGGTAATGAGTTCCTTGCCTGGTAAACACGGTGACGACAGAAGCGGCTGTCACTGTGCCACTGCTTGCAACTGTCTTTTTTGACATTTGATCTGGAAATCGCATGACGGAGTTCCCATGGTCAACCTCACAGAGACTACCTCAGTCCAGTTTTCAGACAGCAGTATTATTTCTTATTTGAGTGGTCTCAGGCTACTGGAGAAATCCGAAGTAAAAAATCTAAAAAGTAAAATGACACCTTCCCCCCCCCGACTCCCAGTCATCTTCTACTGGCTTCCAGTGTACTGTCTGGCTTTGAACCCACCAGAATAGCGTAAGAGACAAGTTATAACTTAGGTCTTGCTTAAGCAGCAAAAGAAAGAGAAAGTTCTGTTCTGAGCTATTTATATATGGTTTTGATATAAATTTAAGAATAAAATGATGTTAACTGGGTGACCAAAAACTGAGTAAATAGCTGGCTAGAAATCCCACGGCATAGCCTGGGGGCAGCTTGTCATGCCCAGAAAGACCAGTGCTTCCTCGACTCCTTTCTCCCTCCCCCAAAAGAGGAAAAACATTCAAGCCTCCAAAAATAATGACCTGAAATAGAATTCTTGTCTTCCAGTCAATCCTACGGTTACTGCTTAGGATAAGTCAATCAACAGTCAGATCTGAGCAACCATAATGCTGCTTGGAGCCGGTTCTTTCCTTCAGGTTTGTTGGGACTGTCCCGTTACTTGTTAATGATATACTTCTTATAGCAGCTTTAAGGACTTGTGTGTCAGCTTTGAAGGGGGAATCATCTCTTTGTACTTCATCCCATCCCTTTTCTTCTTTTTCTTCCAAGTGCTTTTTCTAAACAGAACGTCTATTCAAATCTTAGCTTGAACATCTGTCAGACCTTCATGGGTTTGAACACGGGTTATTGAGCTGCTGTTCTAGACAGGATTGCTGCTTTGGGGATTAAACAGACATAGGACGTGTGCATGCAGAGGGATGCATGCAAGAGGAATTGGAAATTATTTGTCTTAAATGGTACTTGCTGGAATTAATCTGGGTTTAGTGTTAGCTACGGCGACACATACTATTCTTGAAAAGTTAGACTTGCGCATTTCAGTCATGTCCGTTTTTAAAGAAGGGTCTTCCACTTTCTTTTTCAATATCCTGTTAGATTTGCTATAGTTACAAATAAAAATGCATTACATTGTAATTAGAGCTGTCTGAGAATGTCTGTTGAAACAACTTTTCAGCAGAAAGCAAGATTTCAGCTGAATGTTTTTCTTTAAGAATGTGTGTTTTAACATGAAAGGTTGCTTCTCTTAAACCAAAACCTAGGAAATTGTTTGGACTTCTGGCCATGACGCCATTGCCGGTTTCCTGGGAGGCCCTGGCCGTCCTTGAGCAGATGAGGAGCCCTCACACACCTTAGTTTCAGCAGAGCAGCCTCTTTCCCAGACACGCGCAGGTTTGTTCTGCAGCCTGGCTGCCTCGCTGCGGGTGCAGGTTCCGCGTGGAACTGCAAACCTCTGGGCTTTGAGTTTCCATGTATGAACATGAGCTTAGTATTACAGGCTTCCAGGGTAATTGCATGGGCTTGCACGCTAGCTGAAAACGTCAATGTGTCAGTGGTGCGCGTGTGTAATGGGGATTACACTACGGCAAAATTTCCCAGATGCCACGGAGAACGATAGTTGCACGTGTGAAGCAGTCAGTCAGTATGATGAAAGCCACCCGAGGACTGCTCGCTGTGAGTTTAATCATAATAAAAGAGTATTCAGGGCAGGATCTGGCTGTTTGCACTAGGCCAGGCCTAGAATGGGAAACGTATTAAAAAGTACTGAATAACACTCAGCTCCAGCACAGAATGACACCGGTCGTGTGGCCAATGTGTGACAGTGACGCTAGGGAGGACGCAGGAGTCCTGTGAAGGCTCCATCAATGCCTTTATTTCTGGCTTCTCTTAATTTATGACTGCCTAATTTCTCAGCGTACTTTTAACAACATTTTGTTATAAGTGTGTCTGTGTGTATGCACATGTGCACAGAGAACGTTGCATTTTCAAATATTTTACAAAGTCACAGCACCCTGTACATACTGAGAGTGTTTAAATACCGATGTATATAGCCTTTATTTCCCTTTGTTTTTCATTTTGTTAACGCATTTGTCTTCTCTCAGATTAATTTTTAACTTTGCTCTGTGTGGAAAGTCCCATGCTTTCCAGCACCGACACACCGTCTAACACGCCGGGAGCACCGTGCTGCTCTGATAGCAGCAAAAACAAATACACAAAAGGTTTATTTGATATTTTCAATCCTTAATTTGCATTTCACTATTTTGTTTCATAACGCTGGGAACAACGGCAAACATTGTTTTTATGAAATGAAATGGAGTTTTACCTTTAATTAGGCACCAAATCTAAATTTCTCTGCAAGCTCAAGCACTGTTGAATTTAAACGCAACCAGACAACCGCTCGCCAGCCCCCAGCGGTCCCGTGGCGGACGCGAGCGGGTGATGACGCTGGACCAGTCTGGGGATGCGAGTTCGGTGGAGAAAGCGGGCGGCCCGAGTCACCACGGGAGGGTGCTGCATGCAAAAGGACGCTGCAAAGAGAGTTGTGCACCGTTGTTCGAGGCGGTTTTAGGAAGCTGGTCTAGGCAGTGTTACCTTAATTATTCTGTACCGTATATTTAAGTTATATTAGAAACTGTAGACTTTCAAGGAGAGGTAATACTAGCTTATTTTCAAATAAATGAGTCAATTGTCAGTAAAATAAGCAATTTTTCTTGACATTAGCTTTGAGATCTACAGAAGGGCGTAAGCACCCCAAAACTTGCAATTTTTCCAATTATCTTAGTAGGCTTAATTAAAAAAATTTATTAAAATTCTGTTAAATATTTGTTTATTCAAAATAAGTAATATCTGAAAAAGTAAATAGCGTTTTAGAAGAAATCTACTTAGAAATGTTACAGTACTGTTCTGTCATAAAAATCTGTAGGTTTACCTACAACTGTAGGTAAATGTCTTTCTCCCCCAAATCAGTAGTTCTGATCAACAGTAAACCAACTTTAGCCTCATTATGGACAATAATCTTATATAACACACACATTTTTTAGATTCTTTAGCCCTTGTGTTTGTTACATCTGTATAAATTCTTTTTAGGGTGGTAGAGTGGCATTAACATTTTTAAGAAAGAATTTAAAAACAAACTATGTATTTCCTCCTGTAGGCACTAGGTATGGGTTAGAAATACCAGTTTCACATCTTTATAGTTTTATCCTTTTATTTAAATGTGAATAGTCCGTAAGACCGTCTTTACATCCCCTGTATAGCAGTCGGGTTGTTCTGAAAGCCGGTGGACGGCCGTTCCCTCCAGGGAGCACGTGGGGCGCCTCCTTCTACCGCGCCAGTGCTGAATCTCTCCATGAGATCCTGTTCCTTTTGTAGGTAGTTATTTTTCCTTAGATCACTTTATTGCTCTTTTTTATTGCTTTGCTTTAGTTGTCCAAAATTTTTTTTTTTTTAGGTCAGCAGCACATTTTTCCGGAGAGGATCTATAAGGGAGGGGATCTATAAGGATCAATCAGATGCATTCTGTATATACATTTCCATGCATTTTAAAAGGATTGTAACTGGCTTATGTTACAGGGGTGCAAAGATAAGGGTAATGATCTACTTTACTAGAATACTAATTGGCAAGTCTTTGCTGTACCAAACAACCCAAAACACCCCTAAAAATCTTTATTTAGAGTGAACTGTTTAGGGGAAATTCAAGTCTTCGAAAAGCCTTAAATTTAGAAAATGGGATCAATGGGAAGATAAAGTAAGTGATTCAAAGTCTCTTCATTTTTATGATGATTTAATTCTTCTGTAACCCCCTTGCTCCCAGTAAAGAGCAGACCGTGGCTTAGGAATAATACAGTGATTTCCTGCAGATTAATAATCACCAATGTCTACGAAGCGGTAGGATGTCTTGTTGCTTGTTATTTCTGCTTTAATGTTTCAGCCATTGATATGAGCTGAAATACCTAGAAATGACAATGTCAGTCTGAATTTGCAGTGTCCGGAGACGAGGTTAGACGGAGGGCCCGAGGCAGGAGCAACGCCGCCTCCGATGCTCGCGGAGGGCTTCAGCACAGTGCCGGGCTGAGGCACGTCTGGGAAAGCTACTTGATCATGGCGAGCTGGAAATCGTTTTCCCACTGGAAAATGATTTGAAAGAGACTGCTGGGATTCTCCTTGTGATGTGAACATTTGTTTTATTACGGTGGTCATCTGAGATGCTATCTCAGAGCAAGCAGCCCCTCGCACAGGACAGAGTGGTTGCACTGAACTGGACACACATAAAACTGGGCAATTAAACGGCAGTATATGATTCTAAATCAAACTCTCCTGGTTGCAAAATGGAGCCGCTTAAAATGTTAAGCAGCCAAGATTAACATTTCTTTAAGGAAGCGCTTGCCCCCAGAATGATAAAATGCTTAGAATTAACATTGTTGGCATCCATGGAAATGTTTTGCCTTGACTGTTCCCTAAAAGCAGTTTGCAGTCAGACAAATGGATGTCCTTTCTACTGCTCCTTCAGGCAGCTCTATTTTTATTTTGGTTAAAAAAATCAAATTCCATAGAGTGCTGAACACAGGCAAATGACCCCAAGCAGAGTGTCCAGAGGTGGGGGGAGGGATTTTAATGGTTCAGGCTGAAGCAGAGGAAAGGAGCACACGTGTCGTGGTGAATAACGGGATATTCGTATGTATTTCCCAGTGTGCCGCTTGGAAAGCACCCCTGGGAGCTCGGTTAAAAAGAGCACATGGCAGTGGAGGGACGTGCTGGCAGCTCAGCACAGCGCTTGCTGCATTCGCCGGTCGGCATTTTGCTGCGTGACACCCGGCGAAGCTCCCGGCCAGGCTGCGGCAGGGCTGCGGTGGAAGCGGTCCCCCTACGTCCTTCGCACTGGAACGGGGCAAGCTTTGATCAGGTTTTGCTTTGAGACCTGAGATTAAAATGAACTTCAAACCTAAAAGTAAATGCAACCTAGACTGCTGGGTTCTCACCTGTTTTTCTAGGAAAGCTCTGTGAAACGATGAAAGTCTCATGAGCAAAGCATAAACCAACAAATAGCCAAGGATTTTTCTTTTCTTTTTTTTTTTTTAATTAAAGTCTGCATCTGCCCAAAGATTTGTTGACCTTTCTCTAATCTAAGTAAGATTTCAAGCTTGGTGATGAAGCTGGAAATGGGGGGTGCTTGGTTTCTGGCTGGCTGATGTCCCTGTGGTATTCGCAGTAGTCCTTCTCCTAACCCTGCGGCAGAATGAACGCTCCTTGCAAAGTGAGGTTCGAAACCTGTTTAAGCCACTGGGAGAAGCTAGAAACTCTGAAGCCACATCTTAAGTTTCCCCTTAGGACGTTGGAGCTGCCATGATTTGAGGTCCATGCAGGGGGGAAATAAGGTGACACAGGTCTGAGCGTCATTGATAGCCCAGGTGACCCCATCAGCCAAGCTCATGGGCAGACCCAGCTTATCCCATGCTGATACCCGGGGCTTGATTCAGACCCATCCTTTTCCTTATGCTTCTTGGACAGATTAAGCAAGGGCAGTAACTGGGACAGTTCTTCATGTCCTTTATTCTATGATCAAGAAGTCGATAACTCCTGTTTTGTTGTATGGGTATTTGATATACAGTATATCATTCATACAAGTGTTCTTACATTTGTGATAACTAGAGAAAAGCTTTCTCTGAATTTAAAAATGCTGTAGATTTCTGTACAGTAATGGCAATCTTTTTGTGGTGCCTACTTCCCCGTCAAAATATAAGCATCTTCTATTCCATACTTTTCTCTTGGAAAGACTCAATTTCTGGTCCATTAGGCATTATAAAATACCAGGTTAAACACCTTAGTTAGCATTTAAAAGGGCTGTTACATCTGTCAAGCTTTCCCGCAGCTGTTGCACTTGAGGCAGTTGCAGCGTTTGTTGGTAAAACATTGATTGTTCCCATCTGCTGGTGCTACGACGTGAGGTCCTTTCTCCACGGCAGGCAACGCGCTCCTCTTTACTGTGTTTACTCGTATTTGTGTCTGTAGACTAGAAAACTTCAGAAGGATCCAGGGCAGAGCCTCTAAGTTGGAAAAAAATGTCCCTAGAGACCTTTTACCGCACCAAGAGACTGGTGGGGAATCCCTACACCAGCTGGTCTTGACGTGCTCGGCCGACCAGAGAAGCTCTGCAGCAGAGGAAGCTCTTTGCCCCGTCGCGGGAGGAAGGGTACGGACCCGGCTGCGCAGAGCCGTCCTCAAGAGCTGCCACAGCGAGAGGTGGCTCCTTCTCCAGCACTGCACCAAGGCACGCTATGGAAAGCTGCTTTTGGCCACGCAGCACTACGACAGTTTGTTTCATGTACGTCTCATACTAGGAATTTTTTTTGGTTTTGGGTAAAAAGGATGGATTAGTGATTTCCATTGGAATACATGTGCGATCCTAAGTACAGACCTGAGGTTTGCATCGTGCAAGTCTAGTCCACTGAGCTTTCAAAAATGAACACAGCCTATTTCATCAGTTAGTTTCAAAAGTAGTCTTGAGCATACTAGATTCAGTTTTCATTAAATTAGTAATATTCTTTCCCGTAATTTCATTCTGGCTGAATTCTAGTAAATAACAAGGATCAGCCTTTAAGAAAATAAGGCCCTAAAGGGCAGAGTAAACTCCGTATTAGCTTGAAGAATTAATCAGCTGGAAAAGCTATTATAAAGTGCGCTTGTGTTTGGAAAGCATTACATTTGTAAATGTCTAAAAGCATGCACATGCGCACGCGCAGAGCATTGACTTCCAAGGCCTGCAGGGCTGAAAACCGTCTGGGAAGTTGTTGTACTGATATGCAACAGCAAAGGAAGAGAAAAATAATACATTTCTTTCATCACGCTCTAGCATACATTTTCAGGACGCTGTTTTTTGGTCCCTGCCGGGGACCTCGTCACCTGAGCCCATTTCATCTTTGTCTTCTAGACAGTAGCACGATTCCTTCTTTCCTGCTTGGGAAGAAACACAGATATCCAATCAGCTAAAACAGAATCATCTTTATCAATCTTTGATTCACATCAGCTGAAATCCCTTCCTCGGAGCAATTACCGCGTTGCGTTCGCACCACAGGCAGTCTTTGCAGAGAGGCATAACTCAAGGCTGGCTTGGCAAGGCAATATTTTCCGTAATCATTAAACTCCAGCTTTTCCAATGACATTTAAAGTGTGGAAGAGATCCTATCAAGAATAATAATAAATCTTTAATACCTTTTATATTGTCCATATTAGCACCAGATTTATTATTTTGAAAAAAATTAAAACTCCCTTATTCCTCTAGCAAGGCATTTCAATCTACCCTTTTTATAGCATGAAATACTTTTTGTATTGATTATTCTTGCATTCTTTAAATATCAAAACTGAGAACCTCCCTTTATGTATTTTTATAAAATTATTGTAAGTCTCTTGTAAATGGAGAAGATGAGGCAATCACCAGGCAATTTTAGAAACTGGTGGAAGCTGAGCCATATTTTTCTCACAGAAAATAACATTTATGTCAACAAACAGGGAAGAAGTATGAATCATGGTATCACTCAGGATTTTTCTGTTGCTTTTGCTGTGATTCAGGCTTTTACTGCCTGGAGATACAGCTGCTTCTGAGATGAGTGGCCTTCATATACTATTTGTTTCCTATTTTTATCCGTTGCTGATGCTAAAACGCGCATCGGTCCGGCGTTAGCGGTCCCGTGCCAGGGCACCTCTCTGTCCCCACCAGCCCGTGCCTTGCCCGGGCTCCATGCCGTGACCTGCTGAAAAATGAAGTATGAAATTCAATTATTCATGCAAAAACCCTGCGATTCAGGGATGGTGCCTGGAGATCATCTGCGGCTGCCGTCGCCGGCCGGCCGCAGAAGCGAGAGCCGGATGGAAAGCCCAACGCCGCCAGGGCGAAGTCCGCGGGAGAGCTTCACCCCCAGCCGGCCGCGAGCATGTGGGCTCGTGCCGTGTTTCTGCCCGCGCGTGCTTTTCTAAAGAAAAAGTGTCCCGATGGCTGACTGCGTTCTCCTCATAAACAAGGAAACACGCTGGAGATTTAACAAATTGATAAAATGAGAGTTGTAACGAACATCAAGGCGGTACCAGCATATACCACCAATGCCGTGATGGTCACCAAGGTAAGAGGACGATAAAATATTCACACGTTGTCCAATCAAAGCCAGTATCTCCTGTGCCCAAGAACAGCATTAAAACCTGCAAATACAATATGTATTTTTTAAGCTGGCACGCTTCTGTTCTGCCTGTGCTAATTCAGCAAGAGCGTGACTGCAGAGTCCTAAGGGCTGGAAACCTATAACTTGACGGATTTATGAAAGCATTAATTACAACTATGTTTTCTAAAAACCGCTCTAAAAAGGTCATCTGCAAAAAAGAACTACATTTAAGTAAGATTAAGCAGCTGTCTTAAACGCACGGCAGCAAGGGGATCCCATGTCAAGGCTGAAATCCAAGCTGACATTTTGCCCTTAATTCTTGCCGCTAGGCCATTTTCCCCCCGGGAGAAGCATGAATTACAGCCGGCGTGTCAGCCCGCGTTTTCTGCATTAATGCTGCGTTGACGACTTCAGTAGGCTCTGCACCGCTTTAAAACACAAGCTTTAAAAAACTGCCTCCTTTTTACATGGCAAGTTTTAATGCAGCAACCAATCCTAAATCTGTGACCTGGTGATCTATCATAAAAAAATAATTTTTGTGAATAACCAGGTTCATGGCAGGATTGTCCTGTTTTTATCACCCTCTGTCTTGCAAAGCCACTTCAGTCATCTGGTTTCCTCGCACTTCACTGGGTTTTCATTTAGCACAGCCCATGCAAAGCAAACGCATCTTTTTATCGTCTGCTATAGCGTGAAGTGATGATTTCCAAGCAGGACAGAAGATGCAGCCAGGAATTTAGCAGCGGAGCCCGTGTTCGGTTAAAACAGTAGCGGGGAGCACCGCGTGCTCAGGCGCCTGTGAAAACGCCGATGGGCGCCGGGCCGGCGGAGGGGAGGTGGCACTGCGGACTCGTCTTTCGCAGAGCAAATGCGTGAGGTTGCGCCGAAAGGCACCACCCGTCTGCAAAGTGGTTTTGACAGTGCAAAATCTATTGGTAAATATTTGAAGAGGTTCAGCAGAAGCCACATGGGCTCTTTCTTTGTCTACAGTTTTGACCTGACTCCTCCAAATATGAAATTTCAAAATCTCCTGCGGAATTCACGGAGACAATCCCAACGCAGAGCTTTATTGCCCCATTGGTCTCCTGAGCCCTTTCAGCCGAGGCAGTGGATAGATGCACATGCTCCGTAATGGATTCGAGTCCTAAGCTCATTGCCTGTACATTAAAATTAGACGTTTCTGCAAAGGTTAAGTGGGACTAAAGATGTTTAAAATCTGTATTATTACAAATATCACAAGACAAATATTTTAAACTACTTTTTTTTCTTTACTGGGAAAATAAATAAACACTGTTTATGTATTCCAGATATGTCATAAGCAGTGATAGATCATCTAATGTTTTAATCATACAGCATGTAGATATATTTTATATCTATCATACCGTGTCTTCCAATACCAAAATGACTGCTTTCTAACAGATTTGTCTTCTAAAAAAGCATTCTAACATCACTTAGCAGTTATATGAAAATTATACAAAAATGTATGAGGGATTAACCCGTAATAAGCAATGCATGCTACAAAATTCAAAAGAAATGACTTTGCTGATTATGAAGTTTGCAATAATACCCAGCCCATTTCCAAAAGATTTTATCATTTAAATATAACAAGTAGATCATCTGTAAGGGACTAACACAGCTTTTAAACACGCTGCTATTGAGCATCCAAGTATCAGCAGCACAGTTTGCATCCGTGTTGGGTTTGCTCAGAGAAGGGTGCTGAGCTCGACCACGTGCCGAGAGCCCGCCGCCCTGCCGCCGCACCCCGCGAGCGTGCTGCTGGTAGCAGAAACCCGCGGGAGCTGAAATGCGTTGCCTTAATTTATATGTGGGTCTGTTTATGGCGTGAAGTTGTAAAGACGAGTGGGCAGAAATGGTTAAAACCCAGGCGTGCGCTTCTTGGTGATCGGGCGAAGAGCGCGGTCACTGACCGTGAAAGGCGGGGGCTCCGCGGCGCTCCGATCTGGGTCAGTGGCCCGGCCTTAGATGTGGCATTTTGCACTGCATCCTGTCAATACTTACGAATTGAAGGCTGTTGTACTTGTGAATAGTTCTTCAGAGTTGCATATTTATCACCAGAAATTGATAATGTTAGCTAATTTTTCTTCAGTTGGTTTATTTGCCTATTTTAGCAGAAAAAAATAGAATTTTGCAAAGCAGTGGGCTCGGCAACAAAATACGTGATAAACATATTCAGCGAAGTCTTGCAAAAAGTGCGCTGAGAAATTGAGAAATGCCAAAATCAAAATAGCAAGGAACCAATTAAGGTTCTTGCATTGTGATAAAACACTCTTTACACGTGGTAAGAATACTGTTTTTTCTCGTGGACAGTAAAAAGATTGTTCCTTAGCTGCTGACTACTGAGATACTTGGAGCTGGTAATTGATATTCATGCCACAAAAGCCATTTGAATGTGGCCTTAAATGTGGTCTCAGTGCCAAATATTTACTACCGGCACCTCTGAAGATGCATAAATGACCCACAGCTATACAAGGCAGAGAGGCTTGAAAAGGAATTTAAGCAGTAATAATCACAGCCTCTCCATCTCTCTCGGGTAAGCTAGGCCGGTTTACAAAAGCTGGGGATTTGGCTTGCTCTTGCAGCACAAAATTTAAACAATATTGGATTAAATTTTCAAACAAAAGGAGAAAGCGAAACTTGCCTGCATGCATTTGTTTCCTATCGCCACTGCTGGCAGTCAGATGCAAACATCATGGGCAAAATGCACGGTGAAGGCTTCGTATCTGGACTGGCGTTGCCCACAGTTAACATCTTCTTTCAGCTTCACGCAGGCTGATGCTCCTGCAGAGGACTCTGAACTTTTTGCAGAGATTCATTTTTGCTCCGTAGAGAATTAAAGAAGGAAAACCGGGTGAGTGGTCTTCAGCCACTCCTGTGGCTCACATAGGTATTAGCAAAAAACAACATGTAAGAAATAACAGCCTGCCATTAGAATAGGGGTTGTAAGTGCTATAAATGTACTCGTTTCCTGACTTTGTTCTTAGTGATGCTGCATGTGGATCTCGTGATCGAGGAAGAGGAAGGTAGGGAGGAAGCCAGGCCTAGGGGTTTCTCCTTAGCATGAAAATGGAATTCCACCTTTTCATTCTTAGCATCGACCAAACTGGGAAGACAGGACAGAATTTGTTTTCACATGTACAAGTGACAAAATTTCCATTTTCCGCAGTGAGAGTGGGATCCAACTCCCAACGTTTGCAGTGTTTATATAAGAAGAACTCTCTGAAGCCACAATTTCTCACGGAATATGCTGGAGTATCCCATAGGAGACCAGTTTATTGTCTCCCCTATATCCCGTCGTAGGGCAGCTACTCCATCCGCAAGTTTTTATCTTTAAAAGGTAGCGAAGAACGTTGTTTGTACTCTTCCCTGCTGCCTCCCTGCGAGGAAGGATGATGCCTGTTTGGGCTCATCGTCTCTGTGTTGAATTTACTTAATTTAATCACAGAGAAACATTGGGTTCCTCCGGCACAGCAGGAAAATTAGATGTCACTTAGGGCCAACTATTGCAAAAATAGATGTAGCCACTCTTGTCTCACGTTACCCAGCTATAGCCCTGCCAAACATTTGGTCGTGGTTGAGGGACCGGCGTAGCTGCCGCGCGAGTCCGGAGGCCCGGCCACCGCGGTGCCGTGGGGCGCCCGGCTGCGGAGAACGCGTGCGAGCTCGGGCCACGAAAGGCACCGGGCTGACCCGTTTGGGGCTCAGAAGTCACCTATTTGTGTTCCTTGCTCGTTCAACGTGTGTCACTTCAGCCCTAACCAGACTGCCTCCAGGCCAGCAATGACTATTTTCGTCTCCGAAGTCACCGCCTCTGTGTCGCTGCCGAGACAGCCATCAAGGTTACCGGCTGTGACACCGGGCGCGCAGCGATGTACACCTCGCTGGCTAAATTCACTTCGCGTTATTAAGGTGTTCAATCAACTATTACTTCAGATTTTCAGCCAAATTAAACTTGCACTTCTATTTCAACTGACTGTTAACTCTGTTTTTTTCCAAGACATTTCTACGAGTTTACGAATCCTTAACACAAGTCAATACAAACTCAGTAATTCAGTTTTTTCTGTACGTGAACTTCTTCAGTTCATTACGCTTTTTCCATATTTCCATTCCCTGAGAATGGCACGCTCCTACAGCATTCAGACAAATTATTAATGCAATTTATGGCTGATTCAAGAAATACTGCCACTCTTGCAATATATATCACAGTGCTGGCACAGCTGAGAAAGCTTTGCCCGTGCCTCGCAGTTTGGGGGAGGATCCCATCCAGTCACCGGGGTGCTTTTACCCAACTGATGTTTTATGGTCTTGGACGTCTCTCGGAACATGATGCTGAGCTTAGTATTTTCCCCAACAAGAAAAGTATTTCTGGTTTTGGCGTCTGTCTTGCACCTTATATTTAAAACAGACAGATTTAACCTTGCAGCTGTAACCCTTATTAAATAGCTATTCTTCAGCCTGGGTAGTGTTGCATTTTCTCCAGCTGCAATGTGTAGAAAATATTTTCTAGCATTCCTATTACTTGTTTTTTAATTTTCCTCAAGGTATTTTGTCGAGGATAATGTTATCATATGCTCAGATACAAAAAGAAGATCTATTTTGCATTAACTAGCAAAACCAAAGTTTCTAAGTCCAGGCTACACAAGCAGAATCAGATGCTAGAAAGCTGTAAACTTAGCTATTTGAGTAAATGCCTGTGTGTTTTAGTTACTTTCTGTTATTCCTTGAAAATTTTTCATACTTTTCCCAAGAAATTGCAAAATACGCTCTTATGATACTAATGGTATCTGTTTCTCTAAGCCATATGGTGGCTTATGGGGCTAATGCGCGGCTCAGCGCTGGCTGCAGGGGCAGATGGGCCTTCAGCTGCTGCGCGTCCGCGGGGAGCGGTCCCGGCCGTGAGCCGTTGTCCGTCTGTCCTGCTACCGGGAGCAGGCGAGCGGCCAGAGCACGGGAAATGCGATTTCCAGCTCAGGACGGGGTGCTCAGACAAACGTCCCGTAAATCCCTTCAGCTACCTTTTATATGTGCATGTCTATGTACGTGTATTTCCTTCAATTAGGGATGCAATAACAATAGTAACAGCTAATTAAGGCAATCACTCATTTTCAATATGAAATTTTAGTCGTAATTTTTGATGAATTGCAGTTTGGGATTGTTCTATTTTAGTGAAGCTGCACTTTTTCACCGGTGCCAAAAGCTCAGCGGCTCAAGGTATTATAGCTCCGTTCATTATAATGTTTGAAAAGAAGTTTGCGTCGCCACTTCTTTTGTCGGGCTTTTATAGCTTTCTGGAAAACAGCCTCTTTGGTGGAAGACTGCAGGCAGTGAGATCGATAGCTACGGTCCTGTGTGTGCAGTGGCTGCTCACACATTCAATTATTTTATTTCTACACACTTGCAAGCAGCTTTTCTGTCAAATTTTACTATTTTTACCGTTTAACCACTTTTTATTATAGCCTTATTGAAACCGGAAAATGCTCTCAGAAGCAGTGTTTAATTCTTCAGAGCCTGACTTTGTACAGCACACGTTCCACATCATCACAGGGTTTTATAATCTAAATAAATAAAAGTGTTAGCTGCTTTTTTTGCCCAGCAAAACCAGGCACCTCTTGGAGGCAGCTCTCGAAGCGTAAACCACGTGCTTTGCCACCAACAGCGGTGCTGAGAGAGAGGGGAGATGATTCAGGAGGTGCTTGGCTGCACCACGTCACCCGCTCCCAAAGCGATGTCTTTCCTGGGTACCGACAGCGACCCGCTTTTCCTGCAATCTCCTTGATTTCCCCCCACTGAGCTCAGCGCCGAAACCTTTACAGCAGGCAGCCGTGAACGCGCTGGTCTGGACGCGGCGGCGAGGTCGTCTCCAGCCGGAGAGCGGAGCGAGGCCTCCCCTCTCCACCAGCTCTCCTCATCAGTCGATGCACCTGGAAATCGAGCCGGATTTCCCTTAGCCTTTTTCTCCTGTATTTTCTGCACCCCACCTCGTGCAGTGCAACAGCAGCTATCAGACAAACCGCCGTTTGCTCCTTACTGCTCCGTGCAGCAGTTTCAGCGTCTCGGGGTTTTGCAGCTTGCTCTTGTGGGGTTGGATGCCCGGCACCTCCCGGGGCCTCACCCGGCAGCGACGGGACCTCCGAAGGGGAGGGACCTGCTGCCTGCGGGAGGGGGGCCCGAAAGAGGCCTCCGAGGTCGGATGCAGCCAGGTAAAGCAAACCCGAAATTCAGCATCATCAGGTGTACTTTGAATGTTACCTGAGGACGATTAGGGGAGCATTGGTCAGGAAAAATGAATTATATAACATACAGCAGAGCCTACGGCAAATAGTACATTTTACATTTAATACGTTATCTTTTCAGAGAAAAACAGCAATTGTGTCAGTCTGCTCTAACTGCACATTTCCTTGAGAGCTATCTAACGCGACCTACCAAACCCCAGGAAACAGAAATGCTTGGGACTGAAAATCACGCGTTAGAGAATCTCATTCATAATTAATGCTTATGTTTATCTCATCCTGTAGGTATCTGCACCGCTTCCAAATCTGTGCTGATTTCATAAACGAAGCTAAGAAGAAAATCCCGTAACACCGAAATTCTGTAAAATCCTCCGGATATTTGTACCTCCACTGTACGCTTTAAACTGGACACTGTAAACAGCGAGGGGAGATCAGCCACCAGGATGTAAGAGAATGAATTGCTCATAAAATTGTTATATTTGTACTGAAGCAGTATGATAAAACATTTTAAGTCAAAGGTTATGGATTTTGATATCAGCATAGGACTATATTATAAAAGTAACTTAACTAATTCCAGTTCTACCAGATAGAAATACCAATACTGGGATTAGCTAGATGAGCTATATTTTTAGTTTTGCACTTCATGCTTACGATATTGTCAAACCCTCAATGTCCCTTTTGAGTTCTACCAAAATACTTAAGGTCTCACGACATTTTACGTACTTGGAACAACAGCAGACAACAGCGTTCCCATCCTCAGGCTACGGAGTGGCTGAACCGCTCCGGAGAAGCGGCCGGATGGAAATCCCGTGGCCGTGCTGTGCCGGCGTCTGTAAAAATGCCTTAACTTCAACGCCTGGACACACAGCCCCGATGCTCCAGGGGAGCAGGGAGTCAGTCCGGCGCTGCTGCCGCGTGAGCGCGCGTGGCCCTGGATGCGCTGGCCGGACTGCGGAAAGCGAAGGTTACTGCGTTTAACGTAGCTCGGAGACATTTCATTTCTTGTTCGCTCAGGCCACGCTTTGCATGTTGTGTATATACGTCTAGACAGTTCAGTTGTGTTCCCCCATTAATTACTCTTTCTTAATCACCGGGTTTTTTTTAATAAAAAACTAACTGTACAGGACAGATAAGTATGTAAATAAGTGATTATGCTTACGTATATGTTAATATTTATATGTAAAAAGATATGTACATAGGAAAGAAAAATGGCTCCAAGAATGTTTTAGAAAACGTTTCTTTCTTATGAATGCACAGACAGAAAAGTTGCATAAACGCGCTGCTTAATTCAACCATTTTTCACTCGGTTTTCAGTCACTTTTGAGCTTGATCCTAGCGATCTTTTTGCACGTGGAGCAGCGCGTGTTGCTCCGTGCGGTTGCCGCACAGGGCAGGACCCAGCCGGGGAGGGAGCTGCCCTTCGCCCGCAGCGTCGGGGCTCCTCCGCGTCCCGGCACGGCGGGGTCCGGTGCCGCTCCGCGAAACGAGGGCGCCAAAAACACGGGGTTTTGGCTCCGTCTAAACTCGAATCCATTCGGATGCGGCTCGCCCCGCCGGCGGCTGCACGTCACGTGCTTCGGGCCTGCGCTTGCTGTTCAAGCTGTTGAAGGACTGCGGCTATCAAAGTCTCCTGCTCGAGCAGTGTCTGTAGCCTCCAGCGTACCCGTGAGTGCCTTACACAGCTTGGTAACAAAAACGCTTGTAGATAGGGAAAAATAACCCTGGCGTCGCTCCGGGGGGACGGATCCAGCCGCCTCGCGTCCCCAGCGCCGCCGCAGACCCTCGCGGCGGGCGGCGTGGGTGAGCACGGACACGGATTTAGTTTAGACTCAGGCAGCCGCGTTGTGAACATGTGCATTGAACCACGTATTTAAGTGTTGTGCGTTTTATAAAAAGGAGCGACTGTAAATTTATGCAAAACAGCAACAAGAGGAAGCGTTTCCCCCCGGCCGGTGTGCGGTGGCCGTTGTGTCCCCGGTGTCACCTCTCGCCACCCAGCCGAGCGCGTCGTGTCTGGGGCAGCGCCGCGGCGGCAGCGGACAGGCCTGGAGCGGGGCCGCGTGTCGAGCAATTACAAAGTTTTACACATATTTTTGTATCGTGATTCATATGATATATATATATATCAAGAGCCTTTCTATTCATTTGTAAAATACATAAAGTATTGTAAACTTTTAATAAAAAGAATGTTTTAAACCTTCAAAATGGACAAAGTGCTTTGTTTCCCTGGGTTGCAGAGGAAGCCTTCGATCCGCTGCAGGAACTTGGCTGATAGTTTTTGTAAGGCAGTGTTTTTATTGCTGAAGTTCTGCCTCAATAACTGATTATATCACGGATAAAAGACATTCTTGTGAATGCGTTCACCTCCTGTCAACCTGAATATGCAATTCCCTCATTTCTTAATGGTTTCGTGCCCCGTGGGACCAAACCCGTCTAAAACCCACCGGAATCAGCGGGAAGTTTCTGCTCCTTTGAAACACCCCCCGGGGGAGCGGTGCCGCTCCCGGCTGCGAGGGGACCCCGCTGCAGCCCCCGGGGGCACCGCGCTGCTGCCCGGCCCAGCGCGGCGGGGGCGCGGCCCGGCGGGGGGGGGCGGAGCGGGGCGGAGCGGCGCGGCCGGAGCCAGTTTGCCGGCGGGAGGCTGTGGCGGAGGCGGGCGG